>VIIQ02000584.1:0-299792 GCA_007449985.2 Desmodesmus armatus
CTGCAAGGTGATTTTGACCCCCCACACCCTGTCAGTCCAGGCTGCAGCCACAGGAATGGATGCTGCAGATACCCCACCAGCTGCATGTATGCCTCACCCCCAGCCCATCCCCCTGTCCCCCAAAGCATGTGCAGCTTCAGCACAGAGAAGGCCAACTGGCAGCCAGCACCCCTGAAGCAAGTGGCAATTTCACCTCTGGAAACACACACACAACAGGCCACAGGCTGGTGGAAGCTGAGCAGGCACCCCAAGGTTCCCACCGCCCCATCAATAAGAAGGTGTAGGCAGAGGAGCTAGGTGCTTGGTGCTGGTGCGGCGTGCGGCTAAGGCTAAGGCTAGGCGCGCACGTGGCCATCAAACGGTGGGGAGGGAAGTCTCGATCGCCGGCTGCACGCACCACAAAACACCGCGCTGACCACCTTGGCCAACGCACAGCAGTAGTGCAATGGGAAAGCTGAGAAACGTTCAAATACCGAACATCAACGGAAACTGCTGCTGTCTTGGGGTGACAGGGAATTTGTGTCGGTCGTAAAAACTTTTGTCCCTAAGTGTTGCGCCACACCCAGCCCCCCGGCACCCCCAACCCCTGCCGCCGCCCATTGCTGCCACCAACCCCTGTGGTAAGCTGTTGGTGCCAATCAGTAGCAGGTGCAGTGGTCTTATTTATGAATGTAAAACTGCTTGTCTTTGCTGCTGTTGCAGCTGGCAGCTTTTCACCTCAACTTGGCTGACCCCCCACAGTGCACCCCTAAAACCTGCATTTTGCTTGTAGTATCTCACAAAGCAGCAGCAGCACAGCTACAAAGAGTGATTGGAAGCAGCACAGCGGGGAGCATCAGAAGCACACATGTGACAGCCTCAAGGGTTGTTGGTGGCTTTACCACTGGCAGAAGAAAACAGTCACCCCGTGCGCCCATGTCACGCACCAAGTTGGTCAAAAGTGGCCAAAATCGAACATGCTTGCAATCAATCCAGCCACTCACAGGGGAAGCCAGCACACCCATCACACCATGAGGGACAACAGCAGCCATATACCAACAGCAGGGTGCTGCCCCACCTCAGATGCAAGCACACCTTGCAGGGACCAATGAGGAAAGTCCACCAGTGGCGCACACCTAGGACAAAAGTTTGTGCTCAATGTGACTGACACAGTAGCACTCACAAGCTAGAACATCAGCTTTGTCATTAGTACCCACCACCACACAGCTGAAGAGGTGCACTACCAGAGCAGTTGCATGACAGGCTCTGCCAATCACTGCAACCATCAATGCATGCAAGTGCAACCCTGGGGGTGACCCCCTCAAAAAGTGCCTGAAACTGCAAGGTGATTTTGACCCCCACACCCTTCAGTCCAGGCTGCAGCCACAGGAATGGATGCTGCAGATAGCCCCACCAGCTGCATGTATGCCTCACCCCCAGCCCATCCCCTGTCCCCCAAAGCCATGTGCAGCTTCAGCACAGAGAAGGCCAACCTGGCAGCCAGCACCCCTGAAAGCAAGTGGCAATTTCACCTCTGGAACACACACACAACAGGCCACAGGCTGGTGGAAGCTGAGCAGGCACCCCAAGGGTCCCACCGCCCCATCAATAAGGAAGGTGTAGGCAGAGGAGCTAGGTGCTTGGTGCTGGTGCGGCGTGCGGCTAAGGCTAAGGCTAGGCGCGCACGTGGCATCAACCGGGTGGGGGAGGGAAGTCTCGATCGCCGGCTGCACGCACCACAAAACACCGCGCTGACCACCTTGGCCAACGCACAGCAGTAGTGCAATGGGAAAGCTGAGAAACGTTCAAATACCGAACATCAACGGAAACTGCTGCTGTCTTGGGGTGACAGGGAATTTGTGTCGGTCGTAAAAACTTTTGTCCCTAAGTGTGCGCCACACCCAGCCCCCCGGCACCCCCAACCCCTGCCGCCGCCCATTGCTGCCACCAACCCCTGTGGGTAAGCTGTTGGTGCCAATCAGTAGCAGGTGCAGTGGTCTTATTTATGAATGTAAAACTGCTTGTCTTTGCTGCTGTTGCAGCTGGCAGCTTTTCACCTCAACTTGGCTGACCCCCCACAGTGCACCCCTAAAACCTGCATTTTGCTTGTAGTATCTCACAAAGCAGCAGCAGCACAGCTACAAAGAGTGATTGGAAGCAGCACAGCGGGGAGCATCAGAAGCACACATGTGACAGCCTCAAGGGTTGTTGGTGGCTTTACCACTGGCAGAAGAAAACAGTCACCCCGTGCGCCCATGTCACGCACCAAGTTGGTCAAAAAGTGGCCAAAATCGAACATGCTTGCAATCAATCCAGCCACTCACAGGGGAAAGCCAGCACACCCATCACACCATGAGGGACAACAGCAGCCATATACCAACAGCAGGGTGCTGCCCCACCTCAGATGCAAGCACACCTTGCAGGGACCAATGAGGAAAGTCCACCAGTGGCGCACACCTAGGGACAAAAGTTTGTGCTCAATGTGACTGACACAGTAGCACTCACAAGCTAGAACATCAGCTTTGTCATTAGTACCCACCACCACACAGCTGAAGAGGTGCACTACCAGAGCAGTTGCATGACAGGCTCTGCCAATCACTGCAACCATCAATGCATGCAAGTGCAACCCTGGGGGTGACCCCCTCAAAAAGTGCCTGAAACTGCAAGGTGATTTTGACCCCCACACCCTTCAGTCCAGGCTGCAGCCACAGGAATGGATGCTGCAGATAGCCCCACCAGCTGCATGTATGCCTCACCCCCAGCCCATCCCCCTGTCCCCCAAAGCCATGTGCAGCTTCAGCACAGAGAAGGCCAACCTGGCAGCCAGCACCCCTGAAAGCAAGTGGCAATTTCACCTCTGGAACACACACACAACAGGCCACAGGCTGGTGGAAGCTGAGCAGGCACCCCAAGGGTCCCACCGCCCCATCAATAAGGAAGGTGTAGGCAGAGGAGCTAGGTGCTTGGTGCTGGTGCGGCGTGCGGCTAAGGCTAAGGCTAGGCGCGCACGTGGCATCAACCGGTGGGGGAGGGAAGTCTCGATCGCCGGCTGCACGCACCACAAAACACCGCGCTGACCACCTTGGCCAACGCACAGCAGTAGTGCAATGGGAAAGCTGAGAAACGTTCAAATACCGAACATCAACGGAAACTGCTGCTGTCTTGGGGTGACAGGGAATTTGTGTCGGTCGTAAAAACTTTTGTCCCTAAGTGTGCGCCACACCCAGCCCCCCGGCACCCCCAACCCCTGCCGCCGCCCATTGCTGCCACCAACCCCTGTGGGTAAGCTGTTGGTGCCAATCAGTAGCAGGTGCAGTGGTCTTATTTATGAATGTAAAACTGCTTGTCTTTGCTGCTGTTGCAGCTGGCAGCTTTTCACCTCAACTTGGCTGACCCCCACAGTGCACCCCTAAAACCTGCATTTTGCTTGTAGTATCTCACAAAGCAGCAGCAGCACAGCTACAAAGAGTGATTGGAAGCAGCACAGCGGGGAGCATCAGAAGCACACATGTGACAGCCTCAAGGGTTGTTGGTGGCTTTACCACTGGCAGAAGAAAACAGTCACCCCGTGCGCCCATGTCACGCACCAAGTTGGTCAAAAAGTGGCCAAAATCGAACATGCTTGCAATCAATCCAGCCACTCACAGGGGAAAGCCAGCACACCCATCACACCATGAGGGACAACAGCAGCCATATACCAACAGCAGGGTGCTGCCCCACCTCAGATGCAAGCACACCTTGCAGGGACCAATGAGGAAAGTCCACCAGTGGCGCACACCTAGGGACAAAAGTTTGTGCTCAATGTGACTGACACAGTAGCACTCACAAGCTAGAACATCAGCTTTGTCATTAGTACCCACCACCACACAGCTGAAGAGGTGCACTACCAGAGCAGTTGCATGACAGGCTCTGCCAATCACTGCAACCATCAATGCATGCAAGTGCAACCCTGGGGGTGACCCCCTCAAAAAGTGCCTGAAACTGCAAGGTGATTTTGACCCCCACACCCTTCAGTCCAGGCTGCAGCCACAGGAATGGATGCTGCAGATAGCCCCACCAGCTGCATGTATGCCTCACCCCCAGCCCATCCCCCTGTCCCCCAAAGCCATGTGCAGCTTCAGCACAGAGAAGGCCAACCTGGCAGCCAGCACCCCTGAAAGCAAGTGGCAATTTCACCTCTGGAACACACACACAACAGGCCACAGGCTGGTGGAAGCTGAGCAGGCACCCCAAGGGTCCCACCGCCCCATCAATAAGGAAGGTGTAGGCAGAGGAGCTAGGTGCTTGGTGCTGGTGCGGCGTGCGGCTAAGGCTAAGGCTAGGCGCGCACGTGGCATCAACCGGGTGGGGGAGGGAAGTCTCGATCGCCGGCTGCACGCACCACAAAACACCGCGCTGACCACCTTGGCCAACGCACAGCAGTAGTGCAATGGGAAAGCTGAGAAACGTTCAAATACCGAACATCAACGGAAACTGCTGCTGTCTTGGGGTGACAGGGAATTTGTGTCGGTCGTAAAAACTTT
Source organism: Desmodesmus armatus (assembly GCA_007449985.2). NCBI lineage: Eukaryota > Viridiplantae > Chlorophyta > Chlorophyceae > Sphaeropleales > Scenedesmaceae > Desmodesmus > Desmodesmus armatus. Next base: position 4,503 of record VIIQ02000584.1, read on the forward strand.
TGTCCCTAAGTGTGCGCCACACCCAGCCCCCCGGCACCCCCAACCCCTGCCGCCGCCCATTGCTGCCACCAACCCCTGTGGGTAAGCTGTTGGTGCCAATCAGTAGCAGGTGCAGTGGTCTTATTTATGAATGTAAAACTGCTTGTCTTTGCTGCTGTTGCAGCTGGCAGCTTTTCACCTCAACTTGGCTGACCCCCCACAGTGCACCCCTAAAACCTGCATTTTGCTTGTAGTATCTCACAAAGCAGCAGCAGCACAGCTACAAAGAGTGATTGGAAGCAGCACAGCGGGGAGCATCAGAAGCACACATGTGACAGCCTCAAGGGTTGTTGGTGGCTTTACCACTGGCAGAAGAAAACAGTCACCCCGTGCGCCCATGTCACGCACCAAGTTGGTCAAAAAGTGGCCAAAATCGAACATGCTTGCAATCAATCCAGCCACTCACAGGGGAAAGCCAGCACACCCATCACACCATGAGGGACAACAGCAGCCATATACCAACAGCAGGGTGCTGCCCCACCTCAGATGCAAGCACACCTTGCAGGGACCAATGAGGAAAGTCCACCAGTGGCGCACACCTAGGGACAAAAGTTTGTGCTCAATGTGACTGACACAGTAGCACTCACAAGCTAGAACATCAGCTTTGTCATTAGTACCCACCACCACACAGCTGAAGAGGTGCACTACCAGAGCAGTTGCATGACAGGCTCTGCCAATCACTGCAACCATCAATGCATGCAAGTGCAACCCTGGGGGTGACCCCCTCAAAAAGTGCCTGAAACTGCAAGGTGATTTTGACCCCCACACCCTCAGTCCAGGCTGCAGCCACAGGAATGGATGCTGCAGATAGCCCCACCAGCTGCATGTATGCCTCACCCCCAGCCCATCCCCCTGTCCCCCAAAGCCATGTGCAGCTTCAGCACAGAGAAGGCCAACCTGGCAGCCAGCACCCCTGAAAGCAAGTGGCAATTTCACCTCTGGAACACACACACAACAGGCCACAGGCTGGTGGAAGCTGAGCAGGCACCCCAAGGGTCCCACCGCCCCATCAATAAGGAAGGTGTAGGCAGAGGAGCTAGGTGCTTGGTGCTGGTGCGGCGTGCGGCTAAGGCTAAGGCTAGGCGCGCACGTGGCATCAACCGGGTGGGGGAGGGAAGTCTCGATCGCCGGCTGCACGCACCACAAAACACCGCGCTGACCACCTTGGCCAACGCACAGCAGTAGTGCAATGGGAAAGCTGAGAAACGTTCAAATACCGAACATCAACGGAAACTGCTGCTGTCTTGGGGTGACACCGCATCATTCCATGCTCTATGCCTTGCCCATGGACAGTGCTTAGCTTGCTTCATGTCATGTGCATGCATGCCCCTTGCTAAACCCTTGTTGTGCCCATAGGTGTCCACTGTCCTGTCACTGAACCTGACTGAAGTTTTGGTGGCGCCTATGTTACTTTGGGGGGCATAATGGATTGGTGTGCCCGGTTGCCAATGGTCGGCAGCTTAAGTCCCGAATTGACGGGGCCTCTTGTAACAAATCACACACACACACACGGGGTGACAGGGAATTTGTGTCGGTCGGTTTGCGGGTAGTTAGGCATTGAGCTTCTGCATGTGGTGACATGTGAGTTGCTGGCTGCTGTGTGACTTCTATCCTGCTGGCTTGTGAACAGTGCAGCGACTGGTGGTGTCGGTGAAGTTGCCCCCACGTGCGCCCACTGCAACATGTGGGAGTGTTTTGTGGCTCGCAGCTGTGTGTTCGCTGTTTTCTGTTCCGTCCGCCCTTTCTTGTCGCAACCCTGCAGGTGCGAGAAGCAGTGCCGTTGGCGCCATTCAGTCCTTCCAGTGTATTATATCTCTGTGTTCGCAATCTGGAAGCACACTGAGTGTGCGTGACAAGCTTTTGATGGTGGGGTTTGTCCGAACGGCCCCCTTCCGTGCTGGTTGTGTCCATCCGTGGCTGGGTTCAGTTGCAACGTAGTTGCTTGAGAAACCCGTGTAACACCTTCATTCATTCATTCATTTTGTGTCGGTCGTAAAAACTTTTGTCCCTAAGTGTACAGAGTGCATTTTTGTACGCAGTAGGTTGCTGGCAGTCCTGTGTGCACTGCATCGATGAGGTGCTGCACTTTCACACTGTCAGGTCAGCTTGATGTCATATTGGATCTGACAAATCTGACAGACAGTTGCAATCATGGCATTTTGCTTGCTTGCTTTTGTATGAAGATGGTTTCAATGTGTCAGGGCATCAGGTGTGGTTGGTTGGCGGATGATTGTGGTTGTTGGTGGCTAGTTGCAGTAGGTATCTGCAGTGCTATGTTTCCTTGCAGTTGCTGGCTGGCGCTTGTCCATGAATGAACCACTTACAAGCATGATGGTCGTGTGCCAACAGCAGCACCAAGTTCGGTTGGATACACAGCTGGTACTTGTGAGGTGTAAAACTGTATTTACGATGTGCACCGCAGTGTGCAAGCCCTCGTGAACTTTCATTTTTTTGCAATCATGACTTCCATGCTGTATAAGTAACCCGCAAATACATGGCCTGCAAAAATGTTGAATGACTGCCCTGGGCAAACGACACTGCACTGCCAGCTGCACTGGCTCAAGCAGAGCACCACATGAACTAGAGATAGAGCCATCTGGCCTGCAAATGCCTACAACGATGTAACTTCCACAGTGCATTTAGCAGAAGGTAATGTGGGTGAATGGCCCATTCACGGCACTAGACGGCGACCCAGATGCTCGAGATGTGTCAAAGTTTTGGGCACAATTATGCAAGGTTGCGGCCAACATTACTTCTTGTGGGTAACAAAAAACCCACAGCAACAACCAACAGCAGTGTGTTTGGCCTTGAAATCACACTTGATACGTGCACACCTACAACGTCCTTCATGCCCATGTACAGTTGATGCAGACTGAATCATCTGCATCCCATGCCAGATGCATGCGCGTCTGCTATGAGTTGCGCGCAACTGGGTGGATCACACAGCGACTGCAAGCGACACCAGCATGCAACAAAGAACCTTCTCAATGTGGGCGCTGCCCAAAGCACAAACACGCAGTTGCCCCATCGCAGGTTCAGTCTACACGCAGCACCCTGCACGACCCCGACGCCCACGGCCCCTGCCCCTCCCAGACTTTGAGTGCCCTGCACACTCCATTCCCCGCTTCACAACCCACAGAATCCCGGACTTGACCATGCTGTAAGCGGCAACACACCAGCCCTTGACAGCCGGCACCAGCTTCCACACGCACCAGGCCACAAACACAATGTTCACGATTAGCACCAGCACAGCGATCGCAATGCGCAGCCTCAGTGCCGTGGTCTCCTGAATGTCATAGGCAAACATGGCCAACGCACCCAGAGTAGTGGCCGCCAGGCAGCAGGTTGAGACCATGTGCATGCGGTGCAGGGTGGGGAAGGCGTAGGGCTGATACACAACCTGCAGAGCCGCACTGACCAAGAACACCATGTGCAGACTCAGCACAGCAAAGTAGCGCTCCATGGGGATCGCAAACACAGAAATGACTGTGAGCACCACAGTGCGTGCAGCCCACACAGCCTCCCACCACATGCGCTCAGGCTTGTAGCTGCGGTATATGAAGCCAAAATGCTCGCGGAAGTTGTCCTCGTCAGCTTTAGCACGACACAGGAACAGCCCCAAGCCCATAGCGACAGGGACAATGATGCACCACAACAGGACGGAAGGCACACCCAATCCCAGTGCCCATCCCCTGTGATACCCAGCAAAGCACTGCTGTGTGATGTCACTGACCCAATAGCCAGCTGTGTGGTTGAGGGGGGCGCTCGCACCTGGCGGCAACTGCACCTCAGGCGGGACCCGGTCGATGCGCAAGCACGCAAAGAAGCTCAGCAAAGCCCTCAGTAGGGTTGGGTAGGCGTAGAAGGCCACCACCAGCAGCGTGACGGGCAGCTTGCGCGCAACTGACGAAGCAGGCTGCTGAGTTGCACCCTCCTTTGGCCGGCACACAAGCGGCACGACCCACCGCACAAGCGCCCAAGCCAGCCACAACAGCGCCACAACCGCCAAGAGCACCACAGGAGCAAAGAAGTACACCAGTTGCCTCTGCATCGCAAGGGGCAGCTTGCCTTGAGGGAAGTAGTGGTGTAGCCAGCAGTCAAGAGACAGGGGCTGGCCCGAACCCATAGCAAACACAACATTCACAGCCTGGAACCAGCGCTGAAGGTCAAACAACGGCCAAGCCACCGACACACCGCCAATCAGCACTGTGTACTGAAGGAACAGCACCAGCACCTTGATGTAGTCAGTAGCAAGGACGGCTTTGTTGCCTTTCAGGTTATCCCTCCAAGTAGTGTACACCGTCGCCACTGCAAAAATCACACATGCAGAACTCATCAACAGATACAACCCAAGCTGCACCTTGGGCAGCATGCACTTGCCACACCGGAAGGGGCTCAGCATGCCATACCACGGGAGTTGGCAGGCACCACACACGGGGCCTGTGTACCCCTCATTGCACACATTAGCAGGCGTGGTGTAGTTGCATGCTGTCGTGGACAGCGGGCAACTGTGCATCTGAACAGAGGTTGGGGCTGACGACCAATAGCCGGGCAAAGGCTGCACAAGGCTCCCTCCAGAGCAGTTGCCATTGCGAGGGCATGGCTCACAAGATGCATTGGTGAAGCTGAAAGTGTGTTGGGGGCAGCAAACACACATGTCATGCTGCTGGATCTCCCCTGCTGGGCAAGTTGAGTACCCCAGATACACACCCACACCGCACTTTGTCAAGCCACCAGCACGTGGCAGATGTAGCGTAGAGTCGTCAAAGGCTGCTATGGTGCTCCCAACATAGCCCTTGCCAACAGAGTTGTCAGCAAACACCACACTGTCATCAGCACGGAGTCTACCATACCTTAGCAGCACCACCCCACCGCCCGAGCTGTTGAGAGCTGAGTTGTGCAACAACAAAGTGTAGCCGACAAGCTCAACACTGCCATTGCCAGCCACAGCCACCCCACCACCAGCAGAACCAAAGCTTGTGTTGTTGGTGACAATGCTGTTGCTGATGGTGACGGATGAATAACTGCTTGGCACCCTGGACTTGGCTTCCACAATGCCCTCATCATAGTCGTAGTCATGCACCCCCTCTACATCAGCAACAACAACACGCCCACGTGCATCAAATACACGTTCGCCATCAACACGACGCCCAAATGCATTAAAGACACTGTCGCCTGTATCAACCTCAATGCCACCACCAACACCACCCATACACGAGTTGTTCGAGATCGTACTATGGTTGCTGATGACAACATGGGAACTTGACCCGACAGACAGCCCCCCACCTGAACCATTGAGTGCCCTGTTGCCATGCACCCTGCTGCCACCAGTGAGTGCCGCGTTGGAACTCTCAAAAACAAACCCCCCACCACTTGCCGCTGCTGTGTTGCCTTGCACCCTGCTACCACCAGTGAGTGTCACAGTGGCACTCCTGACACACAGCCCCCCACCACTGGACCCAGCAGTGTTGCCTTGCACACTGCTGCCATCAGCGAGGGTCACACTGGCGCCTTCCCATACATAAAGCCCCCCACCATCCCCGCTGGCTGCATTACTGTGTACACTGCTGCCTCCAGCTAGTGTCACATTAGCATTGATAACATATAAACCCCCACCGGCAGCATACAAGTAGGCACTGGCAGTGCCATCAGGATTCAGCCTTCCACTCATCCCAGCCGTATTGGCCGTCACATTGCTGTTGCCATCCACCCTCAATGTTGCCTGCTCCGCAACAATCACCCCACCACCGTTGCCACTGGCGTTGTTCCCATACACCTTGCTGCTGCCCGTGATGGTGACATGTCCTCCGTCTATAATAACACCACCACCTACTCCCTCAACAGAGTTGTTGGCTATGGTGCTGGCAACCAACAGCAGGTGTGCCTTGCCATACACATCAAGAGGCGTGTATCTGTTCCTGCTGAATTCGCTGTTGCGCACCTCCACCCTGCTGTCACCCACCACACACACCACCGTGGCAGCGACATCGTCCACAAAAACGTCCCGCACCCATGACACACTGCTGTGCGTGAGCACCAGCCTCCCAGCACAAATTGTCACCATGCACTCATAGATTTCGGGAACTTGTTTGCAGCTGCTGGCGATGGCCACTCCCAAGAAGTTTGCTTTGTGGGCCGTCATGTGTGGTGGCGTGAGTGTAATGGTGGGCTGGGGTCCCGTGCACCTCATGCCGGCACGCAGAATGCGGCCCCCACCACCAAGGATGTACAGGCTGCACTCCGCTGCTGCGGCTCCTGTTGCAGCTGCTGCTTCTCCTGCTCCCACTGCTGCTGCTGCTGGTGCCGGGCTGCTGTTCTGTGGCTGTGCACCAAGCGTGATGGCCCAGCAGGAGAGGAGGACGAGCCAGCCAACAGCCCTGGCATTGCTGCAGGCAGTGGCAGCAGAAGCAATAAAGCATCACAAGCATAGCAACATGCAGTACGTGTAGCATCATGCAGTGCTGCTGCAGTCAGCGTTTGCTTCAGCAGTACCTTTGGCAGGGCTACTCACAGGGCTATATGTTGGTTGATGAAAAACGTCATCAAGCAATCAGGGAGGTACACATAACACAGAAGCTCATTGCCGCTCCCTGACTGACTGGCATAACTGGCACTGGGGGTGACAGGAGCGGACCAGGCAGAACAACAACCTGACATCTCGCTGTGCATGATGCAGCTGTTGTTCTCTCAGGCAAACCTGCCGCGCTTGAAAGGGCCCATCGCTGTCCGACACCACAAGAGCAGAAGCGCCCTCTCTGTGATCCAACAGCAGTGCCGACCAGCTCACACAAGCCGACCAGCTCAGCACTACTGTGCACGACCTTTAGCAGCCTGAGGTCCGCGATGACTTGCTTGCTTGTGCCGTGAGCGGCGATGCTGGGTTTTTCAGCACTCAGTCTGGAGGCCCAGAACTTCATGAGGCATACTTGTACGCGCACTTGTAGGTATGGAACCGCATGTGGTGGAGCATTAAAAACACTTGGGCTTTGAAGGCACGTATGTTGTGGCTGATCGTGAGACACAGGTTTGAACCCTAGCCTGGGTGACCACCAATGGTGATCACCAATAGCAGGACTTGAAGAGTCCTGTGATCACCAGAGGTAGTGGAATCAGACAGCAAAGACAGAAGCAGCGATCAATGGGCTGAAGTATTTTAGTACCCACAGCACCTCCTGCTGCTGCTGGTGGTGTGGGCCGGATGGAAGTCAGGGTTATGGGATGGCACGCCGGCTCTCCAATGGCAGACATGCACTGCAGGAAACAGTTTGCACTGTACTGCACTGCGTTGTGCCTCGATGTACTGGAGCATGCTTGACATACGTGCTGTGCAGCTGCGCTCAGGCCGTAGCAGTTCACACCGAAGCAGTAGCTGTGCTATAGCACAGTAGTAGCCGTACTGCACCAGAGCCTGCAGCCATGTTGCTTACCAGCCCAAATATTACAGTGCAGCTCTGTACAGCGCAGTTCACGGCCTGGCAGGCAACACACATCATTCACACTAGCCAGTGAGCCAGGGGCGCATGAGGTCCCATCCCTTGTCACACCCTTAGTCGTTCAGGTCAAAACCATTCACAGTTGCTCTGGACGCGATCGGGACTCATGAGGCAACTGCAACAAGACTACTGTTGGTGGCACTTGACAGACTGTGCCAATGAAAATAGGCACATCAAGCATCCCATCCCCCCTGCCTTTCATGCATCTTACAAGAGTGCCATCACATATGAACAACCAACCCAGCCTAGAAAGCTGCTACTGCTACTGCTTCTGTGTCAACGCCGCCTTGACAAGTTCACTTATCGTCTTGTTGTCAGCCGCCCCTGCCGTCTTTGCTGTCACCAGCTTCATGACTGCACCCATCTGCTTGACAGATGTCGCACCAACCTCTGCCACTGCTGCTGTTACGATGCTTTGCACCTCCTCCCTGCTCAGCTGCTGTGGCAGGTAGGCTTGGAGGACCTGTAGCTCTGCTGCTTCTTTGTCAGCTAGATCCGTACGGCCACCTGCAGCAGCAGCAGCAGCAGCAGCAGCAGCAGCAGCAGCAGCAGAAAGAAGAAACAATCACAGCAGCAGCTGAGGTTAGCATAGACCTTGCTTTTCTCCATTTTGGCATGTCAATTGCTGTAGCAGGTAGGCTTATTGAAATATCAGCTCTGCTGCTGGCAAGGTCAAAGCAGACCCTCGTAGCAGCAGGGTCACAATCGGGGGTTTGAGTGAGGTGAGAGCCAATGACAGCACACTGGTCTCTTCCTTGACAGCAAAGCATCATGCTGGCATGATGCAGCCATCAGACAACCTCCCGCCCCCCATTTCCTGCGCCCATCAGCACAAAACAGCTGCCGAGTGGCACCCGCCGCCGCACACCTGCCATTGTTTGAAACACTCAGAGAGTACGTGGCATGTCCTGCTCTTAGGTGCCCTTGCGCTGGACCGAGTCATGCATGCACACCCACATGGGCGCACAAAGACAGCAATGCACATCAAAGCAGGCTGCTCCCATACAACTGCCACCTTGCGCAGCATGCACATACAACGGCACGCATGCATGCAGATGCCCAGACAATGACGCACATGCACACACCAAGAAACACATGCATGCACACACAACAAGCAAGACAGTGACCGCTGTGTGCCGCAGATGCTGCTGCGCCACAAACCTGCTGTGTACTGCTCTATTGAGTCTTTGCGCTGCTTGGCCAGTTTGCCAATGACTGCAAGGATGTCAGCATCAACGACCTGAACGACAGATGACAGCAGCAGCAGGAGCAGCGCCAGGAGACACATCAGCAGCAAAGGCAGAAGTCAATATGCCTAGATGCAGTTCTTTGTAAGTGAGTGCCAGCAGTCGCCTGTCTCCCTCGTTGCCACCTGTACAACAGCACGGAGGCACAAGGCGCCTGGCCTGGAGGCACTGACACTCAAAAGGCGCCTGGCAATGCACTTTGGTGTGGGCTGCCATTGCTGCAGCTGGCAATACTGCTGTATGACAGAAAGCAGGGCAGCACCTTGCACTGTTCTGCACCTCACGCCCTATACTGGGGGCGTAAACTCTTGCTGACCTGGAAGCAACCTTGAAGCACCCGCAGAATCACACTTCCATCAACAGTGACAGTAGTGCACCTGTGCCAGTTTTCCCTCAGACACCGCCCCTCACCTCCTTGCCTGTCTCCCTCAGCTCAATCTCCCGCTGCTTTATTGCTGCTGACAGGAAGCGGATGGCGTCCAGGCGCTGACTGTCACGAGCCTTCATAGCAGCCTGGAGGTGAGAGGGGGGGGGATTTTGTGGGTGTGCGTGTGAAGGGGTTGCTAGAGTGGTCTAGGCACCAAGACAGGGGCGAAGAAGAGGCAGGGGGGTTAAGGTAGCAGCTTCCGCGGGTCCCGTGTGGCTATGCGTCGAACACACTGTTGCCACACTTCAGAAGAGTGAGGGAGGGTGTGTTGAGGGTGTGGCGTCCAGGCGCTGACTGTCACCAGCCTTCATTGCGGCCTGGGGGGGGGGGTGAGATAAGGTATGGCAATGGTGACATGTGGGTACAAACAGAGACGGGAAGCAGTTGGTGGGGGTGCGGGTGGTGGTGTGGGTGGGCCGGGGGGGGGGGGGGGTGATCAGGAACTGCAACATGCCGGCAGACATGTGACACATCGATGCTGTCCTGCCGAAATGCAAAGGCTGCTCTGATTCCAAGTCATGTGTCAGCACGTGCCGCCCACCTTCATATCATCCTTGATGCGTGCGGACAGGTCCGTGGACGCAGCAGCAGCACATACCGACACCCGCAGCTGGCGAGACGCCACCATCACTGCACATGAACAGCGACATCAAGCATGTACACACACTCAGCGCCTGTAAGATGGTATGCACAGGTGCTCAATTGACGGCAGTTTTGGTGGAACATGCTCAACGTGCTGCTTGCATGGAAGCATCTGCTGTGCTGATGCAGCAATGCATGCATGTTGGGGAAGACACTGGCGGTGAATTGGAAGGTGTTGACATGGGCAGCAGCGGCACCCAGACTTCCAGACTCTTTGAATACACCTGGGTTGTACTTCATCAGGGTTGGCAAGACGAATAAACAAAGTAGCTCAAGCGGCCAGGCTCACCAGCCTTCTCTCAACACCAACTCACCAACTTCAACTGCAACTCACCAGGGGGGCATGTTGTAGCCTTGAAGGCTCCAGAGGTCTGCAGGACACGTGAGACACATTGGAGTCACTTACTGCGCAGGCGGGGGTGGGGGGGGGCCTGACTAGTACAGGTGCTATGTGAGTTCTGTCTGCAGGTGCTGCAATGTAGCATGCACAGTAGGCTGAGGTTGCTGTCTTGTGCTGTACGAGAACTTTGTGGTGATGAGAAAAGGGCCTTGCAAGCCCATAGCTAGTGTTGAAGAATGTACATGGGCTATGTCCATGCATTCCCTTGCACTCTTGCAGATCCCAGCATGCATTGTGACCCCTTCATGTATCAAGCCTCTTCATGTAGCCCCTTCCGTCTGCAACAGCTGCAGCTGCAAATTCGGCCAAAACAAGCGATCTTTGCAGCTGCCTGACGACGTATATTTACCACGTGCACAGTGGAGGCACCAAGAAACAATGCACAGTGAGATGCAGCAATCTGAGAGTGAATTGCAGCAACTATGGCTGGCCCAACTGTGCATCAAAATCTGGGCTGGTGCCATATCACTCACTACTCCCCCCCCTGCATGCATGCATATAAGTTGAGTGTGTTTTCCATCATGGCTGCAGAGGTATTGCATTTGGTGCGCCCTGTTGTGTTGCACTGGCACAGATAGAGCCACAGCATGTGCTATTATCCATACGGACGGTGTGCTGGTGCTGCTGACACTCAGTGTCTGCTGCTGCTGTGCTGGCTGTTGCAGGACACTGCTGCAATGGGCCGTAGAAACCCTAAGAATGCTCTTAAATTGATACGTAACTCGATAAATTGCGCTTGACTGTATCACGGGGCATGTGCAGGCACTGCTGCCTGTAGTGCCGTACGACCAATCTGCTGCTGTCCCACCCATTTGCACCAGCACTTACCAGAGGCACCCTCGCGCCACGCATGCATTGCAGAGTGCGTAAGCACAGCGCCATACTGCTACTGTAACACGGCAATTGCTCGCTGAGGGCTTGCTGACAGAGCCTGGGACTTGTGGTGCCTTGGATCTGATGATGACTGATGACTTCAGTTGCGCGGTGGCTGCGATGGAAAGCAACGAGGATGAAGATGGAGCTGCTGGTGTTTGATCAACGTTGCCGAGGAAGCACTGGCATGTATGTTACTCTCACTTCAGTGTTATTTGACTTTGATCTGTAACTGTCTATCTGGTGTGAGTCCATACGGCCTATCACATGCCACTGTAAAGTCTGTCAACATGCCAAGTTGTTGGCCTTGTATCGTGCAACACCTTCATGCAGCCCATCTCTTGAACAGGCAGAAAGTCTAGCTTGACACAGCATGTGTCAGTAGCATGCATGCAGCACAGGCCAGATGGGTATAAGCAACAGCAGCAACAGCATGAGAAGCGTTCAGGGTCAAGCTCAGTCAGCCGCAGGGGCAGCAACTGTCTAGTCATTCGTCAGCAGTGTCAGCTTTGCCACTGTGTGGTTGACAGCACAGTTGCACCAGCAGTTGCTGCAGCAGCAGCAGCACCACTGCCCTTTGCTGACAAATGGCCTGCAGTCAGTGTGTCTGGTGGCCATTCGCTCAGGAGCTTTGCTGAACAGCCGGCGGGAGCTGGAAACAATCACGTGAAGGTCCGTGCACGGACAGCAGTTGGACAAAGGAGCTGTGTAACAGTACAACAGCGCACAGCACCACCACTACCTGCAGCAGCAGCAGTGCCATATGCAGCAGCAGCAGTAGCGCTGCACCGTAAGGACTAGCAGCAGCTGAGGAGCAGCAGCAGCTGAGCAGCAGCAGCAGCGAGCAGCAGCACCATGCGCAACTTCTATGGTTGCTACCTGCTGCGCTCCCTGGACCCTGCCGCACGCATCAAGACATACATAGGGTGAGGCCGCTCTGGGTGTGTCAGCAGAGGGACTGCATGTACTCACGCATGCTCACTGGTGTGTGTGGGGGTGGGGAGGGCGGTGATGTGTGTTGGGGGGTTGGGGTGGGGTGGGTGGGGGTGGGGGTGGGTGGGGGGGGGGGGGGGGGGGGGTGTTGATGATGTTTTACAGTCCGCGCCACCAAACAGGCAGTGTACTGCAGCATACAGCACTGCATGGACAGTTTCGAGCGCCGCGCACGCTGGTAGAAAGGGGTTTGGAGTGTGGTAGCAGTCCCAGTGCGGGGCAGTGCAGCGCAGAGGGACCATAACTAGGGTGAGGCCTCTGTCTGCCACAGTGTGGGTGCGCACAGAGGGGGGGGGGAGCCGTCACCAAGCGGCTCTGACTACGGTGTACAGCAAAGAGGATGGTCCAAAGCAGTGCAGTGTATGTCAGCATACAGTGCAGTATCGAGGTCCGTAGAGCGTAGCTGCATAGAGCGCACACGCTGGCAGAAGTGATTTGATGCACATGAGTCCTTTCCATCACAGCGCAGTTCGTGCTCCCTAGCCTACCATGGGGTACAAGGCAGCCCTGTTTCTGGTGTAAGCCGGTTCAGTGCCCAGTATGGAGTCAGCCATGAGCGGCTCATACAGGCAACAGCCGCAGTCCAGCAGCTCGTTATGGGTGCAGTTCAACAACAGCAGATGGCACATCAATGCTGTAGAGGATTTGCCAACACGGGTCATGTGGGTCACATATGGTTGTTCTCTTGGGGTGGGGTGCAGTGCAGTGCTGAATGACCTACACCAGGTGTGTGCGGCATTGCGACACAGCAGATGGCCCACAGGGGACTCTCATACTTGTGGCATGCTTGATAGCTGCTGTGGTATGTCTCACCAGCTGTCCTGTCTGCTGCTGCTGCTGCTGCTGCTGCTGTAGGTTTACAGTGAACCCTCGCCGCCGCATCCGTCAGCACAATGGGGAGATCAGTATGGGTGCTGTACGGACTCGCCGGGGGCGGCCCTGGGAGATGGTGCTGGTGGTGTATGGCTTCCCCACACAGGTGCGCGGGAAAGGGCTGGGAGGCCTCGGTTTCGCTCCATCTGCGCCCGTGTTCTGACCCCATCAGGCCACCAGCCTTGCTCCCATCCATCACCTGGCTCATAACCGCGCATTTTCTACCATATTTTGCATGCACCCCCTCCCCCTACCACCCACCATCCACACACTAGTGCACACACTCTGGTTCCAGTGGTCATGGAGCACCCTCGAAATGGGCCTCACTTTGTTCCCCGTCCACTTCCAACTCTGCACTATCGGCAACACCCATTGCCCCGGTCCCCCCCCCCCCCCCCCGTACAACACATCACTGCCACCCCACACACACCCACACCCCGCTTGTCTTTTATGATGTCTGTCATGCTTCAGGTCCACGCGCTTCAGTTTGATTGGGCGTGGCAGCACCCAGCTCTGCTGCTTGTCTCTCCCTTAGGGAATTGTTGCACTTTGTCTCTTCTGCACCACCTGCAACACCCCCTTCCCCTCATCCGCAGCCCTCCATTGCCACCCCTCAAGGTTTGCACCCGCACTCCCAGGCTCAATGGCTTACTGTCATTCTTAATCTTCATGTTGATGTTACTGTCATGCTTGCAGGTTCATGCGCTTCAGTTTGAGTGGGCGTGGCAGCACCCCAAGAAGAGCAAGGTGGCCAGGGAGGTGCTGGGAGGAATAAAGACCAGCCACAGGAATGGAGTGGCGGGAAAGGTGGGTGGGGTGAGGGCGCTTCTCTATCACTGGTGTGTGGGCGGGGCGGTGGGGGTGGGGGGGATGGTGGTTCTGGATTGGTGTGGTCTGGGCAGGGGATATGGGGACTTGATGTGCACATCAAGCGAGATTGATCTTGCGGTGATGATGGAGGGGGGGCACTGTTTGGGTGAATGAGGTGTGAGTGGTGTCAGGGCTAGCCGCGGTGACAGGGAAACGCTGGGGAGCTGCATTCGATTGCAGTGGCTAAGGTGCTGGTGGCACTTGGAGGGGTGACACCTTGGGAGCCAGCAGCAGCAGCAGCGGCAGCTGAGCCAAATCGCTTGCATTGTCACTTATCAGTATCTTCAGGCGCTGGGGTTGTGGGGTTGCCACTGATGATGATGGTGGTTGTTGTGGTCCGCCCTACAACATGAAGGGAATCAACGACCAGAGTCGACAGCTTTATGTTGCTACTGCTGCTGTTACTGTTGCTGCTGCCGCTGCCGCTGCCGCTGCTGCTGCTGCTGCTGTGTACCCAAGGTTCGGCTGCTGCTGGGCATGCTCCATGCTTCACCCTGGCGCTACTACCCCTTAACACTGCAATTCCTGGCAGCAGACGTCAGCGTGCTGCCAAGAGGTGAGGGCGTTGTCATAAAGCTGACTGGGTTGTATTGGGGGTGGGGGCCCTGGTGTTGTGGGGGGCGGGGCCCAAGGGTGGATGCTGCTTACGTACTCAGCTGATATGGATGTCTGGTCACCCTTCCAGCATCAATACAGAGAGCTTGGCATGCACACACACCTCATCACTCATATATTCCTTCTTCCCCTCCCCCCCCCTCCCAAACTGCCTGGCCTTCTCTGACAATCTGACTGCCTTGCTTGAGTGCTGCTACAATGGGCGCCCTGTCCCCTGCCACCCGAGCAGGAAAACCGGGATTGACGGACACACACATGTTCTCCAACCCATATTCTCCTTGCATTCTTTGCCCCTCCCGCCCTCCCTCAGGCTACCTTACTTGTCCCGACATTCATAATTGCTGGTCGCCTCAAAGGACGCCCGCAAAGGTAGGCAGGGACTGACACGCAACTTTGTGTTTATGCCTGCTGTCCATTGCTCACTCTTGCGTTTTGCCCTCTTTGGCAGGTTGCCTGGGGTTCCCCGACAACCTAGATGTGCTATTGGCCCCAATGGACGCCCTGCCCTTATCCCTAAATGACGATGAAGATCAGATCGAACCAGCAGCAGCAGCAGCAGCCGACAGCGATGGAGAGGCAGGGCCCAGTAGCAGCAGCAGCGGAAGCGGCAGTGACAGTGACGGCAGCAGCCACGAGGATTTAGACGGTCGCAATGACAGGCCTGCAGCAGCAGCAGCAGAACGCTTCAGGGACAGCACAGAGCAGCAGCAGCAGCAACTGGTGGGTATCACTAGTGACAGCATTGACTGCTGCAGCAGTGGCGGTGGCGGCAGCAGTGACGGCGGCAGCAGTGGACGCCGCAGGCGGCGGCGGTTGAGCGGCAGCAGTGATGTTGCGCTGTTGAGTGACAGTGGCGGCAGCGATGTGCTGCATGCACCACTGCCGTTGCAGCAGCGCTTGCAGCAGCAGCAGCAGCAGCAGGCGGCACTGGCTGCACTGCCTGCTGCGCTCGACAGCAGCAACAGTGTCGAGCCTGCAGACACTGCTGGTGCGGCAGCAGTGGCAGCGACAATGGCTGCACGGGGCGGCAAGAAAGGCAGGGCTAAGAAGGGCAGGTCTGCTGCTGCTGCTGCTGCTGCTGCTGAAGATGAATCAGCAGCAGCAGCAGCGCCCCAGCGCGTACGTTGCGGCTGCTGCAGCAAGGCGCTTGAAGCATTTGTGCTCACTTGCCCAGCCTGCTCCTCACAGTTTCACACACACTGCCTGGCAGAGGCCCTCGGCTCACAACAGCAGCAGCAGCAGCAAGACGGTGACCCAGCAGCAGCAGCAGCAGCAGCAGCGGCGGCTGGCAGCAATGGGGTGCTGCTCAGCCGCCGGCGGCTGGCGGCCCACGGCAGCTGCCCTTGTTGTGGCGGCAGGCTGGTGTGGCTGGATGTGCTGGCAGCAATGCAGCGCTTTGGTGGCAGCAATGGTAGCATTGAGGCAGAGGCAAAGAGGAAGGCACGGCGGCGGGCTAAAGCAGCAGCAGCAGCAGGGGGAGGGGAGGGAGATGCAGCCGCGGGTGTGAGGAGGGCTGGAGGCAGCAAGAGGGGCGGCAAGAAGGGCAGCAGGTAAGGAGGCAGGGATCCAAGTGTGGGGTAGGGCAGATGGTGGTGGAGTGTGGGAGTGGGTGGTGGTGTCAGCATGAGCAGGGCAATGGTGCAGCCAAGTGACCTGTGCAGATGTTGTAAATAGGTACTGTGTGGTTTTTTGCTGTTGCCTGCCGACTTCAGCGCTTTTTCGGTGCTGCTCCTTCACTGTCATGCTGCACAGGCCAACCAAAAAGGCGGCAGCAGCAGCAGCTGCTGCTGCTGCTGGGGAGGCACATGATCAGGCACCAACAGCAGCCAAGCCCAAGCCCAAGCCACGCAAGAAGGCAGCAGGTACGCAGCAGCAGCAGCAGTTGCGCCGTGGCAACGCCCGCCCTGCAGCAGTTGCTGGTGCTGCTGCAGTAAGTGATGTCATTAGTGACATGCAGCAGCAGGACGGCAGCAGCTGCAGCAGTGTTCAGGGCAATGCAGCTCTACAGGGCTTAGTACAGCACTTGCAGCAGCACTACCCACACCTACAGCTGCCGTCTGACCCAGCAGCATTGCAGCAGCTGCTGCTGCAGCATCAGCAACAGCAGCTGAGTCCAAACGATACCAGCAACCTACATCAGCAGCAGCAGCAGCAGCAGCAGCAGCAAGGTATGCAGTACAGCACGCCACCAACTGCTCCAGGTGCAGGTTCAAATGCCGCTGCAGCTTCTCCCATTGTCTCAGATAGGGCTGGGCACCTAGGCAGTGGGCCAGGTGGTATCTGTGAAGCAGGGAACGGGTCTGGGCCGGATCAAATGGACTTGTGCAGCGATGATGAGGAACCCCAGCAGCAGCAGCAGCAGCAGCAGCAGCAGCAGCAGGGGCCAGCTGAGCCATGGTACGAGCAGTTCTTTGCTGAGCAGCAGCAGCAGCAGCAGCATGAGGAGGATGAGGCTGTGTGTGAGGTTGACCTGTGTTCCTCGCCGGAGCCGCTGTTCCAGAGACTCAAGCTGGTGAGGCACATGCACGGGTGTTTGTGGGGTTTTCTGCGAGCAGGGGAGTGGGAAGGAGAGGGGAGGGGACTGGGAGGTGAGGGGAGTGGGGGAGGGTTTTTTTATTGTTGGTGTGTCCCGGACCAACAAGAAGTGCGTGTCCCGGACCAGAGTGTTATCGGCCCAATATCCATAGCATCAGGGCCGTAGCTGATGTAAGGCAGAGCAAGACCACTTTTTGAACTCTGTAAAAAACATTTCAACGCCCTCCTCTCATGGGCAGTTGTTGTATGTTTGTATGTTTGATGCCATCTGTTGCCCCCCGCCCTGTATGTTTGTGGTTGTGTCTGCTGCCAGTCAACAAGTCAACAATTACACTTGTCTTGGCAGCATAGTCAGGTCCTCAATGGCTGAACTGCACCAAGCTGTTTTCCTGCCACGTCACAGCAAGGCACCCCTTCACACCCTCGATTCTGTTGCCTGCTGCTGTTGGAGTGCAGGTGAGCCCCACAAAGGGCAAGCGACCTCGAGGCACAGCCGCTGCTCCAACAGCAGCAGCAGCAGCAGCAGGGGTAGGGGCGCTTGAAAGTCCACTTGATCACGCCTTCACACAGCCACTTGATCACGCCTTGACGTCCGCAGCAGCTGCGGCGGCGGCGGCTGGCTCTGGCATGGTAGGTAGTGACAACGGTGGCGGCAGCAGTGACGGCGGCAGCAGTGACGGCGGCAGCAGTGACGGCAGCAGTCCGCGGCGGCTGGCGGTGCGGTGTCGGTTGAATGGCAGCACTCCAGCAGCAATGGTTGTCAAGAGCAGGACCAGGCAACCACCACCACAATCAGCAGCAGCAGCAACAGCAAGAGTTACTGCAGCTTGCGTTGGTGAGCAGCAGCAGCAGCAGCAGCAGCAGCAGCAGCAGCAGCATGTGGACGAGGCGATCTGTTTGTTGGACAGTGACTGAGTCACCCTTGACGTGAATGTCAACACCACACTCCTTGCTGAATCATTTCTTGCATTTGAGGTCGCTTCAGCCTCCGCAGTTATCAGAATAGGCTGCCACACGCTGAAACATGTGTGGGTGTGCCCGTGCAAGTCAGCAACACAACCCCGTTGGGATGCATGCTTGCCTTTGTTTGGCAGCATTACAGCTGTGAATGTCTTATGATCGTAGCGCGCAAGTAACACGTGCTTGTGTCAACAGTTGTACCACTGCTGGTGTCACCACTGCTTGTGGGATCTGGGCCCAGATCGCAGTGTTCAGCCAAGTTGTGAGAGCATGGTGATGCAGAAAGAGGGTCCCTTGCAAACTGAAGCCTGCAGATGTTATGCAGATGCTTGCTACTACTGAAGGTGTGCACTGCATTCACCAAACCATAGTTCATTTTGCAAGGCTACTCAATCGCTGATTGGGTGGCTGGCCTCCCTGCACTACCAAAATACTTGTAGCCATGATGTCTTGATCATGCTTGTTGCTAGCCTACAATGGGTAACTCGAGTTACACGGTGACACAACCGACACCCTGATGGACAGATTACAACATCTTACCGTCATAAAAACAGAAAGGAAGGACACAGAAACATCAAGGGAAGATCTGGACACACAAAAGAGAAGCTCACAAAAAAATCACAGGAAGATCTGGACACAAGTCTCCCCGGGATCTGGACACAAGATCTGAGATCATGGCATGCTGGGGTGTGTAAGATTCAGCCACACACGTCCTCAGCATCTTGCTTGGTGAGGCGCTCAGCAGTCCATGCTTCCACAGCATACTGCTCGTATTATTGACAAATGACGTTTTTTTTTGTATTTTTGTATCTACTCCCCAGCAGCTGTCCGTCTGAGTCAGAGAACACAACATCCCCTGGGCCGCTGCTGAGCAAGTCTTTCCTCTAGAGCCTCCGAGGCATCGGATGATCTGAGCAATTGGCGCAACAGAGAAGCTTGCTCTAGGCAGACACGCACCATCAGCTCACAGCAGCTTACGGGAGCTGGTGGCCACACCCATGTCAAACACCTGCAACCAAACAACAGTCACATAACGATGATCAGTGCTTATGACTCCCACCTGAGACTTGAGGTGCAGGGCACGCGAAGCTGAGGCTCAGCTGTCACGCCAATCCAGTTCAAAGCAAAGCCCTGCTTAGCTCAGTGCTGATCACCCCATGTGCACAGGGCTGCACCCATCTTTACTCTGACCAGTTGGCTCTACAGGTCACGAGCCAGTTGCGGTTGTAAGCTGATGTAAACCAGCTGCTGGCATTCATGCAGAGGCTGCGGTCATTGACCATGTGTGCGATCGTCAAGTGGCTGTTTCGTGCTCTCACCTCCAGAGCTGCCAGGGCGGCATTGTCTACCCTTGTCCGCATGCTGACCACCAGAGTGGGGCCGGTGGCAGTCACAGTGACCTCACGCACCACAGGAGTGAACTTGGCCCCGGCAAGAGCATAAGGGTCCACGTTGGTCAACACAGCAGCACCACCAACCAACACATCAAACAGACGTTGGCCTGCAGCCGCCCAGTACACCTCGGAAAAGGTGAACCTTAGCAAGTAGCTTCGGCCTGTGGCTGTAGGTGTTGAGAGCTGTGGAACGCTCTGTCAGTGCGTGCATGCCAAGACTAGACTTTCCTATGACTTTGGATGCCATAAAGAGAGTCTGGGCTCGGACTCAGGGAATCCTGTGAACGACGAGGTTACCAATGACCGAACAAGATAACAGATACAACTGGAAATGATGTAGGAAAGATAACCAGAAGGAATTGGAAGTGTCGAGCATGAGCGCAGGGCTCGTGCTTGATGCCGAAAGGTCGACTGGCCTTCGACCGACCAACCGGATTACGGTTGTGACAGGCCGTTGACAACCAAAAGATAAAGTATCGAGCTTACTCATAACATCACGCCCCCCCTTTTCAACGCCAATGTCCTCATTGGCGCCTGCGAGGGCTACGGCGCGTGCTGCGAGTAGCAACAGGCAATGCAGCATGGTGGGTGGCTTCATAATCCTCAACAACATCATCATCAATCTGCTTCATATTTATCCACATGTCATCCTCAGGGCCATAGCCACGCCACCGCACAAGGTACTCAATGCTCACACCACGACCACGCTTGCACTGCCGCTTATCCAAAAGCTTCTCAACATAGAAGCGGTCCTCTTCAACATCAACAGGAGGAGGACGAGACATGACAGCAGGGTGTGGCAACTCTGGTTGTGTGTGCCAGGGTTGCAAAAGACTGACATGGAACACAGGGTGTACCTTGAGAGTAGGAGGCAGCTTCAGCCTGTATGCGACAGGGCTGATGACCTGTTGTACTGGGAAGGGTCCCAGATACTTAGCAGCAAGCTTCTTGCTCATGGTGCTGGGCAAGGCAAGGTTGGCTGCTGACAAGCGCACAAGGTCACCTACAGAAAAAGTAACGTCACGACGATGCGCATTTTGCTGTGCCATCATACGCTGCTGGGCGGCATGCAAGTTGGTCTTGGCATGCTGTAAGACAGAATGCATGTCATCAGCAGTCACTTGGGCTGCTGGCACCAAGACAGGGCCTAATGCAACATCCAACACAGACAAAGGGCTCTGGCCAAAACACAAGAAAAATGGAGAGTAACCTGTGGCTGGGTTGACAGAGTCATTGATGGCGTACTCAGCCAAGTCCAGCCAATCATCCCAATCATCCTGCCGGGGAGAAACAAAATGCCGCAAGTACTCCTCCAAAGTGCGATTAGCACGCTCAGACTGGCCGTCAGTCTGGGGATGAAAAGCAGTAGAAAACTTCAAGTCAGTGCCCAATGCAGAAAACAATGCACGCCAGAACTTGCTCAAGAAGCGCCTGTCGCGATCGGAAACAATGCTTCTTGGCAATCCAAAGGTCCTAAACCACTCTTTGCGCACAAGCGATGCAATGGGGTCAGCACCTGCACCCTTGGTTGTGGGAATGAACCGCACAAACTTAGTGAGACGGTCCACAATGGTAAGCACAGCATCATGACCATGCTTAGTTGGTGGAAGGTCGGTGATAAGGTCCAAGGAAATGCACTCAAACTTATGGGTGGGAATGGGCAAAGGGTGCAACAAGCCAGCTGGTGCTTGTGTGCTGGGCTTGTTCAGCTGACAGGATGGCGTGTTGCGAAGTAGGAGCAACACCAGTCACGGACTCGGAGAAGTCGCGTGTGGTAACGTGTTGTGCCCTATCCAAGGGGTTACAAGTACAACCCTGATGGAATCATGCGGATATGTAGGCTAATACATGTCCCTGCAGCATCCGGTAGCCTTTTGCTCACAACATGTGGTAGCGGAGAACAGGCGAGGCCTTAGCGCACTCTTAGAGCGCCTGGCCTGCGACCCTGGCGTATCAGGATCGAATCCCAGCAAAGGCGATCGTCCGAAACAACCAAAGCGATCTCGAGTGGGTCTCGCGTATGGCCGTCGAGACGCCGGCCGTTGTAGGTGGGCGGCGTGTTGCGAAGTAGGAGCAACACCAGTCATGGACTCGGAGAAGTCGCGTGTGGTAACGTGTTGTGCCCTATCCAAGGGGTTACAAGTACAACCCTGATGGAATCATGCGGATATGTAGGCTAATACATGTCCCTGCAGCATCCGGTAGCCTTTTGCTCACAACAGTAGGGATGGTGTAGGAGAAGGTGCCAAATCTGATGCTGCAGGCTGCATTGTGGCTCCCTGGCTGGCAGGCGGGGTCACGGTTCACCCAGTCGTCGGCGACACCCCCGGTGGCAACTGCAGCAACAGAAATGGCAGCAGGAGCGTCACACAAGGCTTCCGCCAAAGGCTTGACCATCCTCCACCTGGAGGCATGGCCAACCGCCATTACTTGTGCACAGCCAGACAAAGCCACTTCACAAGACAACTTACTACTAGTAGCAGCGACTCGCTCCTACTAGTCGCATGGCGGCCACCATGGGTGCACATGCAGCTGCCCTACACTATGGCCCGACTGTCAGATTCGCCGCGGCCGCACCTTGCGTGGCTGCAGTGTCTGCTGTGTAGTAGTTGCACAGCGCTGGCCCTCCAGCGTTGATGAGGGCCACCGGGCCCAAAGCACCGTGGGGCATGGCTGGCAGCGTGCACTGCACTCCAGGAGTTGGGCTTGGGGTGACGACGGGGGCAGGGGCAGGGCTGGTACTGCCTTCCGTAGGCGCCACAGGGTGGGGATTGGTGGCACCCTCACCGCCAGCGGGCCTCTCGCAGATGTAGTGCTTGTTGACGCCCTGCAGTGACAGCAGCACCATACATGCACTTGGTGAGGCCGCTTGTCAGGGTGTTGTGTTGTGTTGAGGTATCTCAACCCTGGCACTGGCCAGCAGTTCATCGGACCGTGGTTGACCCATCATGATGCGACACAATTGTATTCTGGCACATTGCCGCACTGGCACGCGGCACGCGATAGGGCACTGCCACATCACACCATGCTCACGCGTGCACGCATAGCCCCTGGCCTAACAAAGTGATCACAACACAAGATCATGGTGCAGCACAAATGCATGGTGCTGTCAGCAGCAGGTGTGCTCACACAAGAGAAGGGGTTCCATGTCTTGGGCTGCTGTGGGAGGTACTCCATGCACACAGCCGTATCCTCGACGTAGCTGGCGTCACGGGGAGCAGGTTCCCAACGAGAGTAGCTGCCAGCCTGGACGTTTGATAGCACAACAACAAGACAGCAATGCAGGCAACACGTGAGTTGCTCAGTAGAGTCCACAATACAGCAAAGGACCTCACATAGCATTTGCAGGCCCTGCATGTTGGCGCCGCACTCAGCTCAACGATTTGAGCATGCACAGGCTTTGTTTCAAGCTGAGAACAGTGTTGGTTGACGGCGATCGTCAGTGTAGGCCTGACCTGATAAAACCGCAAGACTGCATGTTCAAGGTATGCACACCAGGCCAAGGCCAGCAGGACTGCTGAAAAGCCAGCTGGCACTTACTTCCAGTGGGGTGCCGTCAGCCCAGTACCACTGGTCAACAAAGCCAGGATCCAGACGTCCAGGCTTCCTCAGGCCGGTGTCTGCATGTGAGCAATGAGGCAAGCGGGATTGGTTGAAGCCTTCAACATGGCATGTTGACATGATGCAATGCAGTGCTGCTTGTAGCCGCTACAGGTTAGCTGAGTCAGCAATGCTGTGCAACAGGTTAGCCTAACCCTTGTAGGGTTGATGATGAAGAAGCACAAGGTGATGGGCCCACACAGGGACCATGCTAAGTCGAGCCCCTCGACTTAGCATGCCCACTAACAACATGATGTTGTTAGTGGGCCCCAACACCAAAGTGACTGTTCCGAACAGTACCAGTGCACTCCAACATGTTCGTGCTTCTTGAGATGTCACCCGTCATGACCGGGTTGGTTTCCACTTCATGAGATTAATGTGGTTGGCATGAGCTGTTCGCAGAAAAAAGAGCATCTTCTTGATGTAGCTACATGTCTGACATGTATGGCAGCGCCAGGCTCACAAGTCTCGCCAAAGAAACCGGTCCACAGCAGGTTGAGCCTGATGAAGTCATCTTCAGCAGCGGATGAAACCTTCACCAGCACGCCACCATGTATTTCCTGCAGGCGCAAGGTGTGTAAGGCAACAATGGTGCTGGCAGTGATGGCACTGCCGCGTTGCTTTCAAGGGACAGTGCCGCTGTGTGTTGCTTTGGAAGGATGCTGTCAACAGGTAGAACAAGAGTATCACTGGATGCCCTGCAGAAACATTGACACACAGTGAGGCATGTGATATGCCCCATTATGGCTCTTTCCAGCAGCCCCTCAGTGTTTCCGCCCACAATAGCATCCGATGCCTGCTATATCACAAAAATCATTGTGCAACCTGGTTGCATGGGCACCCACGTACAAACTCCAACTTGCAACCACTCGACTGAGCCCAGCACTACACAACCACTGGCAGGACGTACTGTGCAGCGGCGAGTTGCGTCATCGATGTTGCCACTGATGCCCTTGGCAAAGCTTGACTTGTAGTAGCACTTGCCAGTCTCGGGGTTGTAGAGCCAGGAGGGCAGGGTCATGTTACCCCCCGGCGGCTTGGGGTAGGGGCACCGCACGTCTGAGATGTAATTGGCTAAGGGCACCACGTCGATTGGGCCATTGTTGGCGGCCTCGTAGTAAGCCTGCAAGCCAGGCAACAGGTCCAGACGGGAGCAAGCCGCAGCTATGTATTATGTGTGCCTGTGCGATTTCAGCCCCTGCCGTGTTGTCGTCCTTTGATAAATGGTTGTATAGCTGCTGGTGTGACCTGCCTTCTGACCCCCGCTCTGCTCCCTCTGACGTAGTCACGTGCTGTAAGTATCAACAGTGGTTTGCTGTTGAAGGTGGTTCTGAGGTCGATCCTCTCCGCTGCTTAGATCGTGGCCGGTGGTCTGACTGCCCAGACTATGTGCGCCACACAACCCCCATGTCCCGTGAGTGTGTTAGAGCCCTTGCCAGTTTCAGACTAGGTGCCCATGATCTTGATGTTGCCACCGCTAAGTTCCAGCCTCGCTCTGCTTCGGGACCTGCTGCTAGTATCGCCCGTGCTGATAGGTTGTGCGTTTTTGTCATCAGGGGGTAGGCGACGAGATGCACATGATTGCTGAATGTGAAGCTTATGATGTGTTGAGGCGCTCGCATGCTGCTCTTTTTGCTGACTTTGGTGGTTGGATGGAATTCCCATGCAATGTGTCTGCAGCCCAACTGCGGTCCTTCATGCACCAGCCTGCCCGTCGTGTTGGTGCTTTTCTGCGTGAGTGTGGCCAACGCCGGTGGACCAACCCTCCGTTGGAGGTCCTGTTTGCAGACGGGCTGTCAGCTGAGGAAGCTGATACCCTCTTGGGTGTTGATGAGGATGGGTTGGCCCCTGATGCTTCCGATATGTTCGTCAGTGCATTCTCAGATGAGTTCTACGATGTCTATTCAGATGCGTTCTATGATGCCGATACCCCATAAGCCTCGTTGGCTCCCTACGGGGTGTTCAGGCTCAGCCTGAACCATGTAACAGTAACAGTAACAGTAACAGTATTACCCCATGATACCCCATGAGCCTCGTTGGCTCCCTACGGGGTGTTCAGGCTCAGCCTGAACCATGTAACAGTAACAGTATTCAGAAACCTCTGGCCTTTTACAATTGATCACTTGTACTCTTACTCATGAGTACTCTTACTCATGAGTAAGAAACTTTCTTACGGTACGGTACCGCATGTCCGCCAGGCACAGTGACTGTAGGCAGGTAAGAGGTGATCAAATGGCTCCTTGTTGATAGCCACAAAAGATTTTTTGGCCGCCAAACCGCTTCGACCAGTGGCATTGTCGCGATGTAGGGACATGTCTCACCTTGACACAGGGTGGGCAGTCAATCAGCTCTGACGGCTGCAGCCAGGCAGCCACGGCGTCCTGCTTGTTCCAGCGGCACGTGCGACAGCATGACTGGCCTCCGGGGAAAGTGTAGACGCCCCACGAGCCACCCTGAGTCTGACATGTGTTGTCATAGAATGCGCCAAAGCCGCGCCTGACCTCGTCATTGGAGAGCTGCATGTTGACCATCACGACAGCAGCATCGCTATGTGCTTAGTGACAAAGCGCCTTGCTAGCTGGCCAGCTGCTTCACAGAAGCCCCTGATAAGGCAAGAACACTGCCAGCATCAACAACACACATGTGTGTGAGCAAGTAGCGCCAGCTTTCCTCCGCAGTAAGGCAAGATGTGTCAGCAAGGCCAACACAGAATCCCAGTTTGCAACTCACCATGGCAGGGCAAGGCAGTTGCGAGGGAGGCTGAAGAGTGGTGCACGCCGCATCGGTTGGGAATGGGGTGACAACAGGAGTAGGGGAAGGGTATGGAGTGACAACGGGGGCAGGGGACGGGCTTGCGGTGACGACAGGAGCAGGAGAGGGGCTTGGGGTGACGACAAGAGCAGGGGACGGGCTTGGGGTAACGACAAGAGCAGGGGACGGGCTTGGGCTGACGACAGGAGCAGGAGAGGGGCTTGGGGTAACGACAAGAGCAGGGGACCGGCTTGGACTGACGACGGGAGCAGGGGACGGGCTTGGGGTGATGACCGGAGCAGGGGAAGGGCTTGGGGTGACGATTGGAACAGTTGAAGGGCTTGTTGTGACGACGGGGGCTGGAGGTGGGCTAGGGTTGACTGGTGTTGTGACAACACCCATATCAAACACCTGCAGTCAGACAGCAGCCACTGGCTGAGTCACAACTGAAGGGTGACGGGGCAAGGACTGTCTGAGCAACTTTTCTGCCAAAGGTTTTCTTGACACGCGTGCTGCAAGCCTTGCACCACTTGCCGGGCTGCACCTTTCTTGAACCAGTTGGCTCTTTAGTTGTCATAGCCATCTGATATCAAGGCCAGTCCGTGCACATTGGCAAAGGCAGCATCATGCCTACGCTTGCATTATTGAGGTGCCAACACAGCTAGTTGCATCTGATCCGGAGGCAGAAGCTGCAACAGCCGACTTTGTATGTGGCTGCCAGCCGCCACGATGTGCGATGCACTCACCTCTAGAGCTGCCAGGGCGGCATTGTCCACCCTTGTCTGCATGCTGACCACCAGTGTGGGGCTAGTGGCAGTCACGGTGACCTCACGCACCACAGGAGTGAACTTGGCACCGGCAAGAGCGTAGGGGTCCACGTTGGTCAGCACAGCAGCACCACCAACCAACACATCAAACAGACGCTGTCCCGCAGCCGCCCAGTACACCTCGGCAAAGGTGAATCTCAACCTGTAGCTGCGGCCTGCGACTGAAGGGATGGTGTAGGAGAAGGTGCCACCAAACCTGATGCTGCAGGCTGCATTGTGGCTCCCTGGCTGGCAGGCGGGGTCACGGTTCACCCAGTCTTCGGCAACACCCCCGACGGCGACTGCAGCAAGAGAGATGCCAGGACATGTGTGCTTTTGTCAGGGTTTTCCCATTGTCTTGGTGGGTGATTTTGGCTGCCACCACCTGACCTGATCTCATGAGGCTGGGAGTCGTCAAGTAAGCGGCCCTATTGACACCCTAAATAGCCCTTGGCCCAAGGCGAGTTGCTGGCTAGTGCTGAGTAGGGACCTTGTCTCCCATACCTGTATCTTACTGTGTACTGTTTTCTTCCACCGTGCACGTGACCACGTGGTCAGTGTCCACGTTTCAAACACGTACGGTACATTGCAAACATTGCAAAGGCACTCCAGAGCACGAGCTGGCTTTCATCCTCTCCGAGAAAGCGGCAGCAACTCTCTGGTTTGATCCTCAGCGATTTGTTGCTTCTGGTTTGTTCTGTCATCTCCGTGGTATCAGTTAATGGCTGGCATGAGCTCTTGAGCTTCATAGCTACAGGTGTAACTTTGAGTTGATGGGTGCACAGGCAGCTACCGTCGCCTGTAGGGCCTACACTATGGCATGACAAGTGTTGCATTCATCGCAACAGCCGCACCTTGTGAGGCTGCAGTGTCTGCTGTGAAGTAGTTGCACAGCGCTGGCCCTCCTGCGTTGATGAGGGCCACTGGGCCCAAAGCACCCTGGGGCATGGCTGGCACCGCGCATGTCGCTGGAGCTGGACTTGGGGTGGCGATGGGAGCAGGGGAAGGGCTTGGCACCACTAGAGGAGCAGGGGAGGGGCTTGGGGTGATGGCGGGAGCATGGGAAGGGCTTGAGGTGACGACGGGAGCAGGGGATGGGCTTGGTGTTATAACCGGAGTAGGGGAAGGGCTTGACGTTGCAATGGGTGCTGGAGATGGGCTGGAATTGACTGGCGTCGTGGGGACCCCCATGTCAAACACCTGTGAACAAGCAGCAACCGCACAAATAGTGACGGGCGGTGAGGTCGCCAGGTCAGGTCTTTCATCAACCAAGTTCAATGCGAACAAACTTCTTGGCTCACTGCTTGTTCAGTACGATGCACAGGGTGTGCCCGGCATGATGCCAATGGTTTGATGCGATTAGTCTGGGTTAGCTCTGCAGTTGAAAGGTCCAGCTGTTGTACAGCCCCACCAAGTGCACATGTGTAATGAAAGTCAAGGGCTGCAGAATGCCCATGGTTGCAGTATTGAGCCGCCAGTTCAGCTAGTTGCATTCAAGAATGATCAAGCAGCATGCTAGGGCTGCGCAGCCGTCACGGACTCTTTGTTTGACTGTTGTGCTCTCACCTCCAGAGCTGCCAGGGCGGCATTGTCTACCCTTGTCCGCATGCTGACCACCAGTGTGGGGCTAGTGGCAGTCACGGTGACCTCACGCACCACAGGAGTGAACTTGGCCCCGGCAAGAGCATAAGGGTCCACGTTGGTCAACACGGCAGCACCACCAACCAACACATCAAACAGACGCTGTCCTGCAGCCGCCCAGTACACCTCCGAAAAGGTGAACCTCAACCTGTAGCTGCGGCCTGCAACTGCTGGCACGGTGTAGGAGAAGGTGCCGCCAAACCTGATGCTGCAGGCTGCGTTCTGGCTCCCAGGCTGGCAAGCGGGGTCACGGTTCACCCAGTCTTCGGCAACACCCCAACGGCGACTGCAGCAAGAGAGATGCCAGAACATGTGTGCTATTGTCACTGACAATTGGCTTGGTGGGTGATTTCAGTTTCCCTCACACCTGGACCTGAGACAGGGATCCGTAAAGTAATACTTTAGTTTGGCTCCAGAAAGGGCGGTCAGGCCCTGACCCAGTTTAGTAGTAGTAGTAGTAGTAGTAGTAGTAGTAGTAGTAGTAGTAGTAGTAGTAATAGGCCCTCTGGGTACCCTCATGAGCCTTTGGCTCGCTGGCCGCCAGCATTGAATGCTGGGGCTGGGTTCTTGCCCCTCATACCTACACGACAGTGGGTATTATACCTTGCCCATGCCGTATGATCAGATATACCGATGTTGGATCATGGCCAGTGCTTGTGCATATTACAAGGCCGCTCCACAGGACGCCTGACAACAACAGGGTGGGTGCACAGACCCTACAACGTTAGCATGGCTTGATTGGCGCATTCCCCTCACCTGCCGAGGCTGCTGTGTCTGCTGTAAAGTAGTTGCACAGCGCTGGCCCTCCTGCATTGATGAGGGCCACTGGGCCCACAGCACCCTGGGGCATGGGCTGCCCAACCCCACAACCTGCAGCACCAAGCAGTGATGCAGGCCTTGACCTTTCTGGCACCACCAGTCTATAGAGACTAGATAGTAGACCTGTGTTCATGGCAACCCAGGCTGTAGTGCCCTACATGCGCGCCGATGTTGCACCAACTTTGCTGGAAGGAATGTGGATGACACGCACATCACATTCTGTGCGGATCCATGCTGCACAGTCTGGCCTGCTCACCTCCTGTGGACGCCGGCTGTGCAGAAACGCATGCGGTCAGAATGAAAAGCAGAGCCAATCCACTGTAGGAGGTACTGCCACCCATGGCCCTCAAGGCTTGTGAATTTGGGCCGTGTGTGCCACGTGGCACCTGGACGGAAGTTGAGACACGTTCCAAACGCAGCCAAACAAAATATTATTGTTTTGGGGCGCAAAGACGACGCGTTAGCAGGCTCTTACAGCTCGCTGAAAGCAGCAAAACATGCCAGCACAACAGCACGCGGTGTCGACCTGTCACTGTGCTGAGCACACTAGCACACATGGCACCATGCAGGCTGATTGAAATTGACTCTTCCAGCTGTCAACCATGTGGAGGCACCAATATGCACTCACCGTGAGGACCTCGCGATTGTGCCGATCGGCACACGTGGCCTTTGCGGGGGCAAGTAGACCACTTGTCAGGTAGTGGTAGTGGTGGAAAGAGTATGGAGAGATGTTTAAATTGAGGGGATTGAGGTCTGATGCGGGAACATTTGTCCAGAAGCTGAACAGCCGAATAACAACTGTTACGTGACGGTACGCACTATGACTCACCGGTGGCGTTGGTTTGCGTTGGTTTGCGTTGGTTTGCGTTGGTTCAGCGTTGGCTTTGGCCAACGCGGCGTTGGCGCCCAACGCCCATCTGGCGGCACACCTTGAAACAACTAGATACGTCCAGGTACATGTAAAAACCACTTTGGACATCCTTTGGCGCTGCTGCATGAGCATGATTGGTGCAAAACACCAGACCCTGAGTTGATCACCCCACCCCCCTCCAAGGCCCGGTACCGGACGGACCTGAACCTGTCCAAAACATGTGTTGAGGGTCTCTTTGGTTGTTCTACGTGCCTAAATGTCAGCCATTGTGGCTGCTGGCTGTTTGTGACTTGCCATCACTTTGATCCCTGCAGCATGGTCACACTGCAGGCTGTATCTGGGCCATCAGAACATCGTGTTGACATCAGAAACATATTGTGCATGAACTGTGGTATTTTCTGCCTCCGAATGGCTCCGCTAGGCTAGGCTAGCGTTATGTCAGCATAACAACATTGACTGCTTCAGCCCATGGGCACAACCGGCTGCCAAACGCAAGTGAAGGACTGTATGTCCACGTACGTCACATCCGACCTCGATTTTGCAGCTTGGGTGTCATATCGTTCATCATCAGGTTACAACAACCTTTCGATGGAAGTCAATGTGTGCGGTCTGTGGGCGTGCAGCCCGTGCAAGCCTCCCGAAACACAACTAGCATATCGAGCTTACGTTTCAGACCGCACCTGTGGCGTGATGCAACCGGACAAGCGCCTTTGACCAGAAGGTTGTTGAAACAGCAATGCCTGTCAACACTGCCTGAACGGGTTGTGCTGATGGCTGCCCTGTCCGTCGATGGTGTAAGAAGCTTCACTTTGAACAGGTGAGCACTCTCAGCAGGCTCTGCGGACTTACGGCACAGGGTGCTTCATGTCAAACAGCACTGCTGTACTGCAGCAGTGCTGCTGTCCTGTATGCTGCCTGTAGCCCCAGAGTGCGATCAGGTGCATAAGCAGTACACGGAATATTTCAGCGTGATATAGTCATGCCCTGGTGATGATCCAGCAGCAGTATCCTTCCAGCAGCAGATGATGCTGGAATGGAACGGGGTTGACCCCCTTTGGTTTGCTGCTCGGCATGGTTGCAGGGCCCCAGCATGAGATCCTGTGGCAGTAACGGCTGGTCAACGCAGCCTCCCAAGCACGCCAATCACACAGGTAAGCTTCTGGTCTGCAGCCGCTGCCTTCGCATCACAGCAGCAGCTGGAACCGACGTGTAAGGGTTGCACCCTATGTACGCACGACACACCTACAGTACTGACTGCCGTCCTGTTCTGTCAGCAATCCCAGCCAAGCTACTTCAAAACTGTGCAGCGTGCCACAGGATTCAATATTTTGCACTGTACTGCTGCTGCAGGTCACTGTGAGGTCCTGAGAGTTGACCGGCTGGTCAACAGTGCATTGAAGCACGCCATAATGCAGGTGCGCACATCAGTCAGCAAGCGGCTGTGCAGCACAGTAATGTTGTGCGGACGTATAACGGTTGCCCCTCATGTACACAGGATACACCTGCAGTACTTCTTGCAATTGTTCTTTTGCATTTGGCAGGCAAGGAGGTGGCAAGGCAGCAGCTACACAGAACAGGTAGCAAGCCCAGCCATGCTACGTGAACACTGTAAGCAGTGTGCCACAGCATCTGACACCTTGCACTGTGCTGCTGTTGCAGGTCACCGTGACACCCTGTGGGCGACAGCAAGCAGCAGCTTGTGCTGAAGGTTTTGCTGGGCCTGGGTTGAGCTCTTTCAGTGTACTAGCTCGTACACTACAAGCTAGTACAGTACTGTACAAGTACTTACTACAGCTGTGGTGCTGCCCTCACCGAGCATCTGTAACAAACTGCGACAGAAGCATGTATGTTGGTCATTATGGGCGTATGAATGCAGTAAAACCCCTTGTTTCAGCGTTGTTGACATGCCAACGCGGCGTTGGTTTAGCGTTGGTTTGGCGTTGGTTCGTCTCCAACGCTGCGTTGGTGCCCAGCAAAACTCAACGCCAAACCAACGCCGAACCAACGCAAACCAACGCCGAACCAACGCCACCCGTGAGTCATAGTGTACGCGCGTACCAGCCAGCCAGATGTATGCAGGGTCGTGATGTTGTCTCGTTGGTGCCGAGGACGGTTTGTACAGGTCACAAATATATCTGTTGAAACCACCATGGCATTTCGCCAGCTGCTGCAGCTTCACCAGACTCTGACAGCTCGAGATGCAGACATGTCCGGAATTTGGGCATAGCCTTCTACACGAAGGGTTGGTTTAGTTGAACTGTAAAACTTGAGGGCACGGCTTTCGAGGCAATGGGATTGTGGAGTACTGCACACGCCATTCAGTTTGACCTTGCATATGCTTCCCTCAAAATTCCGACTTCCCGTCTGGATTGTCTCATACATCTATCAGCCGTCCATGGCTCCGTTTGTGCTGGCTAAAGAGAGACCTGAATTTGGAGAAGTCACAAAGCCGCTCTTGAGCTGCCCCCCCCCCCCCCCCCAAAAAAAGAAGGTGTCACCACATCCTCTGAGGGCGCACCATGCAAAAGCACCTGGGTGTGTCCCAAATCTAGCCTCAACATTGGTCAGAGGTACAGTCACAGAACAGCCTGAGCTGGTGAATATCCAGACAATCCACACTGATAACACCATTACACTAGTGTGTGGATATTGCACTCCTCTACACTGCTGATTACACCAACCCCAGTGTACGCAACAGTCACCACAAGGCGAACCGACAATGCTGCTTTCCACACGCGGCAGCAAGAAGGGACTTGCTGCCCAATTTTCCTCCAAAGTGTGATCCAGACAAATCCAGCTGCCCTAACCACCACAAAATGCCCCACACAACTGCTGCTGAGGGTTGTACACATTAGTGGAACGGACACCCTCTGCCACCAGCACTATACTAGCGCTGCCACTGTCTCCTGCTGCTGTAGCTGCCGGTCACTGCTACTGCTGCTGCTGCTGCCTGTTTGCACACACTACCGCCAGTGCTACAACCAGCTGGCTCACGATCACATGAGCTGCTGCAGCAGCAGCACGCAGGAAGGGCAGCAACCAGCACAGGCGCTGCCCCCATCACTGCTGCTGCTGCTGCTGCTGCTGCTGCTGGGCCTCTGCCTGCTTCCTGGCCAGCTCCTCCCTCAAACCCACCTGCCCTGGCCCGATAAACCCCAGCTCCTTGTACCCCCGCAGGATATGCTCCAGGGTTTTGGGCCAGATTTCGCCAACCCGGCCCAAAACCGCCGCCTCGTGCGCTGACAGGAACTCCACCCCGGGATTGTACCCCATAGCAGCGAGCGCCACCAGGCTGCGTTTAAGCTGCAGGGGTTCAAATCCTGGCAAATGCGTCTGGGCTGCCGTCACCAGTGCTGCCACTATTTGGGGGTGCTGCCGCAGCCATAAGCACTCTGCGTTGCTGCGCCAGAAAGCCCCCAAGGCCCACAGCATGGTGGCAACGTGGGGGCCTGACGCTGCTGCTGCTGCAGCAGCTGCTGGTACTCCTGGCCCTGCTGCCGCTGCTGGAGGTGTGGTTCCCGCGTCTGCTGCTGCTGCTGCTGCTAACGGCAGCTGTGCGACAAAGGTGGTGTACAGCCCGGACAGCAGTGCCGCACCCGGTGCCACATGCAGGTGCACCAGTGCCTGTGTCAAGTTTGCACAGTCAGCAGCACTAAAGCTGCTGCTGCTGCTGGTGGCGGCTGCTCCGGCAGCAGCAGCAGACTCAACACCGAGGAGGGTGCGTGCACGTGCCAGCACAGCAGCTAGCACCTCTGGTGCCACCCTCACCTCCCCTCTGCTCGACAGCTGTGCCAATGCATCTGCCAGCATTAGCAGCTGCTGCTTTGTGGCCCTAGGCACCACCCTCCGCATCTCGAGGGTGAAGTCAAACCACCACTCGGGGTGTGGGGTGTAGTGCATCCGTGCAAATGCGAGCAGCAGCTGCGAGATGTCGGCGGCGGTTGCGGAGCGCAGCTGGGGCTGTACTGCTGCTAGGGTTCGTGCCATCCAGTACTTGGGGGAGTGCTGCAGGGTGCTGAGGGAAAGCAGCAGGCTGGCGGTGTAGCTGGGGGTGAGGGAGCCTGACAGGGCGGTAACCTGCAGAAGGGGCCGGAATTGTGGGGAAGGGGGGGCGGGGGGGGGGGGGGGGGCAGGGGTGTATTCAGCTCAAAGTGGGCAAGGCAAAATGTAACGATGATGTCGTGTGCGTGCACAAAGGAATGTGTGAATGTGCCGTGCAAAGGCATGTGCACGCCAAGGGTTGTGCAAAGCTGGTGTTGCAGTCGTGCCTTCATACTGAGCGTGTAAGCTGCTGCAGGAGGCCAGCTGTGTACAACAACCCTCGCTGATTCTACCAGACAACTGCTGCGGCTAGGGGTGCTTCTGCTGCAGTGCCAGCCTCACAGCAAGGAATATGCACTGTCTTGAACTCACACACTGCTGTGAAGGGATGACAAAAGCCACTCACCCTATCGCAAAACCTGTGCAGCCAGGGTCGCTTCAGCCTGAGCCGCAGCCTCACCCCCCCCCCCTCTCCTCCCCCTGCCCTCACCCACTTCTTGCCCCCCCCCCCCACCCACACACACACCTCCCCTACACACACTCACCCTATCGCAGAAGCGGTGCAGCCATGGTCGCTGTGGCCTGAGCCCCAGCCTCACCACTCCCCACAGGCAGCTCCCCAGCAGCTGCATATCCATCCCTGGAAGCTTCCGCTGAACCTGCCACAGCAGCAGATCACCCAGCTGGGGGCTAACCCTAAGCCCCAACTTTCCCGCCGCCCAGATCAGGTTTGCAATGCCCTGAGCCTCAAAGCCCCAAAGCCCAGCTGACACACCCGCTTGGTACTGCCCCCACCATTGGGGTGGAGGGG
The DNA here is from genome assembly GCA_007449985.2 of Desmodesmus armatus. Taxonomy (NCBI): domain Eukaryota; kingdom Viridiplantae; phylum Chlorophyta; class Chlorophyceae; order Sphaeropleales; family Scenedesmaceae; genus Desmodesmus; species Desmodesmus armatus. Next base: position 39,204 of record VIIQ02000584.1, read on the forward strand.
GTATCCCAAGGGTTGCCAGGGCCCACAGGGTGTTTGAGAGGTCCTGTGGGGAGGCTGTCAGCAGCTGCGAGAAAAAGGCGGGAAAAAACGCCGCCTGCCAGGCTGGCGGTGGCTGCTGCTGCAGCAGTGCCAGGCTGTATATGCTTGCAGCAAGCTGGCTGCTGGTGAAGGTGGACAGGTGGGGGGTGGAGGACTCCAGCCAAGCTGCCACATACTCCGGCCGTACTGCTGCTGCTGCTGCTGCTGCTTGAGAGCCGCCGCCGCCGCTGCTGCTGCTGCTGCTGCTGCTGGAGGGTTGTCGGCGTTGCTGCTGCTGCTGCTGCTGGCGCCAGGGGGATACTGACCGCCCTCTGCTGCTGCTGCTGCTGCTAGCAGCCCCGCCAACAGCAGCAGCGACCACCCCAGATGCCCCACCCCTTCCCACAGCAACAGATGCAGATCCACCTCTGCTAATCCTGCTGCTGCTGCTGTGGGCTGATGAGGCCTGCCTTGCCAACCCCCACAGTAGCGTAACCTGCGACTTGGCAAGTGAACATGCCACACCACTGCTGCTGCTGCTGCTAGTGGGACCGCCGCAGGATCCAACTGCTCCTGCTGCTGCTGTGCCGCCGCCTGCAGCTGCTGCCACAGTGCTGCATCCCCCACCCTCAACTGCCTCAGCCAGTAAGGCAGCACCCCCAGCTGCTCTGCCGTCAGTTTCCTTGCAGCAGCAGCAGCCCTCAAAACCAGCAGCAGCCGCTGCAGCTGCTGCTGATGCGGCGCCAGCCTGGCAGCCAGCACGCCATCGTAAGCCTGCTGCTGTGACAGTAGAAGCAGCCGGCGCTGGCTGCGGGCGTGTTTGAGCTTTTGTCGCTGCTTCTGCTTGAAGCGGGAGTGACGCAGCCGGCAAGGTTTGACACCCCTACCGCCACCAAAGCTGCTGCTGTTGCTGGTAGATTGCTGCTGCTGCTGCTGCTGCTGCTGCAAGGCATTGTGGAGGGGCTGCTGCTGCTGCTGACATGGCTGCTGCTGCTGCTGCCATTGCTGGTAGGGCTGTTGCTGCAACGATGGCTGCTGTCGAACAGGCCTTTGCAGCAACGTGTGACAATATCCCCGCTGCTGCTGTGGCCGCTGCTGCAGCTGATGTTGCTCCCGCAGCATACCTAGCTGCTGCTGATGTTGCTCCCGCAGCATACCCAGCTGCTGCTGCTGCTGCTGCTGCAGCAGCTGCTGTGGGGATCCCTGCTGGCTGACCAGCCCGTGCTGCTGCTGCTCTTGCTGTTGCTGCAGTTGCTGCAGTTGCTGCTCCTGCTGCTCTTGCTGCAGCAGTAAAAGCCGTCGCTGCTGCCGTGCCACCATGCGCCTCTGGTTCGCCGCATCCGCTGTCGCGCGTCGTACCGCCTTTGCTGCCGCTATGCGTGCCGCATTCTGCTGCTTTGCGCCCCTCACCACCAGCTTCCCAAGCTGCAGCAGCACCGCGACAGCAGCAGCAGGCCGCTGCTGCAGCAGTCGGCCCCGGTCTAGCTCTGCTGCTGTCTGCTGTAGGCAGTCGAGGGAGCGGATGCTGCTGATAGTGCTGGTGAGCAGCTGGTCTGCTGCTGTGGTGTCACCCTGGGATATCAGCTTGTAAGTTTGACGCTGCAGGCGGCCGGTGAGAAGCGCCGGGCGCTGCTGCTGCTGCTGCTCCTGCTGCCGGTTATGCTGCTGCTGTTGGGTGTGATTGTGATGCAGTGTGTGCTGGAGTGTGTGCTGCAGGGGCACAACACCAGCAGAGGCGCCGACGCTGCTGCTGCTGCTGCTGCTGCTGCGATTGCTGATGCTGATGTTGGCACACGCATGTTGCTGCGGCTGCTGCTGCTGCAGCTCCAGGAAGCTTGTCTGTTGATGCAGCTGCTGCTGCCCTGACAGCTGCAGCAGCATCGGCCGCTGCTGAAGCTGTGTGGTGGGATGGGCGTGTCCATTGCTAGCTGCCGAATGTGCTGCTGTCACCTGCGCACAGAGCATGAAACAGGATATCAGATGACAGCAGAAAGCGAGGTGCATGCACACTGCATGTGGGGGGGAGAGTGCAGGTGGCTGAACGCGGCACAGCAGCACCCCTCCCCCTCGGTTGCTGCTGTCACAAAATGATGTTGGCAAGCAATTGGAACTACACATGGATCCAAACAAAGTGAGATCCAGATGACAGGACCCCAATGTGTTGGCTGTTTGCTGCATGTAAGTTCAGCCACCGCTTCCTCAGCAAGCCACATGACTGTGGCAGTGTCAACACGGTCTAAAAGGAAAGTGATGGTCTGTCAACCACGCGACGTATCCCAACAAAACACCCGCGGCAGCTACCAAGGACAACGTGTGATGCTACAGCCTCACCCAACCCACCTGATCAACTGCCGGTGTTGCTGCCAGTGGCGGTGCACGAACTCCAGCTAGTGTCAAACTGCTCAGCCTGCAGTAACCCAAAAGACAATGCTCAGAAGTGCAGCTCAGCTGGCACATGCAGGAGGTCAGCTACAGCAGCACATGCCATCCAGGACCACAGGCAACTGCATGGTACTGCTGGCGTTGTGCTGTTCACCTTGGGCGGGATATGATACTTCCAGATTGTGCAGGGGCAGCAGAGGTTGTCCCAGACCGTAGTCCTGACTGCATCGTGGTCACTGCTGCTGCTGTATCCTCGCTGGTGCGCACTGGCGCGGGCAAGCCTCAGTGTAAGATGATTCTTTACGTCCAAGGTCTCATACTGGATCACATCAGCAGTGATAGCCCGAAGACAGCGATGCTTGATGAACGATGTTCGCAGGCAGGGCGTGCTTGGTCGAAGTGTCAGTCGCGTATGCTGAATCAAAGCTCCAAAAACATACTGGATCTTTACTGGACAGAGTTGACAGCAGATTCCAAAATAACACAGCAAGTGACAAGGAGCAAGACCAGCAGGAAAAATACTGAGGCTAATCACTTTCAAAAAACACATGTCCAAAAAAACACATGCACAACTTTCAACATGAGTGGCATGCTGCACCCATCACCTTCATGTGCCATGCACTCCCCCCCCCCCCTTCTTGTCCTGCCTATAACTGTGACCACTAGCACTGGAAGTGTGTATACCTTGAGTTGCAGATCTTCTGTTGATGTTGCACCCCTGATGGTGCTCAGGGGGCCTTGCACACAGGTGTAAGCAACTTGAGGGGTGGTTTGTCTGAAAGGCTGTAGCCCTTGCAAGCAGGTGTGATGTGATTTGGCAGTCAAAAAATACCAGGGGTATGAGGACTGTCAGCCATGATGACCTGTCAAGGACATCGCACATCATCAGTAATGGATTACTCATTGCCTTCTGCTCCTTAGACACGGAACATCCCTGAGATCACCTTTGTGTCTTCGCATGACGTCTTCCACTTCAAGGAGCTAAGCAACACTCTGTGAAACACAGCTACAGACCGCGCAATAAGACTGATCAGCCTACCCACCAACAGCAGTCCGTTGCCACCGCAGCCTGCATGGCGCAGTTTTCAGGCGCAGTGAAGATCGGGGACTTAAATGACTTCATAGCTCCGTCCCAGGCCTGCGTGGTGTCGCTGCAAGGTCAGACAGCAAACCCGCAAGCTGCTGTCAAGGTACAGTATGCCTGATGCCCTCAAGCAAACTTGAGGTTGCTAGTACTTATGCAGCAGTAGCGAGGCAGACTGGTGTCGTACAAAGTTTTGATAAGCGACTCTCCCTCAACGGAATGTCCTCCCAGTTGTCGACAATGGGGTGTGAGGGTTTGTGGGCAGCAGAAGTTATGGGGCGGGCTCCTGAGTCTTCGTGGGGGTGGGGTGCGGTGTGGGGGCGTAGGGGGGGGGGGAGGGTCTATTATGCAAGAAGATACAGGGTGCTGCCCCTCTCCTCTCCTGTTTGGGTGATGTTCTGCACTAGTATTGCGCAGGTGGGGCATGGTGGACATCTTGCATGGAGTCACTCGCAATCGTATGCAGGACATGCCAGCACACAGTCAGATGAGTACTGCCATGTGCATGTCGAAACCCTCGCAATGCGGCTGTATGAGTGAGGTAACGGAATGGGCAGTAGGGTGGGCAGCAGGGTGCTGAGTAGCACGATCGGTCAATGCGTTTTGAATGCACGTGGTCTCCAGACACATTTCATCAGCCGACACGTTTCATCAATGATCCTGCTGCTGTTGCTGCTTGCCACAGACTCCTCCCCAAGCGGCAGAGGGTTTGCAGCTCAATGCACGGCCCAGCAAGCGCCACCACCAACAGCAGCAACAGCAGCAGCAGCAGCAGCAGCCACAGAATGGCATCACTGCCGACAATGGCAGTGCAGTTTCACAGCAGCAGCAGCAGCAGCAGCAGCAGGGTGGTTTCCAGCAGACGGTGTTGTCAGGTGACAATCAGGCTGTCAAGGTGTCGCTCAACGACTGCCTTGCGTGCAGCGGATGTGTGACATCAGCAGAGACTGTGCTGCTGCAGGTGGGTGCGAGGGATGGTGTTCACATGATCACACAGTGTGTGTGGGGAAGGGGACCAGGGGAGGCGAGGTGGAGAGGTGGAGTGAGGGGTTGGCGTGCGAGGTTGCTGTGAAAGCAGTCGCGGTAGGAAGGTGTCTGATGTAGAAGGAGGGGCTCAAGCTGTGAAGGTATTGCTCAATGACTGCCTGGCGTGTAGAGGCTGTGAAATGTCAGCAGAAACTGTGCTGCTGCATGTGCGTTTGATTGGTGAAGTTTGTGGTGGTGGGAAGGGCGGAGCGGGGGGGGGGGGGGGGGGAGAGGTGTGGTGCTGTAAGGGTGTTGAGCACGAGGTTTGGGAGCAAGCCTGCTGTTAGAGCAGTGGGGGTAGCAAGGTGATGGGGTGTCAGGGGAGGGGTGGGGGCAACCCAGGTTGAGGAGGATAAGGCGGAGCGGGGGTTAGGTCATCCCCCCATTAGGGTTGCAACTGGCTCATTCCTGGCCCAGCCAATGCCATAGATGTGTGGCGACTGTGTCTAAGTGTAATTCGCTTGTCCCAGACACCAAGTGGGGTTTGGTGGTGCTGACACAGCACATGCAGGCGCTACAGGGAAGATGCCCCTGATATCCTTGCAGAAGAAGCGTGATTTCTTCTGCAAGGATATCAAAAGCGTCTGTCCTGTGGCGCCTGCATGTGCTGTGTCTCCCCCCTCCCCCCATCCCCTTGCACACCCACCTCGCTATCCATTAGTCCCCCCCCTTCTGTCCTGCTGCAGTATCAGAGACTGAAGAAGTATATGGCAAACCCCCTGGCTTGATGATGATAGCTATCTGTCCCCCCCCCTTCCCCGTCCCCTCCCCCACACCCTCCCCCACACCCACCTTCCCTTCTGCGTCCTGCGCGCTTCCACAGCGACGGTCCTGCTGCAGGGTCAGACACTGATAAGGAATGTGTCGATGATGTGTGGGGCTTCAATCCTGGCATGCATCACAAGCCCCCCCCCCCCCCCCCCCCCCCCCCCCCCCCCCCCCCGCGCATGCCACTCACACACATGGCTGGATGCACTCCCTGTGTCTACACATGGCTCCCATCCTGTCAGCCACCCGATTCTGTATCACTCATCCTCCCCCCTTATGTTCATTGTCCTGCTGCAGGCCCAGAGTCTGAAGGAGTTTGTGTCGAGGTGTGAGGATGCCGACAGCATAGTGGTGGTGTCAATATCACCACAGAGCAGGGCATCACTGGCAGGTGGGGCATGCCAGATCACACATCTTGCTTGTGGTCACATGCGACACAACACATTGATTGATGACTTTATGTGTATGTGGGTTGACACAGAGAGTGCATCCAGGCAATGCATCAAACATCTGAAGTTGTGTGTGGAGGGGGGGGGGGGGAGATCGTGCAGCATAGTGGTGGTGTCAAATTCACCACAGAGCAGGGCGTCACTTGCAGGTAGGGTTTGGTTAGTAATCACACTGTGTTCGCAAAGCATGTAGCATCACACATTTCGCCTTGGGACATGACATATGGCAAAGGGGGGGATGTGTGGTTGGGTGTGTGCGTGTGGGATGGGGAGGGGGTATGTGCTCCCTTTGCAGCATTGTGGTTTGCTCAGCTGCAGACTTGTGTATGCACTGCACATGACTTTCATCTGGTTTTCAGAGCAGGTGTGCAACATCTTCTTCCTGAATGAAGCAGGTGTTGCACAGGGCTTAGGGCTTAGGGTTTAGGCCCTAGTTGAAACCCTAAACCCTAAACCCTTTCAAGCAGCAGACGAAGGCCATGAGCAGTGCATAGGCAAGTGGTCAGCTGTGTGTGCCCCCCCAAAGCATGGCACGTGGGCCAGGCATGTGGTGGGAGGGCCCCAGCAACATACAGATGCCCTAGCTGTTGACGGCAGTAGTGGAAGAGGGTGTCGACACTAGTGACGTCACTGGTGCTCTGACCGGTCTGCTGCTACTCAATTTTAACAGCAGCCTCTGCCCATGTTTCCCCCGCGATCTTGCAGGGCGTCCTGCAAAGGTTGCACACGGCCAGGGCGGCTCACATTCGAAGCACTGACAGAGCCCAACCCCCCCCCCCCCCCCCTCCCCCGCCGCGCACCCACCTCTGCCTGAATCACCCTTCCCCCTCATTGTTTTCTGCTGCAGCGCTGCACGGCATTTCACCAGAGGATGTCCATGCGAAAGTGGCGCATTTTTTGAAGCACCAGCTGACACCCCCCCCCCCCCCCCCCCCCCCCCCCCCCCCCCCCCCCCCCCGGCCCCACCCCCCTACACACACATGTTCCCAGCACCTTGGTCACTCCACTGCTTGTACCATGAATTTTGTATTTGTGAATCTAAAGCTGAGTTTCTTTGCCCTCCCCACTGTGCTTTGCCACCCGCATTTGCTCCACAGCGCTGCACGGCATCTCACCCGAGGATGTCCATGCAAAAGTGGCGCACTTTCTGAAGCACCAGCTAAGTGTGTCGCTGGTGTTGGACATCAGCCTGGGCCAGGCCGTGGCACTGACAGAGAGTGCAGCAGAGTTCATACACAGGTGGGTGGGGACTCTCGGGTTCCAAGGGAGGTGAGGGCAGAAGGAGGCGCCCATGCCTTTGCCCGACACCTCGCAGCAAAAGTCAAGTTTTGATCTGGCATTATGTGGTATATTGGGACTTGGTGTACAAGCACATCCAGTTGAATGTGTTGCTGGTATTGGACATATGTATGCGACAAGCATTGGCCTTGAAAGAGAGCGCAGCAGAGTTTGTACACAGGGGAGTGACGCTGGTGAGGTGGGGGGGAGAAAGTTGACATGAGGTGTGGAGGAACAACCAGGGACGGACAGTGTTACAGCAGCAGCAGCAGCAGCAGCAGCAACAAGGGACAGACTACTCAACATCACTGGCGCATGGAGATACCTATCAGTTCACATATGGTGGCGCTAATGTTGCTGCTTTTGCCATCTCAGGTTCACACAAGCTGGGGGGTTGGCAGCAGCTGGCGCAGTCAACGGCAGCAGTGGCGTCACCAGCAGCAGCAGCAGCAGCAGCAGTGCTGGGGGCCAGTTGCCAATGCTGGCATCTGCATGTCCAGGTAAGCAATACATCATGTGTCAGGGGCCTTCCACATTTGTCAAGACATTGTGTCAAGACATGTTGTAAAGGATGAAACATGTCTTCGGTGTGCACTTTCGTCCTCCACCACTCATCTTGCAAGCTCCTTGGAAGTTTCATGTACAGCTATTTGCACCCGCAACTCCCATACGATGGTAAGGCCAGGCATTGGCATCAACCTCTATACCCACACCCCAACCTGATTGCCTGTGCTCTTATTGTGTCGCTCGCTTATCCACACATACCGTGTGACAGCTGCCGTGACTGTGACCATGGCAGGTGTTTCAGAGTATGTGTAGATAAGCTATACACCTATTGGACAGGCAGGCCTTTTGTGCTGTGGGATTGCATGATAGAGAGGTTAGGGTGTAAGGTCAGGCGCTTGCGGGGTGCTGGGCAGGGTGACGGTGCCATGTTCCCCCATGAGGCCTTCACGTTGCACGGCTTTGCCGTCCCAACCACTGTGACTGTATGCCTGCTAATGCGTGTAGCTTCGGCTGTGCTCTCAGTGTATCGCTCACATGTATACACGTACTCTAAGGTGCTTGCCATTGTTGCGCCAATGACAGGTACTTTATAGCATGTGTAGATAAGTGATCAATGCACTGATTGGACAGGCGAACATCTGGGGGTGTGGGGTTGCATGATAGAGAGGTTAGGGGTTAAGGTCAGGCGATTGCGGGGTGCGGGGCAGGGTGGCGGTGCCATGTACCCTATGATTCCCCGCGGGTTGCACAGCTTGACTGTGCCAACCACTGCACCTGCATCTGTATGGCTGCCAACAGCACAACTTTCACACTAGCTTTGGTCACCACTCCCCTTGCAAGCTCCTCAGACGTCTCATGTACAATCCTCTGCCCTCGCACCTTCCATATGCCCATAAGGCAAGACATCTCCATCAATCCATACCCACATCCTGACATTTTGCCTGTGCTCTCAGTGTATTTGATGTATCCCTCACTGATTCACACATACTCTGAAAACCCAGACGTAGCTTTGCCCACGGCAGGTATTTCAGAGTGTTTTCAGATGAGCGAGTGGTACACTGAGTGGACAGGCTGAATGTTGTCATGGTGTGGGGTCACACGATGGAGGGTTAAGGGTTTCAAGGACGGCTGTTGCGGCGGTGCCAAGCCTGACAAGGCGGCCTGCTGCAGGCAGCAGGTGCTGGCTTGGCAGCAGGTATGAAAATGGTTAAAGTCTCAGTTCTCCATTTTGGCAGTTATGGGTGCACCTGCTTTTCCACATTCCTGTCACCAACCATATGCTCTGTTCTGCTCAAACCCACTTGCAGGTTGGGTGTGCTTTGTCGAAAAGACCCGCGGGTCCTACATCCTCCCCCACAAAGCCAGCACCCACACCCCCTCCCCTTCCACATACCCCCCCCCCCTGGTTCTTTCCCACCCACACAGGTTGGGCGTGCTATGTAGCGAAGATGCACGGGTCCTATGGTATCCCCCACATTGCCACCACTTGCAGCCCATCCCTCCTTACACACATACACACACCCTCCCACCACCTCATGTCCAAACCCACACACAGGTTGGGTGTGTTATGCTGAGAAGACGCACGGCTCCTACATCCTCCCCCACATCGCCACCACCCGCAGCCCCCAGGGCATTATGGGGTCACTGGTGAAGCAGCGCCTAGCAGCAGCCAAGGGTTGGGACCCTGAGCGGGTGTACCATGTGACGGTCATGCCCTGCTATGACAAAAAGCTGGAGGCATCTCGGGATGACTTCCTTGTGCCAGGTACTGTGCGTGTCCCTCTGGAGGGGGGGGGGGGGGGTCAGGGAGTTGCTGACAGTCAGAAGGGCAAATGTAGTATCCTGGGGTCACGGGTCAAGCAGCGCCTAGCAGCGGCAAGGGTTGGGACCCTGAGCGGGTGTACCACGTAACAGTAATGCTCTGCTATGACAAAAAGCTGGAGGCATCACGTGATGACTTTCTGGTCCCACCCACCAGGTGGGTGGGTGGGTGGGTGGGGGTGGGAGGAGTGTTTTTTTTTGGGGGGGAGGTACTGATGTTTGGGATGCTGACGGTCGTTGCCTTATCAGGGCATCATGGGGTCACTGGTGAAGCAGCGCCTAGCAGCAGCCAAGGGTTGGGACCCTGAGCGGGTGTACCACGTGACCGTGATGCCTTGCTATGACAAAAAGCTGGAGGCCTCACGTGATGACTTTCTGGTTCCAGGTGGGTTTGTGTGTGTGGGGGGGGGGGGCTGCTCCTTATCTGTGGGATGCTGACGGTGTCGCATCATCAGGGCAGGCTAGGGTTGCTGGTGAAGCAGCGCCTGGCAGCGGCCAAGGATGGGGAACCTGAGCGTGTGCACCACGTGACAGGTATGCCCTGCTGTGACAAGAAATCGGAGGCATCATGTGAAGACTTCATCATGCCAGGTGGGTTTGTGTAGTGTGCTTGCTTGGCGTGCAGCATTTATCGGGTGGGCATTTGTTGGGGGGGGGGGGTGTTCGCGAAGGGGATGGGGGCAGTACATATTTGGCACATGGTCTGGAGGCCAGCAGCTTTGGTCTGCTTGTGTTGAAATACACCATCTTGGCCCAGGACTCCCCCCTCTGTCCAACAGAATGATGATGACCCCGCCTTCCCTCATCCACAGATATCCATCGCTGAGGTTGTCTCAAGCCTCACCACCAGGGAACTGCAGGAGCTGCTGGACAAGTACAGCATGGGAGGCCTGCAGGCCTGGCTTGTGTTGGTAACTTCTGATCGTTTTCCCCGACACACTGCTGTCCCCCCCCCCCCCCCCGGGCCCCATCCAATTCACAGGTACATCCATTGCCGAGGTTGACTCGAGCCTCACTACTGGGGAGCTGCAGGAGCTGCTTGACAAGTACGGCATGGGGGACCTCAAGGCCCTGCCTACAGGCCGGGGTGACAACCTGCTCAGCCTCCTCATGGCAGCCACACAGCAGCAGCAGCAGCAGCAACAGCAGCAGCAGCAGCAGCAGGAGCCGCTGCGGGTGCCTGAGCCGCTCATGCATGCTCAGCTTGGCAGCAGCGGCGGCTATGCAGATTACATATTCGCTGCTGCTGCTGCTGAGCTGTACGGCACCGACATTGCTGCCGCCGTCTCGGCTGCTGCTGCTGCTGGTCGTGGGGATCTTAGTCACAGCAGCAGCAGCAGCAGCAGTAGCAAGCTGCCCTGGAAGGTTCTACGTAATGCAGATATGCAGGAGCTTCAGCTGCTCGACCCCACAGGCCAACCGCTGCTGCGTTTTGCGATCGCGTACGGCTTCCGAAACATCCAGACCATCGTACGGCAGATCAAAATGGGGCGCTGTCAGTACGATTATGTGGAAGTGATGGCGTGCCCGAGCGGGTGTTTGAACGGTGGGGGCCAGCTGAAGGCGCCGAAAGGCGTCACCAGTGCGGCACTGGTCGAGCAGCTGGAGCTGCAGTACTTCCAACAGCAGGCAGCAGCTGGCGGCGGCTCGCAGCAGCAGCAGCAGCAGCAGCAGCAGCAGCAGCAGCAGCAGCAGCGGGGTGAGAACAGTACTGCTGCTGCTGGTGATGCAGTGCAGCAGCTGTACAAGGTTGAGCCCGGCAGCATACAGCTGCTACAGCCTGTTGGGAACCTCTCTTCCTCAGCCCCCTCACCCCAGCAGCAGCAGCAGCAGCAGGGCGCTCCTGCCGCGGTGCCAAGTTGCATCAGTAGTGAGTCGCTGGCGGCTGTGTACAGTGTGGTTCTGGGGGGCCAGCACCCTGGGGCTGTGGGGCTGCAGTCGCTGCTGCACACACAGTACCACAAGAGGGAGAAGACGGTGACCAGCACCATCACCGACTGGTAGTATCACCATTACAGTGGGGTTCAGGGGGTGGGTGAGGTGAGGTTGAGTGTCGGCTAGTGTCTGCAATGACTGGATGTGGGGTTGACGGTGACCAACACCTTCAGCGACTGGTGTCGGGGTTGGAAGGCGAGGGAGGGGCTAGGGGGCGAGGTTTGGGGGCTTAGGGTCGGCCAGCGGTTGCAGGCACTGGTAGAGGTTGAGGGAAAGGATGGCAAGGGTTCAGGGGATTCAGTGTTGAAGGTGGATGCTTACCGCACAGTGGAGACGAAAGGCAGACAACATGGGCAGGGTTGTGCTGCGTGCCATGTGCATGTGTTGAGAGGGGGGCAGTAATGGCTGCGGTTCAGCCAGCTGTTGAGTGGTGCACTGTGTTGTGTGGGGCTTGTGCTGGACTTTAGCAGGGCGGGTTGGTGGCAAGGTTGGTGTCCTTTTGTAACATCATATGGTGGTTGTGTTGTTGATTTGTCGGTTGTCGTGCATGTGCCCTGCATATGGCCTGCAACATGGCTGTGAGCAAAACATGCAGCACTTGCTGCCTCTCAGAGTCTGTGGGCGTTGGTGATGCAATTTAGGCTTGCTTATCGCTCCCCTTCTTTGCATCCAATAATAGCTGGTTGGCAATCCAACATGATGAGTTGTGGCAGCGATTTCGCTGTTGTGAGTGCCAGCCAGGCATGATGTCGCACAGATGTCCCTGCACAAAGACCACCTCAACCTTGCAATCCATGCTCAGCTCTGGGAAGTGACCGCCTTAGCGCAGAGTATCCACAGCAAAATTGCAGCTGCATATGACACCGAGTCTGACATGCAGCTGCGTTTGAAATTCATGTGTGACACAAGTCTGACTAACCTGCATTGCCACAGTCTGTCCAAGGTGTTGCGCATCTATTATTTCACGCATTAACTCTGCAACTTTGCGTGGATCCTTTGTGTCAACACGTAGCATTCTGATTTGAACAGCACATCGACCGCTTTCATGCAACCATGCAGTCTGGAAGACGATCGTGCGATTCCAATGCCACAAGGCACTCAACAGCTGAATTTCAGGCACGCCACGGGACCCTCTGCTGCACTGTACCAGGAGCTGGGGCTATCCCACCAACAGCACCTGTGCACGACAGCAAGTACCTTTCTCGGCTGCTGTCCTTCTGGATGAGCAACAGGGGTGAGTGGCCACCATACAGGCTTCATTGGTGTGCTCTCAAGGCTGCATACGAGGGCGAAATGCTCTGGGGTGTTGTGCTGATGTTGCGGAAGATCAAAACCGACGGCCTGCAGGCAGCGGCAAGCAGCACGTTTAGTCGCGTGTCAATGTCCATATGGTGTCGGAAGCACTTTTGTGCTTCCACGGAACTTACGAGGTGCGAGGTTGCAACTCCTGCATCTGATCTTGTGGTGCTGATCACAAACTGCTGTATCATCTTGTTTCGCAGGTGGTGCAGCTTCCCACAGCCTGCCTGCAAGTACTGTAGGCGCCCCATCAACTTCAGCACCAGCAGGTACCTCCTCAAACGGCCAGCCAAGGCCCAGGCGTCTGCTGCCCCCCACCTCAGCAGCTCACAGCACCCATGGCTCCTTCCAGCCCAGCAGCAGCAGTGGCAGTAACAGCGGCAGTTGCAGCAACTCAGAGCCAAACTGTGCAGCTGAGGATTCAGCTGCAGTTTCTCCCTATGATCCTACAGCAGCAGCCTTCCAGGGGCATACAGGCTCATCACATGCAGCTCTTGAGCTACCCCAACAGCACCAGTCCAAGGTTCTGCAGTCCTGCAGCCCTTACCCTGGCCAGCACACAGCGCACCATAGCAGCAACAGCAGCAGCAGCAGCCTGTCCTGCAGGGCGTGCCAGCGCCCGCACCACCCTTCCCACCTGCCGTGCAGCTGCCTGCAGGAGCCACCAGATGCCCTGCATGCACCTGCAACAGACCAGCACAACTGTGCTGACACCTGTGCTGGGGCCTCTGCTGACCCCACAGCGCATCCTGGTTGCAGCATCCTGCAGGCAGGCAGCCTGCATGGGCAGCTGCAGCGCAGGCAGCTGCTGGCACACCAACAGCAGCAGCTCCAGCAGCAGCTGCAGGACGCCAGTATCCATGCAGCAGCAGTGGGTGAGGATGGCACACCAACCCCAGACCAATACACCCTCGACCCACAATACCATGACAACACCATGGGTGCTGCAGGGTCTGATGCTGCTTCTGACAGCAGTGAGGACAGCGGCAGCAGCAGTGAGAGCTGTGCCAGCAGCATCCTGCTTGCGCGTGCTGTGGCAGCTATGGAGCAGCACCAGCGGCTGCCTGATGCTGCAGACGAGCACTTTCCAGCAGCAAACCCCTTCCACAGCACCAGCAGCACCACCCCTGGGACAGCACAGTATCCTTTCAGCAGCAGCACCAGCATCAACAGCAGCTACAGCGGCAGGCATGTGCTGCAAGCTTCACAAGGCTCAGCAGTGCTGGGGGCAGATGCCTCTGCTGCTGCTGCTGCTGCTGTGCAGCCTCCTGCTGCTTCCCTCAGGTCTCGCACACCCCATGGCCCAGCACGGGGTTTACTTGCAGCAGGCACACCCACTGCAGCAGTGACCCTTGGCAGCAGCAGTGGCCCTGGCGGCAGCATTAGGGTTAGCCTGGATGCAATCCAGGAGCACTCTACAGCACACTCCAGTGCCACTGCTGCTGCTGCTGCTGGTGGTGGCGGCAGCAGCACCACACCAGCAGCTGCTGCTTTCATCAGCAGGTGCAGCAGTGAGACCCGGCCCCTGCTGGGAGAGTCATCGGCTGACTGCCCCCTTGCTCCTACACCAGTAGAAGCTGCTGCTGCTGCTGCTGCCTTTGATGGCAACAGCAGCAGCTCCACCCCAACCCTGCGCCACTGGCAGCAGCAGCAGCAGCAGGAGTACCTGGCTGGCCAGCCCTTCACCTTCACTCTGGAACAGTCCACACCAGCACCAGCGGCAGCAGCAGCAGCAGCAACAACAGCAGCAGCAGCATCAGATGTGTCAGAGGCCAGCCTGCCTCGTCCCCAGGCCCTGACAGGCGCCCAGCTGAGTGTCCTGCAGCGGCAGCAACGCCTGATGCTGCTGCTGAGGAGCCTTGACCTCAGCCCTGGCAAGAAACACTTCCAGGAATCCCCCGTGCCAGGTGGGTGAGGTGGTGTGGAGTGCACGGGGAGGTGAAGGGCATTGCTCCATCTTTTGCCAACAGCTGCATTGTAACACAAGCAGGGCTCAACACATATGGCGCCATAACGCACATCGCTCTGTCAGCCTCTGTACAGAGTGGTGGGTTCAGTCAAAGCAACAGACCCCCGAACCACCCACCCACCCCAAACTGATGTGCTGCCACCACCATCAACAACTGACCCTGGTTGTGATCCCTGCACCTTCCCTCCTATGTACTCGAATGTACTGCAGGAAGCCCGCAGCGCCTCCTGCACACCCTGCCTGCCACTCCCCCAAGCACACCAGATGATGCTGCCGCCACTGCTGGCAGCAGTGCAACAGCCGCCGCCGCTGCTGCCAGTGCTGCCAGTCGTGTTGGGGGTGCTGTCAATGGTGCCGCTGCAAGCATACCTGCCGAGCACTCTCTCACAGCACTGCCTTCAGCAGCAGGATCAGCAGCAGCAGCAGGAGCAGCAACTCCTGTGAAGCTCCCCTTGCCGCCCAAGAGTCCCATCGCAGCTGCAGCAGCAGCTGTTGAGTTCAAAGCTGGCAGCATCGCTGCTGCAGCCGCCGCTGCTCTTGCTGCTGCTGGTGGTACACAGCCAGGGTCTCCTACTGCCTCTGAGTCTCATTCAGTTGCCAGCCTGGCATTCACTGACTACTGCTGGCCTACAGAACAGTACAGCAGCAGACGTCAGCGCCACACCAGCAGCAGCGCTGCTGCTGCTGCAGCTGCTGCCACCACTGATGCTGCCCGCGTTAGTGCTGTCGGCAGCAGCAGCAGCAGCAGCAACGGCAGGCAGCCGTCCCCTCCTGGCGCCACAGACGCTGTGTGGCCTCAGGACCTGTGCATACCTGCCTTCTCAAACGGCAACAGCAGCAGCAGCATCTACAGCAGCAGCAGCAGGCAGCAGAAGCTCACAGGCGTCCTGGCTGCTATCACGCAGCAGGGTGACTCACCAGCAGCAGCAGCAGCGGTCAGTGCTGGTGTCACCCGCCGCAGCACTGGCAGCGGCGGCAGCAGCGTCAGCAGCTGGAGGAGTGGGGGTTACACACGCAGCTTGCTGTGGCCTGTGCCCGAGGGTTCCGCTGTCATTAGGAGCCCTGCCAGTGCTGCTGCAGCAGAGGTGATACACAGGGTTGCTGCTGCTGCTGCTGGTGACAATGCCAGTGATGCTGCTGGTGACAGTGTCAGCCGCCAGCCTGCCACAGCAGCAGCAGCAGCTGGTATTGGCAGTACTGTGCGCCAGCCTGGCAGCAAGGCAACTGTGTTCAGGCAGCAACAGGGCTTTGTGAGCAATGAGATGAGCACAGGCCTGCCCCCAAGGCCCCTCGAGATTGCTGCTGCTGGAGCAACAGTAGCAGCAGAGGCTCCAGCTGGCTTTTCTGGCGCCAGAGCAGCAGCAGCAGCAGCAGTGCCGCCGTCAGCAACAGCAGCAGCAGCAGCTAACCATGATGTGGTGGGTCTGCTGCTTGCTGCTGCTGCTAATGGTGGGCTGAGGTCTTCCCTATCAGGCGCTAGCAGCAGCTCCCAGCAGCAGCAGCAGCAGGATGCACTGCTGCCGCTGCTTGCCGCTGCCTCCAGCCCCTCACCAAAGCACAGGTCCTCCCGCCGCCGCCACCACCAGCTGCAGCAGCAGCAGCGCAGTTTGTCCTCGCCCACTGCCCCCCGCCCAGCCAACAGCACACCAGCCCCACCTCACGAGGCCGTAATGGTTCGGGACAGCATCCTCCGCACCTCCACACGTCGCTCCACGCTTGATGCAGCAGCAGTCAAAGCCGCCTTTGCTGCTGCGCGTGCCTCACTGCAGTCCCTCGTGTCAGCCAGCAGCTGCAGCTGGTCAGACTGGGGTGATGCAGACACAGAGGCAGCAGTGGGGGAGGTGCTCAGGGCATCTGCTGCCCTGGCGGCAGCTGTGGCAGCAGCCAATGGACGGTCGTCAGTGGTGTCTGACGGTGCTGCTGCTGCTACTGCTGCTGCTGGCAGCTGCGGCAGCGATGTCCTGGCAGCAGCAGTGGCAGCAGCCAATGAGCGGTCGTCACTGCCTCTTGCTGGTAGTGCTGCTGCCGATGCTGGCAGCGGCAGCAGCACTGCGCTGGCAGCAGCAGTGGCAGCAGCTAATGAGCTGTTGCCCATGGCTCCTGCTGGTAGTGCTGCTGCTGATGCTACTGGCAGCCGCAGCAGCACTATGCTGGCAGCAGCAGCGGCAGCAGCTAGCAGTCAGCGTGCTGCTACTGCGGCTGCCGGCAGCTGCAGCAGCACTACAGCTCCCACAGAGGCTTCAGCCACCCCTCAAAACTCAGGGCCCCTGTCCCCTATGCTGCCTCTGTCACCAGTTGGGGGTGCTGGTGGTGGCAGCAGCAGCAGCAACGCTGCATCAGACCCCCTGTCCCTCAGGTGTACCTCTCAGCTACAAGCAGCAGTGAGGTCAAGTGGATGACTGACAACCCACTGTTTGAACCCGGCGAGACACAGCAGCAGCAGCAGCAGCAGCCTGGTGACACACAGGCGCTGCAGCAGCAGGGGTAGGGGTGCTGCCAGGTTCCAGGCTGGCTCCTAACGCAGCTGCTGTAGCTGCTGGTGCAATTGGAGGGGCTGCTGCACCTTTGACCACACAAGTTCTGCCAGCCTCCCCAGCAGCAGCCACAGCAGCAGGAGGGGCGTCTTGCTCGGTGTTGTCAACAGATGGTGGGGGTGATGACCGCTCTCTCAGCTTTAGGGGGCAAGCAGTGGGGGCGCCAGACAGCTGTACAGAGACAGTGCAGCTGTGGATGCAGAAACAGCAGCAGCAGCAGCAGCACCTGATGCCTGAAGTAGCACCAGCTGCTGCTGCTGCTGTCGTTGCTGCATCTGCTGATGGTGGTGGTGGCTATGCCAGCAGGGGGAGTGGCACCGGCATTGGCAGTGGCAGCAGCACTAGCAAGCTCATCTCCTGCAGCCCTGCTGCTGCTGCTGCTGCTGCTGCTGCTGGCAGTGGTGGTTGCAGCAGTGGTGGTGGTGGTGGTGTGCGTGTGGCAAGGGTCAGCAACAGCAGCAGCAACAGGTACAGCGGCCTCTCAGACTCCGATTCAGACTCTGAGGGGCCTGTTGAGGACACTGTGCAGTTGTTCACACACTCCACAGCATCAGAGCAGGCAGCAGCAGCAGCAGCTGCTGCAGCAGTAATACCAGCTTCTACAATATCTTGGCAAGCACCACTCCCCTCGGCGCGTCAGCAGCAACAGCAGCAGCGACAGCAGCCACAGCTCCAGCAGCAGCAGGAGCAGGAGGACGGCAGCAGCAGTGATGACGATTGTCTCACCCCCTACATGTCCTGCAGACCTTCCTTTAGTGAAGGAGAGGGAACATCAGCTGCTGCTGCCCGGCGGCAGTGGGACCACTCCGTTCAGCCGCAGCAGCTGTGTGCTGCTCTTGCTGCTGCTAGTGACCTCTTCCAGCCTGGTAAGGGAGCCCTTCCCCACCAGCAGCACCACCAGCAGCAGCAAGTGCAGGGGATAGTCCACGGCCTGTGGTGTCCCATGCCGCTGCAGTTCCCACTTCGAGCATCAGCAGGGGCAGGCAAAGCCGCCCACAGCCTCCTCCTGCTGCTGCTGCTGACGTCAACTTCAGCAGCAGTGCTGCTGCTGCTGCTGCCAAACCCAGCAGCAGCAGTACCCTGCAGCCGCCGCCACTGCAGCAGCGAGTCAGCACTGTGCTGCTGCAACTGCTGTCAGACATCACAGCGCTTAACAAGCTGCTTCAGAGCAGCATCAGCATCGATGCAGATGCACTGCAGCTGCTGCTGTCAGTGCTGCAGGACCCTGCCCTGCAGCTGCTGACGCAAGAGGCAGGGGAGGGAGAGCTGGGCATGGCAAGCTCTTTTGCAAGCTCCCTACAGCAGCAGCAGCAGCAGGAGGAGTCACAGGTGCCAGCTAGTGGAAAGGCAGAGGAAGGCCACACTCATATCCCAGCTGTGGCTCCACACACAGCATCATTGGGTGCAGCAGGTGTCCACGCCCCCCTGTCTCCTCTGAGGGCGGGGCCAGGTCACTCCTTTTTGGGACAAGGTCACAATATGATGCTGGCTCGCCAGGGCAGCAGCAGCACTGCAGCAGGTTGGCTGCCTCAGTCTGCTGACAACGTCCTGTTAGGCAGTCCAGCCCTCAGCAGTGGCAGCAGGGAACTACTGCCAGCAGCAGACAGGGTGCTGTTGTCACCCCGTGCTGCTGCTGCTGCTGCTGCTGCGCCAGCTCTGCACACTGACAGGCAGGCAGTAGCTGGGAGTGTGCTTGCTTCCGGTGCTGCTGGGGCGTATCAGGGCCCGCAGCAGCCTGCAGGCTTAGCGGCTGCTGCTTCTGCAGCCCTACCCACCAGCATCAGCAGAGATTTAGCGGGTGGGGATGGGGGTGAGGGTGGGGGTGAGGGACCTATTCTTGCTGATGGCGATGTGCCTGTACCTCCCCAGCTACCTCACAGCAGCAGCAGCAGCAACATACAGCAGGATGAGGGCGAGGGTGAGGATGAGGGGTTGGTTGCTGACGGCACCCAGCTGGCCTCTCTGAGCCTCAGGGACCTTAGGGAGCTGCTGGGCAGGGTGGCTCAGCTGTCACTCACACAGCTGCAGCAGCAGCAACGGCACCACAAACAGGAGCAGCAGCAGCAGGAGGAGGAGGCGGAGGAGGGGCTGGAGGGAGGGATGGGTGTGATGCCTAGGCAAGAGCAGGGTGAGGATCCTCCTCACCCCATGCACACGCCAACAGCAGCAGCAGTACAGCCAGATGCCAGTCTGCATGCTGAGTCAGCACTGCTGCCGCTGCGCAGCTGGCCCCCCAGCAGCACCGCCAGGACCTACACCCTGCAGATGCCAGGCTGGCTGTCAGACGTGCCGGTCCCACAGCAGCAGCAGCAGCAGGAACAGCCTGTTGCCCACTATCCTCAGCAGCAGCAGCAGCTTGCAGCATCACACAGGAGGCCCCAGCCTCCCGTGCTTCTTCCACTGAGTCCATGCCCCGCCCTAGGGCTTGGCCCCACAGGGTGCCCCTGCCCTGCCACCCTGGCTACCCCACACAGCAGCAGCAGCAGCAAGGGATGCAGGGTTTACTTGCAGCACCTGCAGCAGCAGCAGCAGCAGCAGGGGAGAGGTATGTTTGGTCTTCTGAGATCCCACCAGCTGCTCCCAGGCAGCTAGATGGTGTAGCCAGGGGCTGCCACCCTACAGGCACCGGCAACAGCACCGGCAGCACAGAGGGGCTGCTGCCGTTGCTGCAGTTGCTCTTTGGCAGCAATGCGCGTGCGGCTACTGCTGCTGCTGGTGGTGGTCCTGCTGGTGGGCTGCCAGCAGCAGTATTTAGGACCAACAGCTGCCCCTCAGGTGTTCCGACACCGGCACAGGCCATACCTTCGCAAGCCGTGGGTGCTGCTGGCGCAAGCGCTGATACTGGTGGTGGTGCAGCAGCAGCAGCAGCAAGGGGCATCGCCAGCACAGCAGCAGCAGGGGGTGCAGCAGTAGATACCAGGGAGTTGGGTTTAGAGGGTTTGAACAGGGACCAGCTGGCGGCACTGCTGCAGCTGGACAGGCCTCCTGCCCAGCGGGGCCCAGTGGTGCGCACGCAGTCAGAGCCGGAGGCACTGCTTGCAGCACTCAACAGGCTGCGGCAGCAGTGATACAGCCGAAGCCCTCAACAGCAGTGATGATGCAGCCGTTACACTCAACATTATAAGGCGTGCAACAAGCATCAGCACAAGGCAGTAATGGGTAACAGTGATGCAGCTGCCGCAGCAGTATCACAGCCATTGCTCTGGTAGCTGTGAAAATGCAGCCGTCACCAATGATTAGGTATATGCAGTCGCCACAGTAGCCGTCAGGTTTGTATGTAGCCACTGCACTGTTCTGGCCGCGGCAGCAGCGTTGCATCCGCCGCACCCAAATGGTTGCGGCAGCAACAATGCAGCAACAGCCCTGGCAGCGGATTTGATGCAGCCGCCCTGTGTGGAAGCAGTGATCCAGCCGCCATCCTGAGCCGTAGCGATGCCACAGCTGCCGTTGCACTCCATAGCCACGGCAGCAGTGATGATGCAGCCGCTGTGATGCAGAAACCGCGGCAGATGTGGGGCGTAGGATTGGGGCTGAAGGCTTTGGTTTTGAGGCACACTGTGGCATGTTGCGCCGCGCTGTGGGTGGCGCTTGGGACAATGCCGTCGTGTGTTTGTTGATTCTGTGTTGCATTGTGTCCGTGTCGCTTGGACAAAGCCGTGGTGTGCCCAGTTTGAGGGATCGTATCTCCTCACCTTGACTTACTTTTGGTAATCTTCCTTGCTGGCGGCTTTGGCGGCTGCGGCGTCCGTTCGACGCTGGGGCGACTGTCGGTGGTTTCGGCAGCGGTCGCCACAATCTCTACACCACGCGATCCGTGATCCACAGGGAATGCTGACCAGCTGTGCTTGTGCTGGTTGCTTGTTGGCACTACTTTCCTGAGGCTGGCGCTTTCGTTTGCTCCCTGGCGGTGTGCCTGAACTGTGTGCAGTTATCACCTCAGGCGTATGTTCTGTTACTGCTGAGTAGGTTTCTGTGACATGAAGTGGACTAGGCCCCTCCACCTGTTGATTTGGTAGCCGACAAAGGTGCAGAGTAACGTTACTTGTTGGTGTGCGCAAGTGTGTTGTCTCCTCAGGATCTGCAGCACAGGCTTGTTTGCAGTCTGTCGTGTGTTTTGACAGTGAGGGGGTTGTAATTTCTTCCCCCAAACCTACCTCCAGGTGTTGGCTACCTAGAATTAGGGTCTGTAGTGTTTTGAAGTTCATAATGCAGTGCTGCAGGCAGCTCTCACATGCAAAAATCTATCAATGCTGAACAGCAGAAGTGTGTGAATGTTGCTAGCAGCAGCGCTGCTGCATCAGGTTGGTGCAGGTGGTCTGATGATCATCAGGCAGCAAGTGTGCGGACAAGGATTGGTGGCCAACTTGCAGCGCGTGTATGTGTGTGCTTTGCATAATCAAGGCACCCAGCTTGGATGGCACTGGGCATCATCTGTAAAGTAGTTGTGGAGGGGTTATCTGCCGTGCATGTCTGCGGCAGGAGAGGCAGCTGCTTGCACCACAGCTTTGAATGCCATTGGGAGATGGACCATCCGGCCACACAGTCAAATATACACCTGCAGCTGAGCTGCCATTCACACCCGGAGTGCCCTGTGGAATCTCAGATTGTTGAAACCGCCAATCTCTTTCAGCAGCGCTGTTCTGTTCACTGTCTGCCGCCACCACCCCTGGTGTTTGGGATGTGGGGTCACTCAGTGTAAGTTGACGTGCTGAAGGCGGCCTTGCTGACCCTGATTGCAGGCTGTTCTTTCCCTGATCCTCACGCAAACCGTGCATTTGGATTCTGTCACTGTTCCGCCAGCACAACACACGTGGCGGCATGGGCAGACCGGAGTGTCAGTCAATACTGCACATTTATTGGCCACATTATGGAGTGTTTGTTGATTCGGTTGCAGGCCTGTACTGTAGGAACCCGACCTTTCAACCTGTCCTCTCAACCTGAGAAACTGAAGCGATAAAAACTCATGAACCCCCACTAACCGTGGCTGGTGCAATTACATATGTGTCACCTCAATTGGCTGATGCCGCGCATCCGCACTGTCAATACGTAATTGACACTTCCCCCTTTACCGTAAGGTTGGGTGGCAGGACAAGCAAGCTGCAACAATCGTTCCAATCGCAGTCATTGTGGTTACATCGTCACTAGAAACCGTGATAGCGTTATCTGCTGTTATCGCTCGTTATCAATAACAAGCTTTGGTGGATAACGATCATGATGCCATCACTTGAGACGGCGGCCACCAGAAAGAGCCTGCCGCTCCACCAGTGCCATGCTCAAGATGGCTTATTTACATTGCGTAATTTGCATAGATGCTGCTGAAGGGCCTGGCCATGGGAGCACAGACAATCGGTGCACCCCATGACCTCTGGACCATATGGCATTCACACAACATGCACGTTGGGCTTGACAACGCCACCGGCTCAGCCAAATGGCATAGCCACGGCAGCAGTGTGTGCAGACTGTTGACAATGATCAAACAAAAAAAAACAATCAAGAACGCGCATTGGGTTTGCAAGGGCCGGCCCCGACTCAAGGCAACTTGGGGCTTTGAAAGAGGTGTGCCATGCCATGCGAACGCTATCGGTCAACAAATGTGACCCTAGATTACAAGCAACGCCAGGCGAGAACCGCCGAGGGTTCAGGCCAACATCTTTCTCTCCGCACCATTCTGCCAATCAACAACCGTCAACTCATGTGTCTGGCTTCCGCAACCAGGCAGGCACACCTTGATATCAACCAACCGGCATCAACATTGGCCGTCGCTGCTGCCATACCCCATCTACACAGCTGGTGCGCCTTGAGCTGTAGCACATGACACCTCTTAGCTGTAGCATAGGACACCTCCGTTCCAAATACTATTGCTGCTGTTGCCACAAGGTCCAACCAAACCTGCAGGCTGCGCAGCCACCAAGGCTCATTGACTAAAAAAAACATGCACACTGATCAAACTGCCTGTCCTCGTGACAACCCAACAGTGTTGGAACTAGCCATGCTGGTGACCTGGTTGCAATTGCTGTCTGACCACCCTGATGCACTCAAAACCTCAGCCCTGCTTGCAGTCCCCGCCCTTGCAGTCATCATAGGGGAAATCGACGCCGCACTGCAAGGCAGCCAAAGCCACAACAAGGAAGGGTTAGGGTTAAGGGTTTAGGCAGCAGTTGAAAACGAGAAAGGCAACAACAGCGCTTCTGCTGGCAGCAGAATGGCTTTGGTTTTCAAGTAGGTTCCCTTGCAATTGCGCAGAGCTGCCTAGCCTAGGCAGCAATGACAGGTCATCCTCATCAATGACCTGTCACTGATGAGGATGACCTGTCAGTGTTGTCTTTCACTTTTCACTGGTTCACTGGGAAAATCAACTTGCAGCGGACGGGGGGCAAAACACCAGAAAGGGGGGATGACACCAAACAGGGGATAGCACCAAAGGGGGGGGGGGGTTCACCAAACGGAACACTATCCGCAGCTGATGTTGCTTCCCAATTGCTGTCTGCTCCATCTTTTCCCACACGCACAATCATGCCCACAGCCGTCACTCCTTTCCCCCAAACCCAATCCCAACCTGCACCCAACCTGCCCCTCCTAGCATACACACACATCTGCACAACACACGCTTGCAAGCTACCCCCCCCCCCTCCGTACAGACCCATGCCCACGCATGTTTTTTTCTGGTTTGTTCTGTCACCTCGGTGATATCAGTGAATGGCTGGCATGAGCTCTTGAGCTTCATAGCTACAGGTGTAACTTTGATTTGATTTGATCCACAGCAGGCAACCCACCTTGAGGTTTGCTGGCACTGCCTTGTCAATCATGTCAGGCTTTGGGAGGCCCAGGTTGTTCATCAACTCAATGAAGCCATCACGGTCCTTGATGTGCCTGTGCACACGTCCAGCACCAAAACACAGCAAGCAAAGCTGATGCAGCCACTGCAAGGTTGCAACATTCAATGTCCTATGCAACCCTTCACTCTGGTGACAAGCATGCACATCCCATATGGCGCTTGCCCTTGGTACACACACGTTCTGTCAACAACATATTGGCCCTCTGTAACCAGGAGAGGTGAACTGTCGCAAACACAAGAACACACAACAGGCGGATCCCTTCATGATCACCTATCATCAAACACGATTGCCTGCAGCAATTGCCCTGGCGACTTTGTATCAAAGTCACTTTGATTGTCCTCGTATGTCCATTCGTAGTGTGAATTTGCATGGATGCACACACGCAAACCCCAACATACCCACCTTGGTACCCGCCCAACCACGCACCTGGGGTTGTGTTGCTTTTCCTCCCCGATGCTGCTGGCAGTGCGTCCCTTGTAGTCATGTGCCGGGTACACCAGCGTGTCGTCAGGCAGCTTGAACAGCTGGTTGTGCACAGAGTCGTACAGCAAGCCAGCATCACCTGGGAGTATGAGCAGGTCACATATGTTTTTTTCTCAGTGTGAGTACGCAAGGGCTATGGACGAAAAGTGCAGGGGGTGCAGCACTACGTGTGTGCCGGGGCAGAGGGCGACGGCGTATTGGGACCATTCTTTGCTCCTGTTCACCTCACCGCCGAACACCAAAAAAAGTCACGTTACAGAATGAGCCACAACTTTGCACATTTGCTGCACATGTGCCCACAAGACAAATGCACACACAAACAATCGTCCCACACACTGGCGTCATGCACAACCACCAGCGCCCAACTGTCACCAAGTCAAATTCTAGCAACCGCCGACCAGTCACGCGTCATCGGAATCACTATCCAGACCACAAGACAGGTGCTGGTCATGGTGCAGGAGATCACCATGCCAGCGCAGCTGCTCACCTGCACGCAGCTCGCGCGCAGCAGCATCAGTCATCACCTGCAAATCAGCAGCAGGCTCAGTCTGCTGAACGGGACGCCAGGGACGACGGATCTGCGTGTTGCGCTCATACGCCAACTCGCGCACAGCAGGCCTGTTGTCCACTAACGACCCAACAGTGACACCACGTTCACGCGCATCATCAACAAGCTGCAGCAGCACCTCATCATCACGATCAACCTCAGCAGAAGGCACACCCGCAAACGACAGCCTGGATGCTGCAACAGCACCATCCTTGAACAACACAGCTGCCACACCCGCTGGTGTCACATTGAAAGGCATGCATGCAGACAACCACACCACCTCTGAGCGTGTGCTGTCCATGCCCTGCCCCATGTATGGCACCGCCCAGCCAGCATCAAAGTAGTACTGGCCAGAAGCGATCATGGCATAGCCGATAGCTGCCAGGGACACCTTCAGCCTAGCACGCAGCTCAAACTCACGATATGTAACAGCACGCTCCATGATGTTGTGCTGTGTGAGAGCCACCCTGTGCTTGAGGGCAGAGCCATGCAGCCGCATCAAGTGCTCTCCCTCTTCCAACTCAAGCGGCGTGACATTGTGCAGCATCTCTCGATACTCCTGCCGGCCCTTGCACTTGCGTGCATACCCTATCAAACCCTCCCATGTGTGCAGCCCCTTGTTGGCGGCCTTCTTCATGCACACACTGCAGTGCAGGTCAGCATAGCCAGCCACATGCTCTGCCAGCCAAGCCATCAGCTCATGCTTGATTTTGACGCTGCTGCTGCTGCGCTTTTTCAGCACACCCTGCACATGCAGGTGCTTGAACGCATCGCCGCGCTCAGTGCACATACACCCAGCCTTGCACCGCTCACGCACAAAGGACGCTGCAGCATCATACACTTCCCAGGGGATGTCGCCCCCTGGCACCACAATGGTGACGCTGCAAGTCAGCACACGGTCCTTGCCTCTGCACACATCGCTGTCCTCACTGTCTGAAGGTGGTGCATCACGGTCTGGCGGACGGCGCTGTCGCCGCAGCTCTGCTTTGAGGAACTCCGCACCTGCAGACCTGCACAGCAACAGTGCATGCAGCAGTGCGTGGAATCAGTCAGTGTACCAGATGCAGCAGAGCATATCATGGGTGCTGCACCAAACCGTTCAGGCTGTGCTGCTGAGCACCTGCTGCTAGGCAGCACAGTAGTGGCTGAGATGCGGTTCCGTTTGGCCAGTGCACGTATACTGGTGACAAACAACGTGTACATGGGTTGTAGATAACACACCTGCGCTTCTGTTGACGCGTGCGTGGGGCAGCACATTGTTTGCGCTGTGCTGCTGTTGCCTGTTGCTTCTTCTTCTTTGCAGCCTGTTGCTTACGCGGCTTGGCAAATGGTCTGCCAGCAGCCTGCACAGTCAATCGCATCGCTTAGATGCTTGGTCCGTATCGGAGCAGGCCATGCGGAACACTGCAAGCAGCCCAACACACCTTGCGAGGACGCCCTCTGATACCGCGATTCTGCTCGGCTTTGAGCTCAGCTTCGTCAACATTGGGGTCGCTGTATACAGAATCAGACTGCCCGGCCTCTGCCTGGCTGCCACCCGTGTCGGAGGTGCCATCCGACTCTGAACCGGCACAGGCAGCTCGTGTGCGCACCATGCGAATGCTGACAGTAATATATGCAACAACTGTACAACGAAGTTGTGTTTGCCGATGTGGGAAGTCTAGACAAATACCACACCAGTTCCGACACGACACAGTCAGCCGGAGCATGTAGCGTTGACCGAGCGGTTGCTGTAACTGTCGACGTCCGATGTTCAGCAAGCGAAGCCGCTGGCCTTGCTGGTATTGTGGATATATCACTGAATTGCGTTCTGCATGTACGACATTTTCCCGCCCTTAGACCGAAAGTGATTTTTCCTCCATCGCACACCGCGCATCATCCCGCCCAACCCAGCATGCTGCGATTCTCACATACATATGCACCCGTTGGTGGCGCCTCGGCTTCGCCTCGGCGCCACCACAGCATGCACGGGCAGGCGGTACAGTTTGACCAGCCCCCAGCAGCAGCACACCGCATCGGGGTGAATTGATGAGGGGGGCATCGGCGTGCCTGCGGCACGCCGATGCAGCACGCGCCGCGGCGCGGCTCTGCGTCGCCGCACTTTTCCCACCCCCACCTTTGTTCACCCTTTTGGGTGACAAAGGGCAATATTGCAGCTGCAAGGGCGCAGACTGACGTGTGAGCATGATGAAAAATGCGCCAAGTAGTTGCACCTCTGAGCGCCAGTAGCGCCCTCAAACCTTTGCGGTGGCAGGCCGCATGCGTGGCCAGGCCTTTGAGATGCATGGCACTACGCATACCTTGGTGACACGGCGGCCATACATATTAAAAGCAACGGCGGCCCGCACGCTTGCTGTACATACATGTGCAAAGCCTGATTCAGACAAAGAAACACCTACACACTATCCCCAGTATGACCGGCACGCACTCTGGCTGCTGACACATGGCTGTAGTGATCTTTTTGATGTAAGGGGTTACAATCGTTCATCTGCATTCAACACACCACACTGCACAACACCACACATCACATGTTACAGTGAGTACTGTAGTCACAGGAACCGAGTATCCTTGCTGTATCGACCTCATCGACATCCACTGTAGACCGACACACTGACACATGCTTCATGCAGGCTGTCCAATTGATACACTTTCTTTCTCACTCTCATCACGACACCCTGATACTGTATAGTGTCCACTTCACCACAACAGGCTGATCACTGCATTCTCACTGCAGTCTCACCCATCTCTACACACGTCAGTCTCCAACTGCTGGACTAACGCTCAGCCTGCTCGACAACTGCGTGGCTACGCCTCCTACCCCCCCAGAGCAGGAAGAGCGGAAGGACAGTACCCGCCTCAAATCCTCCTGACTGCACCACTGCAGATAAAATTGAAGGAAGCAATATCCCAACACACACAACCCCACCAGCCACACACACCTTGCACCCACCCTGCCAACACACCCGCACAAGCATCTGCAAGGCCACAGGGGCGCCTGTAACACAGTACACCACACAAAGTGAACAATGCAGACAAAAGACCAGCCAACTCTGCGGAAAGCACCAACCACGGAAGGGAAACAAAAGAAGGATCACCACAGAAGAGAGCACCCGTGTGCCCAAGAGGCAAAACAGAGCAGAACAGACCTCTACAACTGGGAGGGGAGCCAGCTCAACCCTCAGTCAAGTGGAGAACATGGGAATGATACATCCATGTGAACAAGGCAGACAGACAGGCATCAGGGGAGCCACTCAACCCTGGTACAAGTAGACAAGAGGAGGGGGATGCAGCGCATGGTGCACTCCCGTTCCAGAGACATCAGGGGAACCACGTTCAACCCTGGAACAAGCAGACAAGAGGAGGGGAATGTAGCGCATGGTGCACTCCCGATCCAGACACAAGCAAGTAAACACTGCAGGACAAGAAGATCACCCCAAACTGAAACAAGGCGTAGCCAGGGCACCAAGGTCCACACAGTATCAAGGGATCGGCACAGCCGACAAGGGACCCTGGCCTGAACGTACGCACAGCACACAAACAAAGACGAAAAGTGAACATAATACGCACGAAGAGGTTCTACTGAACCTGCCGCTAACATAAGTAGGGCACCCACGTCCAGCCAGCACCTCCTACGGCACAAGCCATCACCATCAGCCTGTTGCAGGCGGAAAGAGGGCACGCAATGGGGCCAAGAAGGCGCACCGCGTGTCCACCAGAAGATCAAACCACAAGCAATGCCAAAAGCAGTAAGTCATCAAGCAACAGACAAAGCACGCCAACTTGCCAAGGAGAATGTAGGTGTGGGCGATTGTGACGGCACCCAAGACCAACCAGAAAAGCGCACACACGCACCACAACAGAAAACTGAAAGCACACCAACAAGCTAGACCTACACCACCAATGAATGTGGCGGGTGCACGGCCTAAATGGCTGGGCTGGCAACTGGCAGAGTAACTGCATCACACATGTCACACCTGTAATGCAAGCTGCTCTGACAGGTGTACACAAAAGCACGCATGCACCAATAAGAACGCTACATAATGTAGTGATCTTTTTGATGTAAGCGTTACAAGCGCCCACAACTCACAGTCACCAGGGCAGGGCAGTGCTGGCACTCAAAGCACTTACCAACCAAACCAGACAAGTGTGCCGCTAGAGCACACACCAGCTGCGCGCTGCTGCCAGGAAAAAAAACGCACTACGGGGGACCGGGGCCTCCAACTGACCTAGACCAGGGCACCTGGTCTAAGCCACCAGCAGTGCGCTCAGGGAGCTGCACTGGCTGAGCTGCTGCTGCTGCTGCTGAGAAGGGAAGACCGACTCGGCTGCGAACCTGCGGAGCTGCAGATGCGTAGCCACCAAACACAAATGCGCCAGAAAAACCACCTGATGCAAGGGCCAAACAAGAAACAGACGGGGAGGGGACAAGTGCGAAGTCCCCAGAACCACCCACAGGAGCAACCACCAACGGCAACACACTGCTGCGTGTGTCGTCAAAGGCATCATCCTGCCAGCCACCGTTGCCGCTGGGGGCAAGGCTGACCGGGCTGTTGCTGCCAGAAGGGAAAGCTGTGACAGGGCTGCTGTTGCCACTGCTGCTGGAGAAGGCAGCAGCAGAGACGGGGCTGCTGCAGCCGCTGCTGGCACTAGGGGCAGCAAGAGGCGGGTACCCAGGGGTGTGCCAGCCTCCTGACTGTCAAACTGCTGCGGGGCATCTAGCTGCTGTTGCTGGGCAGCCCACTGCCGCCACAGCTGCAGCTCAGCAGCCATGCTGTCATGCTGCTGCTGCACCTGCCGCAGCTCGGCTTGGCTGCTGCAAGCTTTGCCGTACCAGTGCTGCACCTCTGCAGTCAACTGGTCGTGCATGGAAGCTGCCTCATGCAACTGGTGTTGAGACAACTGCAGGTCCTGCTGTAGCTGACGGACCTGTTGCTGCAAGGGCTGGACAGACTGCTGGGTTTGAAATCTGAAACGACAACTGAGAGCTCGGGAGACCACGTCTATCGACCGAGACTGAACACAGACAACTGGCTGACAACTGGCTGACAACTGGCTGACAACTGGCTGCTCTAACGGGCCAAAAGCTGGCGAGCCCGGGGTTACGACGGCTACATGTCTGTAAGCTTGATCCATGCACCACCAATGAATGTGGCGGGTGCACGGCCTAAATGGCTGGGCTGGCAACTGGCAGAGTAACTGCATCACACATGTCACACCTGTAATGCAAGTTGCTCAGACAGGTGTACACAAAAGCACGCATGCACCAATAAGAACGCTACATGGCCACCCCCCTGTCACACACGACTGGCCCCCTGTCAGTGAGGCCAGGTCAGACAGCAATGCTCACCCTCCTGGAAGTCTGTGCGTCCACAGCCCCTGATCAGCAGTGCATCACCTGTAGCAGCAGCAGCAGCAGCAGCAGCAGGGGTGATGGCAGCAGCAGCAGAGGCAATCGCAGCCGCATCAGTGACCATGCATGCCGAACGGCAGTTCAGTCATTCGCAGGCACCCCTGGCAAACGTCTGCGTGGTGTGCAGCATATGTTTAGGCCAGTGCCCCTGCCAACCAGCACCACCACACTTGCACACACAAATCACATTCCCACTGACAGCAGCCGCTGTGCATGGTGCACATTCCCCCACAGCTGTGCATATTCCCACCCTTCCATTGGTGGGCACCATGCCTGTCCTAATGGCACACCCTAAAGTTAGTAGAGCTCATGCAGCCATGCGTGTGTCCAGGTGTGTCAACAACCCCACCAGACACACCCCTTCCCACCATCGGAAACTTTGCAACAACTGATCGAAGGGGACTGAATCAGTGCCTCCGCCCTCAGCCAGTCAGTGCAGTTCGATTACCGTGACCTCCTTTGGGCGTTCCAAACCACTGCCTGCCCCCGCCTCTTCCCGGGCCCCCTCCCTATGAATATGTGCAGCCCTGTGCCCTTCCCCCCACCCCCACCCCCATTTGTGTTTGTGGGATGCATCATTGTGAGCACGCATGAGTACACATGCACTCTCTCTGCTGACACACACTCCTAGTGAGCATGCCATGATGCATGAGCACATGCACTCCCTTTATTGACACACCTGTGAAGACCATGCCTGTCCTGCTGCCAGCCCCTGGCAGATAGTAGCTCATGCATCCATTGGTGTGACCAGGGGTGGCCAGACACAGCAGCTGCAGGGAGCCCACAGTGATGGTGTCTCCTGGGGTCAGGTGCACATCCGCTGCTGCATGGCTGGCGGCGGAGATCACACTTTTCACAGACGGGCGCACAGCCTGTATGGGCATGTTGGGTGGGTGGGTGGGCGGGGAGGGGGGGGGACAGCACAGCAGTGCAAGTTGAAGGAAGGGCGAGTGTGGGCGCTGCTGCTGCCCAGCTGCTGGTGGTGTTTGAGTGATGGGCAAAAAGGATGTGTCAGCAGGGTGGTAATTTTGGAAGAGCCACCATAAGCAGACCTGTTGCAAGGTCAACTTGCTGGATGTCCCTAGCTCAGATCAGAAGAGCACATGATGGTGTCCTTCTGCTGGAGAGGCATGGCTGCTGATGTCTTGCTGGTCGCTGCAATCGAAAAGTATGGCCTCGTGTAATGGCTGCATTGGTACCAGGGGTAGTAATGGTGCCAGGCTGCTTACTACCCTTGATTGACACGATGCCGCACCCCCTGTCCTATTCACGTAAAACCCCTGCGCCCACACAGATACAGACCCCCCCCCCACGCTTCCTGCAAACACAGCCTTGACTACACAAACCATCTACCAACACACCCTCACCTTAATCTTGCCGCTGCCGGTGATGTGGTCTGCGTGGCAGTGTGTGTTGACGACCTGGTTCATCTTCAACCCCATGTCATCCAGGATCTGCAGGTCACGCTCCACCTGCAGGAACACACCCACGCACGCAGATGCACAGGAACGGACTGGAATAGTTCGCATCACAAGCGAATCTGACGAATCAGAACAGGTTGCTTATGCGCATCATGCAAGCAACCCGGTGACGCTCACAGCTGAGAGTACGGGGCACCTGCAGGAGCACAGCCAGCTGTGCTGACTGCATGCGTCGATTGACGCTGCTGCTGCCCCAGCTGTGACTGAGATGTGGAACCTACTGCTGTTGTAAATGCAACCCTTTGAGCAGCTGGGTTGCACACTGGGCTGCAAAACTTGCTGCCCGCCAAAACGCTCTGCTGCCAGGTAGGCTGTGGATTGGACATTCCACCTCGACAGGGTGCAGCCTGTTGAATCATGCATGTAGCTCTTTCCTGCGTTTATCCTATCTGCCTGACAAGCTGGCCAGTCTGGCCGCATGTGCTGGGCCCATAACAGCTTCCTGCAGGACTGTGCTGGCCGCTGGGGTGCCTACCTGCTCAAGCACTGGGTCCAGCAGGATGGCCTCCTTCGTTTTCGGATCGGCGATGATGTAGGTGTACGTGCTGGATGTTGAATCGAACAGCTGCCTGAATGTCAGGTCGGTGTAGGGGCCTGCACAGCATGCGCAGCAGGTGAGCAATTAGGTGAGCCAGAAGGCACGAGTCAGACCATACACAACCGTCAGCTGCACGGGTGCCGAGAAGATGTCGGAAGAGCAGGACCGTGATGATTAATATGTCAGTACTACGTGCATGCCCCTGTTGGCAGGGGCTTTGATTTGGGAGAAGTCAGGACGCCAGCATCAGCAAACAAACTGCTAAGGCGTGGGCAGCAGGCATGGCCACACCTCAGATTACATTGAGAATCACCTAGGGCTAATTGGCTATTGCTCACCCGCCATATCTTTGTCTCGCTTATGGTTGCCTTGTAGCTAGAAACAGATGTGATTATGAAAAGAGCAAGCGGGCGCAGTGACGGATATACAAGGGGAAACGATATTACGTGTTGCAGTATCTCGAGATGCTTTCCAAGCTGTCGTGGTGGTTTCGGGACAGTCAACTGTCACATTCGTAACGTTTACGTGTTCATGCCATGACATGACATGACGTCAATAGCAGCTGTGTGTGGCGACTACCATGAATGCCTAGTGTTGCTGTGCAGCGAGCTCATGATCATGTTGCTTGTACATGCAGTCGATGCATGACTTGTACCAATAGCTGGGCAAGTGTCAAGTCAGTCAGACTGCAAGCAGTGTTGCCGATAGGTTTGAGTAGGATTCCGCCTCCCCAAGGCAAAGGCTTGACGGTTAGAGGCAGTTGCAGGCAAAATATGCCTGTTTTGAGGGCCAAATTCCGCCTGCACCCCGCCTTCCCTCCTAAATTGGCAACTGTGACTGCAAGTGTGGTTGTGGCTGTGCCCCCTTGATAAATAACTGGCACTGTTATCACGTCGTGAAACGACCCCGTAATAGGAAACAACTACATCAATTGCCTGACAGCCCTAAACAGAAACATGTTCAAGGCTGTACAGCCTTGTCACCAAGCAGATGTCACTGAGTGCTTCTGCATGATGCAGAGGGGTGCATGATGCATGCCTACTTACGTGCCATGTTGTAGTAAGATCGCAGAGGCTGAAGCTGCCGTGTCTGTCAACGAAAAGAAGTGGTTAGTGATGCAAATACATGTGCAGCTGAAGCTAGACGAGCTTCGGGGCCACCTCTGAATGAGCACATGCCAGCCACAAAGTGCATGCCGATGCCGCAAAGTTACGAAAACCTGTATTGGCACGGATGTGGCAGCATTTGTAGGGGCTACTGGTGTCTTGGGGCGGCAGCTGCTGAACACACTACACCACTGAGAGGGGCACAGCCATCACTGAAAGGGCATTCTACTGGCAAAACATCATATGTACTCGATCACAGTCACAATCGGTGTTACAACTTAGCTATGAAGCTCAAACTTCACAAAACGCCTTGTCTGTGCCACCTAAACAGGCAGACCACCTCACAGAGCTGACCAAAAGCTGTCTTCACCTGTTGCACCTATGAGGGCCTGGCAGTGGAGACAGTAGATGCATCCCATGACCTCTTGACCAAAGCAGCAACCACACAACACTCACATTGGGCTTGACGATGGCTCACCACCACGGCTGCAATGTGGGTAGGGTGTTGAAACAATTGACATTAGGTTTGTTGGAGCCAATTCCAACAAAGGTGTGGCGCCCAGTGCAAATTGTGTCAGTCAAACATGTTGACCATATATGGTACAAAACGCAACACCAAACTCAGACTGCTGAAGGGTCAGGCCAACAAACAATTCACACCACACCCCATCTAAAAATCACGCAACAGCCACAAGCTATGTCTTGCGGACTGACATTATTTTCTGTGACACCCAGTGCTGCTGCTGCCGCCTGCCCCCTGCACTCCGAGTGCTTCTGTGCTGTCGAACTACCAAGTCTCTGCTATTGTTGCAGCCAACAGAGAGCCAACAAGGCTCATGGAGTATAAAAACACACGCACGCAGCACCATGAACATTGCCTGTCATGGCAGGGCTTGACTGCCAAGTTTGGGTTGTCCATGCTCGCCACCTGCTTGCAGTCTCTGTGTCAACACGCCCTTTGATGCTCCTGCTGTCCTGGCTGCGATGCTGAGAGCCAACGCTCAGTCATAAGGGAAGTCGATGCCACACTGCAAGGTAATGGAGCCCACATTGCCAGCAACAACAGTGAAAGTATGGCGGCAGCAGCAGCAGCAGCAGCAGCACAGCAACAATAGCAGATTAGCGTTGACCAGACTTTCCTTGGGCTTCAAAGGCTAAATTGACCAATGTGGGAGGTGCTGCTTCATTTCTACGCCGCAAATAAGGTGGTGTGACCCCCCCCTCAGCCCTGCTGCCTTGAGAGATGAGCATATTGACATTGATGCCGCACTTACTAGCAGTCTGTGCCATGCCATGTCAATGAGCAAGCCGCCACTGAGGCTGCTGCTTGAGATGCCTCTTGCTGCGCATGCATGAAACCTCACCCCCCTTGCTGCTCAACCACACAGCCGTGACTCCACGCTCCCACACACCATTTCCCACCCCGCACGATCCCTCACAACAAACCCCTTCCTGCAAGCACACACATGCCCCCTTATCCGCTGTCTGCCCCCCACCCCACCCTCAACCACGTACACACAATTCATGTTGCCGCCATGCCCCTTTCCCTCCAAAACAACCACATATCATGCATGTGACATGCACACCCACCTTGAGGTTTGCAGGAACTGCCTTGTCCAGCATCTTGGGTGGAGGCAGACCCAGGTTGTCCATCATCTCAATGAAGTCATCCCGGCCCTTTGTCAACCTGTGCACACGCCCAGCATCAAACACAGCGGCAAAGGTGATGTAGACACCGCAAGGTTGCAACATTACCTTCCAAGCATACACATCCACATGGCGCTTGCCCTTGGCACATACATGTTTTGTCAACAACGAATTGTCCCTCTGTAACCAAGGGAGGTGAACTGTCGCAAACACAAAACACCCAACAGGTGGATGCCTTCTTGATCACCCATCATTGGGCACCTTTGCCTGCAGCAATTGCCCTTGCGTTCGTACCAAAGTCACTATGACTATCCTTGTAAATCTGTTCTGATTTGACCCTGCATGAATGTACGCACACACGCAAACCCCAACGTACCCACCCAACCACGCACCTGGGGTTGTGTTGCTTTTCCTCCCCAATGCTGCTGGCAGTGCGGCCCTTGTAGTCATGTGCCGGGTACACCAGCGTGTCGTCAGGCAGCTTGAACAGCTGGTTGTGCACAGAGTCGTACAGGAGGCCAGCATCACCTGTTATGGGCGGGTTCGTAGGAGGGGTGGGTAGTAGGGGGGGAAGAGAGCAGGACAAGATGTGATTATCATATATTATATGTGCACCGAGTCATACAGGAGGCCAGCATCACCTGGGAGTGTGGATAGGTGACAGGGCGTTTCTCGGTTGAGGAGTACGCACGGGCTATGGGCACGGGAAGTGCAGGGGTGGAGTACTATGTGTGTGCGGGGGCAGAGGGCGAGGGCATGTGGGGTGACAAGGGGCGACATTGCAGCTGCAAGGGCGCAGACTGGTGTGTGAGCATGATGCAAATTGCGCCAAGTAGTTGCAGCTCTGAGGGCCAGTACAGTGATACCCCGATTTAACGTCACCCGATTCTACGACATTCACGATTTTACGTCACATTGGGGGTGTCCCCTGCCGCAAGACGGTCAAATCCCTCTCTATTTAACGGCGCGTTAAATTGAATCTGCGTCATATTGCCCTGCCCGTGTTTGCCCTGCCCGATTACTGCCTGGTGCCAGCTGATCTAGTGGCTGGTGCGTCGTGCAGATCATCAATCGAGAGTCGGACTATCTCAAATACAATATAGATCCTCGTTTCGGTCTTGCACCATGGCATTGCTGCTGTGGTTGCAGGTGGTGTGGTGCTTCTGACAGGCGTGATAGAGTGTTGTGAGGGCAACATCATCATTACACGTGTTTCCGGCCAGGTTCATTGCGCATGCAGCATGCTGCTAGCAGCAAATCGACCTTGGTGCAAGACAAGCAATACACCACCAGACGACCAGTGGCCTAGGACACTAGAAAGCCTGGACCAGTTACGGCCCTCAAAGCCAACAGCACAAGAAAAAGCTAACATAGGTAGCATGTTGTACATATACTATACAAGCAACTCAGTTGGACATGACCCCTGGTCCACTTGCAGACCATGCTGCCTGGAACTGCCTGGAATGGCAGGGTCTCAGCGCGCTGCCGCATCCTGCTGCTGTGGGTTGTGGCATTGAGTGGTCGCCGGAAGGGCACCCCAGTAGCGCGTGGGTGTGTCAGTCTGTAGAGCATGCTCCGCCAGGAACCGCGCAACGCACATGCACCCGTTAAATCGTGCATGTTCGTCGGCTGCCCCAGGGCCTGCAGGTCCCTCGTGACACATTTTCCCCAGCTCATAGGCGATTATTAGTATTTATCAAGCACAACAAAGTCCAGGCGCTTTTGAATGGCCAAACACATAAAAGACGCACTTTTCGATTTTACGACACAGCTGGCGCCTGCGCCCTCTGAAATGACGGTAATTCGAGTTAACGCGACCCCGGTTTTACGTCACGTTGGGCCTGTCACCGAGGGTGACGTTAAATCGGGGTATCACTGTAGCGCCTTAAAACCCTTTGCGGTGGCGGGCCGCATGTGTAGCCAGGCCTTGAGATGCGATGCCGCTTCGCAAACCTTGATGACGCGGTGGCCCATCGTTTCAAAAGCAACAGCGGTCCGCTTGCTGTGCATGCATTTGGAAAGCCAGATTCAGACAAACAAACACCTGCACACTATCCCCAGAATGACTCGCATGTACTGTGACACATGGCCACCCCTCTGTCAGTGAGGGCAGGTCAGACAGCAATGCTCACCCTCTTGGAAGTCGGTGCGTCCGCAGCCCCTGATCAGCAATGTATCACCTGCAGCAGCAGCAGCAGCAGCAACAGAGGCAATGGCAGCAGCACTAATGACCATGCATGCCATACTTCCAGCACAGCTATTTGCAGGCACCCGTGGCAAACGTCTGCATGGGGTGAAGCATGTGTTCAGGCCAGGCCGCAGCACCACCACACTTGCACACACATCTCACATTCCCTCTGATTCTGAATCTGACAGCAGCTGTGCACACTCCCCCGCATATTCCCACCCTTCTGTGGGCACTATGCCTGTTAACACTGAACGTTCTTTTGCCAGGCCCAACAGATTGGGCGAGCTCATGCAGCCATGCGTGTGTCCAGGTGTGTCAACAGCCCCACCATAACCACCAGGCACACCCCTTCCCACCTCCCCTTGGGCGTTCCAAACCACCGCCTGCCCCCGCCCCTCCCCTAGGTCCCTGCCTATGAACATGCAGCCCCGTGCCCTTGCCCCCCCCCTCCAAATTGTCCTTGTAGGATGAATCCTTAAAAGCATGCACTCCCTCTGCTGACAAACAATCCTAGTGAGCATGCATGTGTACATGCACTCCCTCTGTTGACACACCTGTGAAGACCATGCCTGTCCTGCTGCCAGCCCCTGGCAGGTAGTAGCTCATGCAGCCGTGTGTGTGACCAGGGTGGCCAGGCACAGCAGCTGCAGTGACCCCACAGTCAGGGTGTCACCTTGGGTCAGCAGCACATCCGCTGCTGCATGGCTGGCTGCTGCAATTGCACTCTCGACCGTTGGGCGAAGAGCCTGCGACGAGTAGCAAGGGGGGGGGGTGCAGCACAGCGGTGTTCAAAAGGAGGCAGGTGAGTGTGGCTGCACAGCTGCTGAGGGTGTTCAATCATTGGGCAAAGAAACTGAGTGAAAAGGCAGTGTTCCTGCAGGTATGCTTGCTGAGTCATACATTTGACAATAGAGTGAACTGTGATCCTATCAGCATGGCATGACTGCTGGCACTTTGCACTGAACTGCGTGTGGGCTGACTGTGTCACCTGCAGCACCCCCGTGCCCTCTTCCCACACCACCCTGTGCCCACACAGGCACATGTGCAGACACCTGCCCTCGCTCCCTTCACACTCAAAATCCACACAATTGATGTCCATCCCGAAACGACAACCGCAAACACATACACCCCTACCTTGATTTTGCCGCTGCCGTGATGTGGTCTGCGTGGCAGTGTGTGTTTGCTGTCTGGGTCAGCTGCAGCCCCATCTCATCCAAGATCTGCAGGTCACGCTCCACCTGCAGGAACACATACACACACGCAGATGCACAGTGGCGGACTGGAATCGCTTGCATCACAGACAAAGTTGGTGATCGCACCAGGTTGCTTGTGTGGATCATGCAAGCAACCCGGGTGATGCTCACATCTGAGAGGATGAGACACCTGCAGGAGCACAGCCAGCTGTGCTGACTACACGC
Source organism: Desmodesmus armatus (assembly GCA_007449985.2). Classification (NCBI taxonomy): domain Eukaryota; kingdom Viridiplantae; phylum Chlorophyta; class Chlorophyceae; order Sphaeropleales; family Scenedesmaceae; genus Desmodesmus; species Desmodesmus armatus. The sequence continues at coordinate 77,928 of VIIQ02000584.1, forward strand.
GTCAGAGTGACGCTGCTGCTGCCCAGCTGTGCCTTAAGGTGCTCAGGCAACTGCTTTTGTACATGCAGCCCTCTAATCAGCTGGTTGCGCACTGGCTTGCTGCAGCAACTGATGCCCGCCAAAAATCTTCTGCTGCCAGGTAGGCTGAGGACTAGGCATTCCACCTGGGCAGAGTGGAAGCATAACCCCCTTTGCATCAAGTCATGTGTGCCATGCTTCTTTGCAGTTTGTTACCCTTTAGGGCCCTTTGCTGCCTGATAAACTGGTCAGTCTGGCGGCATGTGCTGGGGCCCAAAACAGTTTCCTGCAGGACTGTGCTGGCCCATGGGGTGCCTACCTGCTCAAGCACTGGGTCCAGCAGCAGTGCCTCCTTCGTTTCTGGATCGGCGATGATGTAGGTGTACGTGCTGGATGCTGCATCGAACAGCTGCCTGAATGTCAGGTCGCTCGAGGGGCCTGCACAGCATGGACAGCAGGGGCAGCGGGCAGGAAACAGGCACCATCAGAACCGTCAGCTGCATGGGTGCATGGGTACAGAGGCGATCTAGGGAAATCAAACGTGGGATGAATATGTTGCTTTGGCACTTGCTGCATGCCCTCTTTGGCAGGGGCAACAGCAAACAGGAAACCAGCCTTCAGCAAACAAACTTGCTGTGACGTGGGCACCAGGCATCCCCCGTCCCAAGCCATGCTGGAGATAATCTTTGAATCTGAATGGATGTTGCTCACCCGCCATCCGTGTGTCTGCCAGACAAGGTTGCCTAGTCAGCTCGAAACAGATGTGTGTTGGTAAAAATTGTCAGAGCAAGCGTGCGCAGTAACGGACGCATAAGTGACAAAAGACAGATTGCTTGCAGTCTCCTGAAGTACGCTCCAAGCTGTCGCGGTAAATCGGGATTGTCAACTGTCAGTTGTCGACCTTTTCATGCCATGAACATCACGTCAGCAACCCTTACATCAGCCCATCGTGATTGCCTGTCCCAACACATCCACAACCTCTCCGCTAATACTTCTACAGAGTCAATCCTTGAAGGCCTGGAGTCCCAAGTTGACTGGCATGCAATGCATGGCTGCGTCTTGTGAATTTTGTTGTGCTGGATCAACATTGAGGCACAAACTGTTCTGGTCTGGTCCACACAGTGGGCAAAGCAACAATTCAAGACTTGGCAACCTGGCCACTACTGGCCTTGTGTTGTGCCGGTCACATGACGCAACGGCTTGTGCTGCAGCAGCTGGTGCACATGCCATTACCACATCCGAACTGATCCTTGCTTCAGGACTGAGGTTTTCACAAACGTCACCACTGAAAGATGTATACAATATATACAACATGTGCACAAATTCCGAACTCTGGGGGTTTGAACAACAACCAACCACAACAACGGTCAGTCAGGTGCATGGCCCCACTTCTCAAGCGGTCACCTCCTGTCGCGCTGCTTGCTGAGCCAAGCCAGGTATCACATCACGCATGTCATACATTAAATGACTGCCCTCCAGTGCCGGGTTTTGACGGCTAATCAGCGTCAACCACTTTGCACTCCATCAAAGCCGCCACTGGCTGCTGCATACAACACTGCGAGAGGCAACAGCAGTCACTGCCATCACTTCTTGCTGCGCTGTTTGCCGCCGCCCTGCCCCACGGCCGCCTTGTCCTCTTGTGCCAGCAGTGCCAGTGCTGCAGCCTTCTTGGCCCCATACACCCTGCTGATACCCTTCAGCACTGACGCCTCGTCCATGGTGTATTCGCCCAGCTTGTGACCTGGGGGGGGGGGGGGGGTGAAACACGGGAGGGTGAATAACGGGACGGTGTTAGAGTTGTGCAGGAGATTTGCGGCCAGAGAGCCGCATGCCATGCCCATTGGCAGGCGATGGGGTGTCAAGTCAGCCTGCACAATGCAGCTTGCAGCCTTTGTGAGAGGGGGGTGGGTGGAGTGACAGTGCTGCAGCCTTCTTGGCCCCATACACCCTGCTGATACCCTTCAGGGCCGACACCTCATCCATTGTGTATTCGTCCACCTTGTGGCTTGTGTGTATGGGGGGGGGGGGGGGGGGGGGGGGAAAAAAGAGGGGGGGGGGCAATAAGTTGGGCAGATGTAGTGAGGACAGCAAGCTGCTTGTCACACTACCAATCAGGGACATGGGTGTAAAGGGCAGCTTCCAGCTTCTGGCCTGCAGAATGCATAAGACTGAGCCAGCAGTGCCAGTGCTGCAGCCTTCTTGGCCCTGTACACCCTGCTGATGCCCTTCAGCACTGACGCCTCATCCATCATGTATGCACCCAACTTGTGGCCTGGGGGGGGGGGGCGGAGGTGATGAACGGGGGTCAAGAGAAGGGGGGGGGCTTGTGCAGGTAACTCATGACCGGCAAGCCGCACATAACACCAACTGCGGCAGGGAGTGGGGTGTCAAGGGCAACCTTCGCTGGGAGAACCTGGAAGGGATCAGATCCCTGCTCACCTATGCCTCCCTCAATGGCTGCCACCAGCTCCACATCGTACTGCGTGGTGGGGACCAATGCTCACCCATGTCAAGTGCTTTGCATGCATGAACACACATCTCTATCATTGGTGATCAATCACCCCCCCCCCAACCCCCCTTGAGTGTCCTCACAGTAGGGTTTGGCGTTGTGTGTGAGGTGGAAATGAGGGGCGGTGAGTGCTAGTGCAAATTGTGTGGAGAACCTGGAAGGGGTGTCAGAGTCCCTGCTCACCTATGTGTCCCTCAATGGCTGCCACCAGCTCAACATCGTACTGCGTGATGAACGACAACGACCAACCCGCACGGCCAGCACGTGCGGTACGACCAACCCTACAGCAGCAACACACACGTGGCAGCAAATGGGGGTGTTCCACTAATGCAGATGAATGGCACGCACCACACATGCAGACTGCAGCCCAAAACTGCGTCAAACAATACAGAAAATGTACATATGCTGGGGCCCCCCCACCCCCCTTGAACAAAACAGTTCGCCAGCTCCATGATGTGGCCACTATTGATCAACACCTGACAACATCAACCCCTCCCCCCCTCCTCCCCCAACCCACCCAACCCCCACCCCAACCCACCCCTTCGCCACCCAAACACCAGCACACCCGCCCGCCCACCTGTGCACGTAGTCTGCAGCAAGGCGTGGCAGGTCGTAGTTCACCACCAGGTCCACCGTGGGTATGTCCAGCCCCCTACTGGCTACATCTGTCATCACCTTTGCACAGCCCCCCCCCCCCCCCCCCCCCCCCCCCCCCCCCCCGCCTGATCCGATATTATTGCAGCAATAATACAGCTCGCTAGTTCCATGATGTGGCCACTGTTGATCACCAACTGACAACATCCCCCCTCTCCCCTCCCCCCCCCCCCCCCCAAAACACCAGCAAGCCAATCCCCTCACCTGTGCACATAGTCTGCAGCAAGCCTTGGCAGGTCGTAGTTCACCACCAGGTCCACGGTGGTATGTCCAGCCCCCTGCTTGCCACATCTGTCGCCAGCAGCAGCGGCACCGTCTCACTCTTGAAGGCATGCAGAGCAGCCAACCGCTGCTTCTGGGATTTGCCTGCGATCCAACATCATGGGCGTAAGGAGCCGTCAAAATGAAGGGGTGAGGTCACTGAGCAGCATATGCAGTGTGAACTGTGTGTGTATCAGACCCCCTCCCACATCAAGCTCCCCCTGCCCAGCGCCTCAAGACAGTCACTCAATGTACCTGCAGCCTTGGCTATGCCATATTATACAACCCTGTGTACGTGTTGTGTTGTCGGCCACCTCAATGTGCTTGAGGTCAAGGCCTGTGAAGGTCTCGACCTCAAGGACATTCAGGCAGATGGCAACACAACAAAGACATGTGGGCGTACAAGATGGCCACCAGCATGGCCTGCCTTATGGGCATTGCTATACTGTAGCCTACGAGTCCTGAAGAGCACCCCCCCCCCCCCCCCGGGGCAATCAGTCAGGCCAGACAGGCACCTCATACTGCTGCAGCCTCAGCAATGACATCTGGTAGGCCCGTGTCTCTTTGTCCTGTTGCTAGCCACCTCAATGCCTATGGGGTTGAGGGTGAACTCAGCGTTAGATGAGTACGTCCTTAACCTCAGGGGCATTGACATTGACGGCAACACAACAAACTTTACACAGGGGCATACAAGGTGGCCAGCATGGCCTAGCTTGCAGAAGGGACACATGAGCACTAGCACTAGCCAAGACCCGACGTCCCTTCTCCCCTCACCGTCCCAACACACCAGCATCCAATGCTCGTGCAGCTTCAGCCTCAGCTATGCCATCTAACGCCCCTGTGTCTGTTGTTGTGTTGCCGCCAACATTCAAACTGACGGCAACACAACAACACGACAAGGGCGTAGCAGATGGCCCGGCAGCCAGGGGGTATCTTTTGGCAAGTTATGTGATAGAGCACCAGTACTAGTCAGCGCAGCATTAGCACCAATACCCCCCCCCCTAATCACTCAAGACAGGCACCCTATGATCCCTCATTCTCAGCCCAGGCTCTCAAGGCTGAGCTATAGCTGAGCTATGCCATCTGGTATGCCCATAGTTGTGTTGTTGGCCACCTCAATGTGCTTGAGGTCAAGGCCTGTGAAGGTCTGGACCTCAAGCACACCAAAACGACAGCAAGACAACAAAGGCAAACTGGCATACAAGATGGCCAGCAGCACCCATTTGCTGGGGTTACTATGTGACAGCACTAGCGATATCACTAGCCTAAGCAGCAGCTTAGACAGGCGCCACATGCTCCTGACGCCTCAGCTGTGCCGTATCATACGCCCCTGTGCCTTTGTTGACTTGGCGACCACCTCAATGTGCTTGAGGTCAAAGCCTGAGAAGGGCTCGACCTCAAGCACACCAAAACGACAGCAACACAACAAAGGCAGATTGACACACAAGGTGGCCAGCAGCACCCATTTGCTGGGGTTACTATGTGACAGCACTAGCGATATCACTAGCCTAAGCAGCAGCTTAGACAGGCGCCACATGCTCCTGACGCCTCAGCTGTGCCATCTACTACCCTCTGTGCCTTTGTTGTGTTGCCGTCCACCTCAATGTTGTTGACGTCAAGGCCTGTCAAAGTCTGGACATCAACGACATCCAGGCTGACGCCAACACTACAGAAAACTCCAGGCGTACGATATGGCCAGCAGCAGCAGGGCATGTCTTGTAAAACATTTAGCAAGATAGCATATAGGCACTAGCCAGGGCAGCAGTAGCACTAGCACTAGTTGTACCCCCCCCCCCCCCAAACATTTCGCCAGCATTTTCTGCGGCCTTAAGCTAGGCCATCTGGTACACTTTTGTGTCTTGGTTGTGTTGCCAGGCACCTCAATGTGTTTTTGGTCAAGGGCTGAGCAGCACGTGCCCTCAGACACATTTGATTCGTCGGCAAAGCAACATACAAGGTGGCCCGGCCATGAGGCTCATGCATTTATCTGCTGTGCATACAGCTTATTAGCGAGAATCCCTGCTCTACTTACCTGAGTGCAATGAGGCTGCGGGGATGCCCAGCTCCCTCAAAACTTGGTCCAACACCTTGCACCCCGCCCACCCCACCCCCACCCCACCCTCAACACCACCCACCCACCCACCCACCCACCCACCCCCCACCCACCCACTTTTCCCACTCCTTTTGAATGCTCCACTGCACCATCAGAAGTATAACTGTGCAGTACTTGCACCTCACCTGAATGCAATGAGGCTGTCGGGATGCCCAGTTCCCTCAGCACTTGGTCCAACACCTTGCACCCCCAAAAGGAGCACACAACTCCTGCCACCATGTTGCCCCCCCCCCCCCCCCAACAATCAACCTCACAGCCCACCTGAATGCAGTGAGGCTGCAGGAATGCCCAGTTCCCTCAGCACCTGGTCCAACACCTTGCAGCCCCAGAAGGAGCACACAACTCCTGCCACCAAAGAATACCCCCAATTACCCCTCTCTCCCTCTTTCAACCTCACAACCCCACCTGAGTGCAATGAGGCTGCTGGGATCCCGAGCTCTCTCGCCACTTGGTCCAACACCTTGCACCCCGCCCACCCGACCCCCACCCCACCCTCACCTCCACCCACCCACCCACCCACTCCCTTTGAATGCTCCACTGCACCATCAGAAGTATAACTGCGCAGTACTTGCAGCTTACCTGAATGCAATGAGGCTGCCGGAATGCCCAGCTCCCTCAAAACTTGGTCCAACACCTTGCACCCCTTGCACGTAGACACAAAGATGATCGCACTGCGCGCACCACTGCCCATTCCCGCCGGCAACCCACTGCTGCCCCCACTGCTGCCGTCATTGCTGCCGCCATTGCTGCCGCCGGCGGCTGCCGGCTGCTTCTGCTGCTTCTGCTTCTGCTGCTGTTCTGCATGTAGTGATGCTATGCAGGTAGTGAGCAGGTGGTGTAGGTAGACATCCTTGACCTTGTGGGGGATGAACATGTACTGCTCCGTCAATCTGTCTGCGGTCTGCAGACCCTCATACGCCTGCGTACAAAGGAATGCAAACATAACAGAATAGTTTGCTGCATCAAGAGAGGGAGCTGCACAAGGCTAAAACCAGCTTGCATGATGCAGGAGATGTTCCGTCAACCTGTCCGCTGTCTGCAGACCCTCGTACGCCTGCGTGCAATCACACAGATAGTAACAGAGCAGCAGTTTATGAGTAAAGAAGGGGGCGCAACATGGGAACAGCTTGCATTGTTGAAGTTGTAATGCTGCAAAACTCCTGTTGTGTGCAGACCCCCAGTTTCCTGAATAGCAGACCCCCTGATGATGAACAACACATGCCACTACTGGACTGTACATGAATATGCCCACTTGCAAGAGACGCAGGCATGGATGTGCACTGCATGGCTTCGTATGCGTGTGCCCCCCCCCCCCCCCCAAACCCTCCCCCATACCCCACACCCCCATGTGCACCCACCTGGAAGACATGTGCATCTTCCATTGCTGCCTGCTGCAGTTTGACCAAGCTTTGTGTGAGAGTAGCACTGAACAGCAACGTCTGGCGTTGTGTGGGGGCCGGCAGCACACCCAGCAGCAGCCGCAGGTCTGACTCAAAGGATGAGTCAAGCAGACGGTCAGCTTCATCCATGACCAGATACTTCAGGCGGGAAAATCCTGTGATTTAAGACACATACGGGGGAAGAATAGATAAGTTGAGAGGAGAACTGTAATCGTGAGTTTTGACTTTCAAGGTGTGATTGTGAGTTTTGAACCAGCCGCAGGTCTGACTCAAAGGATGAGTCAAGCAGCCGGTCAGCTTCGTCCATCACCAAGTACTTGAGCCGGGAGAAACCTGTGAAACAAAACATATATGCGATGGGCATACATCTGAAAGGTGGTTGTGATGTATATTGTGAGAGCTGAATGCTGGTATGGAAGCAGGCGAAGGAGTTTGCACAATTTACACAAACAAACTGTCGCAACCACACCTGATACCACCCCCACACACAGAACAAACACTCCCCCCCCCCCTCACACACATGTGCACACATACACTCCACACCAACCTATTGCCAGGTACTGCCTTACTTGATGTCTACCTCCTTTGTCAATCACACATCAAATACTACAAGCGTCGGAATCCAAAACCGCTTTGTGACCACAGACAAGCCCACGCCCATACCCCTACCTGCTGCCAGGCTGCTGTCAGTCTCCAGCAGTGCCTTTCCCCCCACACATCCATCCAATCCTGCTCGCCCCCACCTCCACCCGGGTACATGTGCACCCCCCCCCCCCGGCGCGCATAAACAGAGCGATCTACCCCACCCCACCTGCTGCCAGGCTGCTGTCAGTTTCCAGCAGTGCTGCCAGCCGCCCAGGTGTGGCCACCACCACGTGGGGCTTGCGCTTGACTGCCTGCGCCTGCTGCTGCTGCTCCATGCCACCAATCACAGTCTTGACCTGCATCCAACCAGCAGCAGCAGCAGCATTAGCAGCAGCAGCAGCAGCAGCAGCAGCAGCAGTAGGGCGGCAGCAACAAAATACACATCACGAAAATACATAACGTCAAGCCATTAGCTACTCTGCTGTCGCTACATGTGCAGAGCAACTCCCCAGTGAGACCACGCAAAGAAGATGCTGCTGGGAGCCTGGTGGGAGTCCCCGCCCCCCCCCCCCCCCGCACATCCATGTCATGCCAACACAATCTCTGCAGATACACTAACTGCAGACGCATGGCCCCCAACAACACCAACACCAGGCTCAGCCCTGCATCTGACAGGAATGGCCCACCCGCCCACTCCCTCACTCACCCGTAAGCTCATGCCAGCTCCAAAGGCCCTAAACTGATCTGCCAGCTGCATCGCCAACTCCCTGGAGGGGGTCACAAGCAACATCGTCAGCAGCAGCAGCTTCAGCAGCAGCATCAGCAGGAGCTGCTGGGATCCCCAACTGTGCCGCCCCCAGCTGCACCCCACCCCTCCTTCCCACAAACAAGTAGGACTGCATGCGCATTTCTGGATATCCTTCTGCCCACACACACAGCTGTGTCACAACACACAGGCGAGACTCTAGAGGCAAATCTGCTGGTGCCACTCGCACGTAATCTCGCTGCTGCTTGCCCCCCCCCCCCCCACACACACAGGTGATGTCATGAGCACATCTTCTTAATCAAGTGAACCTTTTCCTTACATGGTAAGCCGGGCAAGGTCTAATGTTCATGCTGCTACACACCCGGTTTCCCATCGTCGTTGGACTATGCTGGTGTGCCTCATACCTTGCTTGTATGTGACTTGCATGTTCATAGTATGCTAGCTACACATGTATTCTATGTGCTTAACACACACACACACACACACACACACACACACACACACACACACACACACACACACACACACAAAATCCACCACCACAGACTCTCACCTGGTGGGTGTCAGCACCAGGGCGTACACCCCGAAGGGGTCCTTCGCCAGCTGCTGCAGTATAGGCAGTGCGAATGCTGCTGTCTTGCCGCTGCCGTCTGTGCAGTGCCGATGACGTTGCGGCCTGACAGGATGGCGGGGATGCAGCCGACCTGAACTTGAGTGGGGTGCTTGATGCCTGTGTGCAGGCGGGGGGGGGGGGGGGGGGGATGGGTGTGGGGAAGGTGGGGGGGTTGCGTGGTGTGTGTGTGTGTAGACACAGGGAGTGTGTGTGTGTGGGGGGGGGGGGGGGGGGGCATGAGTAACTCAGGCCTTCCACTCTGCTATGCAGACTGTCTAACCTGATGCGCAAACAGCTGCCCATGCTCTCTGCCTGCTGTTCAAGCGCTCAAATCAGCTGTGCTCTCCAACGTGCTTTTCAAGCAGTCTAAGCTGATGTTCAGGCTCTCTAACCTACGATTCAATGCTGTAAGGAGACGACAACACCAACCCTGACAAAGCTCCGCGATCCACTCCTAGCAGCAGGGCTGTGCAGGTCGTACCTAGGCTGTTGAGCACAGAGCACAGCCAGTCGCTGACACCAAGGTCGTGAAAGGTCGCATCTGCCCTTCCACTGGTTTCTGCCGGGTTGCTGCTGCCTTCAGCTGCCTGTGCGTCCTGCTTTTGCTCCTGCTGCTGAGGCCGCTGCTGCTGCTGCTGAAGACTGCTGCCTGGCTCCTGCTTGTGCTTCTTGTCTTTGTGAGTGGCTGGTGCATCCTGAACCGGCTGACTTTGACGTTTCTTTGACTTATTTCGTGGCTGTGCGAACAGCTGCACATCTTCTCCCAACTCCATCGTTGCTGCTGCTTTGGACCCTTGACTCCGCGAGCGAAATGGGGAGCAAGAAACTCCTCAATGTCTTGCACGTCATTCACAATTGCCAAACCCTACGACATGGTGTTCAACAGCACGCGGTCGATACAATGACAAATCGGTGGTTGCAACAGTTGACAGAAGTGACCAGGGGTGGCCAGGGGTGTTTTTTTGTACCGTGCAACTGTTTCCTCTGGTATTGGGAGACCCTTGTGGTTTTCCTGCTTTCCTCCCAGTGTTTGGCCCGCCTTCCTCCCTTGCGTATTGCCTGCCTGCAAGGGGTGGCTGACCTGTCGCAGTGCCCACTACACTTGTACTGTATCGGTTGCGGGACATTGACTTGGACTGCCATCTTTGACCCCAATGTTCTCAAGCCAACCCGATTTGTGTAAAGATCAATTACACCAGTGAACCCATACCCTTGTACATCACATGCAGCCCACCAGCACAGGACGGCCTAGCAACAGGCTGAAAGGAAAGTGCAGTCTAGCAGCTTGCGACCAGCCTGTTCCACAACTGCTGTGAGCACTACACAAGAGCAACAACACTCAAGCCCTGGGTGGAGACTGCGTGATTTGTGAGGGGGGCTCAACACCAACCCCTTGGTGTGAGGGAGACAGAGGGTGAAAGGGCAACAAGCTCACAATCGAACGACGCAACTGCTTGGACACTTGAAGACCAGCCACATCAGACACCACTCTGTCCATCCTCGCTCTTGGAAAACACAGGTGTGTCAGCAGATGCAAGCTGCATGTTGGTCGGTGCGCCAGCTGGGGACACTGGGGGTGGAGATGAGTGTCACAACAGGCCAGTTGCCTTGTGCGCGTACAAAGGGGTGGAGATGACAGTGTCACAGATGACAGTGTCACAACAGGCCAGTTGCCTTGTGCGCGTACAAAACCCCCCTTGCGGCTGGGTCAACGCGCAAACAGAACACGACCTACATGGTGTGCTACACTGGTTGCCTTCCAGTTGCTCATACAGACCACAACCAACCCTGCTCATACTACGCAAGCGCACAACAGACACTCTGTGGCCGCTGCTGGCAGAGTGCCCTAGCGCAACAACAAGCATCATGTGTTACGATGTGCAGCATGTGGAGGCCGCAAGCACGGCACGTGATTAGCAGGAAGTGTGTGTATGTGACCTAGCTCTAGGACAGCTGAAAATGTGTCGTGCGCCTGAAACTGTGCTGCGCATGAGCGGCCTGCCACATTCTGTGCACACCCAGTGGCCACCACACCGTCACAACGCACAGCATGGGGCACAGTGGTGAAGCAAAGCCTGCATATGGTACTACACCGCAACCCTGCCTAGCAGTAACACCACCAACACATCTGCACAGTCAGTGACAGAATAGTGCAGCCCCAGTGCATGGCCCCAGACAACGTCCCCAGGGAACCCTTGTGACACCGCTGCTGCATGTCGTTACATGCAGCACAAACATGCACGCCGATGCTGCATCCAAAACCTTGCAACACTCTGATCATTCAGCACAGCATGGGACATCGCTGACCTCGACCCTGCTTGCTGCCTGGATGCTGCTTCCTGTTGAAACGCAGGAACATGCATCTGTCCAAAGGCATACACTGCTCCCAGTACTTCAGCCCCTGTGGGCCCGGGTCATGCGCAGAGGGCCGGCATACGATCACTAAGCAGCGCATGAAAACAGCCATCTTATATGGCTGACATGACTGGCGAGCCACACCAAAACAAAGGCCCATTCATGCACTGCAGAATGGCAAAATAAACACACACCACACTGAAACACAGATTGAATCACACAGGTACACCACACACCGCCCAAGCAGAGCAGCAAAACCAGCCCACAAGGCCCAACAAGAGATGCATGCGTTCAGCACTGTACACGACACCAGCCACTCGATGCAGGAATGGTGGCTGCTTGACCAAGCCAAGATACAAGGGTCACAAAGACAACACAGCGCAGGAACAATATGAAAGTGATCACAGAGCAGCATGCATCATGCGATCAAATGTGCAACACCCACACACCTCTGTACAAAAAGATCCAGGCATGGGGTGCTGTGAGTTGCATGCAAACTGTGCAGACAGGCAACTACCACGGCTGAGGACGATAGGTCTGTGCTACAACAAACAAAGGGTTCACCAACACTTCGACAGCTTGGCAGGTATCACATCAAAAATGTGGTGTGTGAGAATTAGGACCGCATACGTTCCTTGGGAAAGAGCGCACGCCCATGCACACCTAGATTCGATCCATGTGTGTCTGTTTGGCAGTGGTAGAGCAGCACAGGACACTGATTTTGGCACATCAGTGCCAGCGGCGGCCACCTGTGGGGAAATCTGAGGACTGGGGCAACCAGCCCCAACCCTCCGTGCAACAACAACCACATCACACACATCAAAGCAGACAACACAGCCACCCGACTGACCCCCAGCCAGGAAACATGCACAGGGTGTGGACTGCAGGCACTCACACTCAACACACGACCGGCAGCATGCCCAACTGACAGCCTGCCGTCCGTCCCCGCCTGTGATCAAACTAGGGGCTGAGAGTTGAAGGACAACTGGGAGCCTGCACCACCGCTGCCCACAGTTGCAGCCACTCCCGTACTGGGTGACTGCTGCGCCTGCTCCAGGGATCTGGTGCTGTGCTTCCACAACGCTTGCTGGCTGAGCACGCAAGGCCGCGCTTGCTGCCTTAGGCAGGCTGAGCATGCTGCCTGTGCCCCACGGTGCTGCACGGTGGGTGTGATGGCTGAGCCCGCAGGCTTGACGTTGCTGCCTGTGCCCCACGCGGTGCTGCGCATGGCTGGGTAGGTGTAAGCCCACAGCCACAGCTGCATTGCTGGTGGGAAAGCGCAGATGGCGGGGGAGGGTGGTCGGCTTGCTGCCACTGCAACTGTTCTGTCATGTCGCAGCACTGCAGCTCAGCAGCACTGCAGCTGTCATGTCGCAGCACTGCAGCTAAGCAGCACTGCAGCTGCTATGTCGCAGCACTGCAGATGAGCACTACTGCTGTCATATCACAACACTGCAGGTGAGCAGCAGTACTGCTGAGCACTGCAGCTGTCCTGTCGCACCACTGCAGCTGTCAAGTGGTGCCGCCAGCCGCATGCCTCGCACTGTAAGTGCACCGGCCAGCGTGTGAGAGGCAAGTGTGGCGCCGCTGCTGTCCGCCTGGCTGCCTGCGCCTTCACCCCTGCCCCTCATCGCTGCTGAGGGCTGCACGCGTGCGGGTGGTGTTACTGCTGGCGGGCAGAGCAACCCAGGGGTGCTGCAGTAGCTGGCTGGCTGTGGGCCGCTCCCGCGCGTCAATCTGACACACACAGGAGCACAGGGAGAACATGACAGGGCAGGGCAGAGGCAAGGAGCCACAGGGCGTGACAGGTCAGTGCACTTTTCCCAGCAGGCGACAGGGGATGCGAAGAGCTGAGCCCTCTCGCTTGGCCACGCCACCCAGACAGACAGCAACTGCATTATGCGTCACAACCCGCCTCTAGCCCCAGAACAACTTCCGACCCCTGCCCTCCAACAGCACCAGCACAACCAGCATGGACAACATTGCCACTTTCTCGCAGCAACCTGCAGATCGCGCAGCACGAGACACGCTGCGGTATGCGAAACTGCGTTATGGCACATATTAGCCCAGCGTCACACGCTTCCCCAGCCTAGGCCTACAAACACACCAACCGTTGGGGACCGGCACCCACCTTGAAGCACTGGTCAAGGAAGTCGCTGGCGGACGCAGACAAGCCGGGCGGCCGAGGGGGCCCCCTGAAGCAAGAAGCGACAGTCACAGGGTAGAGGCTGTGAGTCTGCACAAACCACATGCACCGCTGACAACATGACTGTGTAGGCAGTGTTCCAGGTCAGATCCAAGCATGAGGCAGCTGCTTTCACACTGAACCGCAGCAGCAGTGACGGCCGATCACGCCTGAGGATGCGTAACATTGAGTATTGCAACTGAACAAGCATGCTGTGCTCCCACTGCTACTCACGTGCAGCTGTTGGCGACGGTCCACATGCCCGCAAAGTGGTTGTCCACGTCAGGCCAGGGGTGCTTGGCCGTCAGCATCTCCAGCACGGTGCAGCCCAGCGACCAGATGTCCGCCTTGCGGCCTGTTGGACAAAAGCAGCACCATGGATGAAAGCAGTGTCAGCACGGTGCATGTGTGGTGCAGTGCGGGGTTTTGTTTGTTGCAGGGTGTAACAAAGCATGGCACAGCATGACATAGGATCATACATCTGGCCAGTGCCACTAGGTAAGGATCCACACCCCCCCCCACCCCACCGCACACTTCCTGCATGAGTGCAACATGGAATCTGTATCAAGCCAACAAAGCAACCCTGGGGGCCTCCCCATTCAAGGCTCCGCTTGTTGCAGGGTCCACCCTGGTGCAACAACCCTCCTGACCCCTACCCGTGCCATCTGAACACGGCCATCCATTCATCACGCACCATAACCCTTCCCCTTGAGCACTTCTGGCGCCATCCAGAACACGCTGCCGCGCATGCTCTTCATCCCGTCCGTCTGTGCGGCGTTGTTCATGATCTTGCTGGCCCCAAAGTCGGTGAGCTTGACCACGCCGCTACGCGACACCAACGCATTGCCGCCCTTGAGGTCACGGTGCACAATCCTGGTAGGGAAGGAATGGAAGGAAAGGAAGCAGAGGAAGGGGAGGAAGTACGACACCAGCATATTCAGTCAGGTAGAGCTGATGGTTTACAGTGACAAAGAAGAGAGAAGATCCTTTCACGGTGCACAATCCTGGCAGGGAAGAAGGCAAGCTGAACACCACCAGTACACTCAGTCAGGTGCAGCTGATGGTCTAGGGCGACAGTGTCAGTTTGACTGCAAAAAAACCCTCAAAGTGCTCCACGCTGACAAAAGACATGCACAGCAAGCAGCCCTGCATGTGCTGGTGGTGCACGTCGACACACCTAAATCCAACACCACTGCCAGACGACAACAGGATATCGGTTAGCACCCAAGTGCCCATCATGCCCCCCACCCTGCCCCTGTCACTCACTGCTTGTTGTGCAGGTACTCGAGCCCCAGCAGCAGCTGCCGCGTGTACTTGCGCGCCAGCTCCTCACTGAAGCGACCAAAGCGCTGCACCATCGACGCGATTGACCCACCTGGGGGTTGGGGGGGGGGGGGGGGGAGGGTGAGTGGGGGAGGGCGCAGGCGAAGGACAGGCAGCAGGACAAATGGCAGCAGATTGGGTGCAACCAGCAAGTGAGTGGGTGTGAAAAACTGCATTAAGCAGGGTTGGGAAGGGGTTGGGACGTGGTTCAACCAACCCTGGGAGTGGTCTGGCCATTGAGTGGAGGGCAACGCAACTTGGCATGAATTACAAAGCATGCATGCGCACTTGCAATCAAAGGCTGGCACACCTCACTATGGTAAGCACGTAGGCTGGCTGTTTGCGCCCTCAGGCTTGGGTACGAGGTGCATTGGGAGCTGTCATCCCCTTGGCTCACCTGGCACATACTCCAGAAAGATATACAGGCTGTTGCTGGCGTTGTCAAACTCGTTGCCAATGTATCCCACGATGTGGGTGTGGCTCAGGTGCTGGTAGCACTGAAGCTCCTGCAGCGGGCCAATCAGCACCACATGCAGACATTGTATGCAGTTACAATGACGCACTTGGCAAGCAATTGCATGCATGCATGGTTGGGTCCACATTCAAAAGTCGTATGCACCAGCAGGGAGGGTCGTGTCTTGCTGTACGGACACTCAGTATACCCCCCCCCCCCCCCACCCACCCCACCCCACCCCACCCCACCCCATCCCGCCGCACCCCGCCCGGTCCCCACAACCACGGTGAAGTACCCATTTGTAACAACCTCCCCCCCCAAACATCTTGTGCAGCCAAATAGCCTGTTGACGTACGCACCCCTACACAAACACCCTCACCCACCTGCTTGAGCTCCTGCAGCTGTGCCTCCAGCTCCTTGCTGCCCCGCCGCCCCACCAGCGGCAGCGTCTTGACAGCCATCAGCTCACCAGTCTTCTGGTTGAGGCCCAGGTACACCTGACCGTACGCACCCTCACCTGCAGGGCAGCAGCAGCAGCAGCAGCAGCAGCAGCAGCAGCAGCAGCAGAAAGGAAGGGTGAGCAGCTCAAGGTTTCACACACATCACAGCTTGATGCGCATGCTCACCCTCATGATCTGCGCACCCCCTTGATCCCCTGACCAGCCAGACATGTGTAGCCTTCCAACATAGAACTGCATGGCACATCAGGCGCACAAAGCACATAAATGAATGCCCCCCTTCCCCCCCCCCCCCCCACACACACACACGCACACAGCAAGCAGCAAGCAGCAAGCAGCAACATCAACCAGCCGAGGTCTGGAGGGTGCTGGGAGAGAGGAGGCCAGCCGATCAGGTGAACGTTATCCGGTTTGATTGATGCTAGTGTAAAGTCTTTCGCTGTGCGCTCCTACGCACTTCTACGAAACTTCGGAATGTCACATCCTTGGATGGTTCATGCATTTGGCTGGATGCACTCCCTGTGTCTACACACACGCCACACAAGCCACATGTTTGATGGTGCATACTCCGATGCAAAAGCTGTGCTCCATTGTTGCTGCCATCCTTCAGTTGCTGCCACTCACCCAGCAGCTCGCCCCGCATCCAGTGCATCGCCTGCCCTTGCGGACCCTGCGACTCCCACACATGACCCTGCTCCTCCTGCTGCTGCTGCTGTTGCTGCTGGTGTTGCTGCTGTGCGGCAAGCTCCTCCGGCTGCAACACTGTGAAGCTGCTCTCCCCTGCTGCCACTGCTGCTGCCGCTGCTGCTGCCCCACCAGGAGTGTCTGGGGGTGTCTGGCCCTGCAGCAGGGGTGGGAAGCGGGGGTCCTGCAGGTTGCGCCAGGCGCCCGCCTGCTGCTGCTGAGGCTGCTGCTGCAGGTGTTGCTGCTGCTGCTGAAGCTGCTGCTGTTGGTGTTGCTGCTGTTGGTGTTGCTGTTGCTGCTGTACCTGCTGCGGCGATTGCTGCTGCTGCTGCTGCTGCATCGCCTGCTGCAGCTCCCGGTGAACGCTGTCTCCCAGCCGCAGCTTGAAGGTCTGAGCCAAAGCTTCATGGCCGCTGCTGCCTGCATTGCTGCTGCTGTTCATCTGCTGCTGTTGTTGACCCGGGGGTGCAGATGCTGCGGCAGCCGCTGCTGCTGCTGCAGCAGTTGCAGCTGCTGCCACCTCCTGCATGTTGCTGCTGCTGCCTGGGTCAAGCCCAAACTTGAACGCAGGTACCGCTGCTGCCGGCTGCTGCTGTTGTGCAAAAGGTGACAATGGTGGCGGCTGTGCTTGTTGCTGCTGCTGCTGCTGTCCTGCCACCTGAGCAGCTGCTGCAGGTGTTTCTCCTTGCTTGATGTCCCGCAGGGTCAAGCCTTCCAACGCACTCTCCAGCTGCTGCGCACCACCCTCAGCAGCAGATCTACTACTGCTGCCAGCATTGCTGCCACTGCCGCCGCCGCTGCTGCTGGCAGCAAAGCTGCTGCTTGCGGCCCCTGACAGAATGGACGCCCCATGGGGAGTGGGGGCGGTGAGGTCCGCCGCACTGTTGCTGCTGAGCAGCAGACCCGCACCAGACACCGGCGTCGGTTGGCTGCTGCTGCTGCAGGAGCTGCCAGGCTGGCCGCCGCCGCCACTGCTGCCGCCAGCTGCTGCTGCCGCTGCTGCCGGCGGCCCCTGGTCGTCTCCCTCCATGTCCCGCCGCCCGGTGTCTTCCACCGGGGGTGGAGCCTTGCTGGTGGCTCGCAGCCGGGGCTTACGTACGCTGGTGGAGCTGAACAGCCTATCCGGCAGCTGCAGCACTGGGGGCGTGGGTGCCCGCTCCTCCGGGTGCTGATCCAGCACTGAGGACACCGCAGACGGCAGCGCGGACGGCAGCCCAGAGCCGCCACCGCCGTCTCCCGTGGTGCTGCCGCCGTCGCTGCTGAGCCCGCTGGGCAGCCGGCCGCGCATGCCGCTGAGGGAGCTCGGCAGCACAGGGGGACTAGGGCGCCGCAGCCCCGTGGGCCCTGCGTCTGCCAAGCTGCTGGGGCTGATTGGGGGTGTGCTGAACCCTGTGGATGCAGGGTGCATGCCCATCCCGCCGCCTCCGCCGCTGCTGCCGTGGCCGCCGGCGGGGGTACTGCTGCCAGATAAGCCGCCGCCGGCAGCGATGCCAGAGTGCTGCAGCGTCAGCCCATTTGGGCTGTTGACTGCGCTGCCGCCGCCGCTGCTGCTGATGGGGCCGACAAGCGCCAGCAGGCCCCCGCCACCACCCCCGCCCAGCCCTGCCGCCAGAGGCATGAGGCCGCCACTGCTGCTGCTGCTCGCACGCCGCATCGTCAGGAAGCCGCCGGCACCGCTCCCGGCGGCGCTGCTGCCACCGCCGCCGCTGGTCGCCAGCGCAAGGCCGTTGCAGCTGCTGCTGCGCGCCGCGGCACGGGCTGGGCTCGACACGGCGGACGTTGTGGTAGAGGTGCTGTCACAACTGAATGTGAAGCTTCCGTCCCCTGTGGTTGACCCCAGAGTAGAGCCACCCCCAGCTTGCAAACCGCCCCTGGCGGCAGCTGCGAAGCGCGAGCTGAAGTCTGCCCCGGCCGCATGCGCAGCTGCCGCTGCTGCTGCCCTTGGGGTGCCTGACTGTGAGGAGCCAGACAGCTGCCGCGCCACTGCTGCCCCGCCGCCGCTGCTGCCGGTGGGTGTGTTGGGATGGCTGCTGCCCTGCACCGAAGCAGCAGCTGTGGCAGCAGCAGCAGCAGCAGCAGCGCCAGATGCTGACGTGCGGCCCATGACATCGATAGAGGAGCGCCTGGAAGCTGCTGTTGGGGAGGGCTCTGACGCCCCAGCACCGCCCGACATCCCCCCACACAGCTCCTGCTGGACAGTCATGCGGGCCAGGTCCTGCAGCACGGTCAGCACAGCACGCACAGCACACGGTCAGCACAGCACACGGTCAGCACAGCACAAAGACAGCATGCATCAGCACAATGCAACACACATTCATCAACCCTGGGGTGGGAACCCCGATGCAGAGCTGTGTCTATGCATGGAAGAGCACTGATCTGCACTGCACTGCCGTCCGCTGCACGCCACAGCACGCACTGTGCTGCACTGCACTGCACTGCGGCCCTGCAGCGTTGCCTCACTATGGGTGACTCATTGTCGTGCGTCCTGGCTCTCATGTCGGCCCCCTTGTTAATCAGCAGCCGCGCGGTATCAACATGCCCGCTGCGGCAGGCATGGTGGAGGGCTGCGGGGGCACACACAGGCAACGGTTCTCAGCGTCACGCTATTGCGAACGCAC
The DNA here is from genome assembly GCA_007449985.2 of Desmodesmus armatus. Taxonomy (NCBI): domain Eukaryota; kingdom Viridiplantae; phylum Chlorophyta; class Chlorophyceae; order Sphaeropleales; family Scenedesmaceae; genus Desmodesmus; species Desmodesmus armatus. Next base: position 96,924 of record VIIQ02000584.1, read on the forward strand.
ATGCTGCAAGGTCACCTTGCATGACAGCAGACGCACGGCTCACAAGCTAGCTATGGGATGTGGTGCAAGTGAGCAGCAGACAGCATGCTCGTCCCTCACAGCTGGCCCACTGCCCATGCACTTGCCCCTTTGGTGTTGAAGGGTTGCGGGTGCACACACAAGAAAACAACCTCAATGTACATGTACATCCTGTGTCCCAAGCAGGTATGTTGCTGAGGCCATCAGGCATGACAGCATTTGCACTGCAAACATGCTCAGTGGTGGAGTAAAGGTGAGGTGCATACGGTGTGAGCATGCTCCACTGCTAGCTGAGCCACTGCCCACGCACTCGCCCCCGATGCCCTGCTCACCCGTCAGGCCCTCCACATCCACCGCTGCCACATTGGCCCCGGCATCCAGCAGCAGCTGCACAATGTCTGAGGCACCCACAGCAGCAGCCTGCGACACCACATAACAAGAGCATTGGCAGGGTAGCATTTTCCCTCAGCTGTGCAGCGAGCTGCAGGCTTGTGTACGCCCCGACCCGTCCCTCTTCCCAACACACATTGATGAATTATCCGATGTATCTGCCAAACCCCTCAGGCCCCCACACAGTACGTTGTTCACTCCCGGCCCCCCAGGCCCTGACACCACCTGCCACCCAACACTGCGCCGCACCTGCAGCAGCGGGCTACCCTCCTTGGGGTGCCCCACGTTTGGGTCGCTGCCAGCATTCAGCAGCAGCGTCACCATTGAGGTGCTGCACAAGCACACGGCCTCGTGAAGGGGTGTCCTGCAGGGTGCAATCATGACGGGGCAAGGAAAGGTGGCAGCATGCGACTTTGGAGATACAGTCAACTTTTTCAAGCCAGGCGCTATGTACAGCACAGGCGCACACGCATACCCATCATGCACCTGTGGCTGAACTATGCAATGCAGGATGTCCCTCATCTGCGCACCACCCATGCATGCACAAGGAGCTGGACGCAGCTGTCACCCAGTTGCTTACTCTGTGCATGGCTGCAGTAGTAGCAGGCACGCACCTTTCTGTGACAGGGTGCCTGTCGTTGGTCCCATGCACGCCCTTGATGCAGTTCTGCAGCAGCAGCTCCAGCTGCGTGTCGTCCCTGCTGCGCACCGCATCCACCAGCAAGGTCACCGTCTTCTTGCCGCTACCGGGGCGGCTGGCTGCAACTGCCGCCGCCGCCGCCGCTGCTGCTGCCGCGGCGCCTGGGCCTGCCTCACCCACACCGGTGAAGCTGGACCCTCGAGGGGACCGCGTCCCTGCTGCTGATACTGCGGCAAGACCGCCGCTGCCTCCCGCCCCTGTGCTGTTGAAGCTGGATTCCCTGACGCCACCAAGCAGTGGTGCAACGCCGATGCCACCGCCGCTGCTGCTGTCGCGCGCAATGCCTGCACCGCTCGCGCGTCCGCCGCTGCTGCCTCCTGCGCCCTGCAGGTGCACGGGCATGCAGTATGCAGAGGCGGGCGCAAAGCAGCCGTCGAAGGACCCCTCAACACCCGCCGGCATCTGCACGCCAAAAGCTGTGAGCTCCCCGTCTATACGGTCTATCAGCGTGTTGCCAGACTGCTTGCCAAGCAGGGGGTTCGTGCTGGCGGGACCCCCACTGCCTGGCGTCCGCGTGAGCAGGTTGGGCATGGGGCTGGTCGGCGTGCTGCTGTCAGCCCTGTCAGCGCCGGCCAGCCCGCTCTTGCTGCGCATCAGGCCCATGCCACCCCTGCCAGCGCTGGTGCCCAGCAGTGCGCTGCTGCTGTTGCTGCCGAGGGACCCCACCAGACTACTGCTGGGATCGAGGCCGCCGCCCGACAGAGAGTAGCGCGCGCGCCGCAGGCCGCTGCTGCCAGGCGTATCACAGCCGCCGACTGCAGCAGCAGCAGCAGCAGCAGCAGCCAGGCGAGGGGAGTCCAAGGGACTGCCGCAGTCCAGCGCCGGCACATATGCAGCACCACTGCCCCCCAACCCGGCCCCTGGCCCCCCGCTAACGCCACAGGTGGCTTGGCTGCCTTCCTGCTGGACTGCGGGGGGTGTGGCTGCAGCTGCGGGGTGCTGGCAGTGCTGCCAGGGCAAGCGATGCTGTGGGGCGTGCTGCTGGCGCTGCCGCCGCTGCTGCTGCCTGGGGCACGTGGCTTGGGCTTGAAGCGTGTCGCTGCATGCTGGTGGCTGCCTGATGGGGACTCCAGCAGGCAGGACTGCAGGGCAACAGCCAAGGGGACAGAGCGTAAGAGATGTACAGTGATGAGCATGCGCACACTACTACAAAGTGGGCACAGCGGGGGCAGGTTGATGTGCGTGCTGCACTTGAAGCCTCGTCATGTTGCAGGCAGTCCTTTGGAACAGCAAATGCATGCTCAAACCTGAAGCAGGATGGTGTGGAACACCAAGACGCTTGGATGTGCTGGTGTCTTTGTGTGGTCACCACAAGAACACAAACACATTCAAGGGTCTTGAGACCCCACCCCATCCTACTGCGAGTTGGAGCAGTGCACGTGCTGTTCCACAGCAGGTGTGTTGGTCAATCAAGTGTGGTCAAAGCTGCAGTAGGACCGGTTGGAATCCCAAGGTGCTTGTACATGCTTATAATTGAGCAGTGTGGCGGCACTGAGCTGCACCACAGACACCCCCACAAATGCGCTGTTGCATGGAAACTACAGCGTACACTTACGTGTGGCGAGCTCTGCGAGTCTGGCGTGTCGCAGGCTGACCCAGGCGTAGGCCCTGCACTTGCCAGCTGCCCTTCTGGGCCCCCTGCCGCCGCTGCTGCTGCGCTCACATCCAACGCGATGTTGGTGAAGTTGGGGTGATGCCCCACACGCGCTGCAAGAGAGCTAGGGTGGTGAAAGCGGGGGCTACTCGTGCTGCTGTCGGTGCCGGCAGCAGCCGCCTTCTGCTGTGTCGCATGCTGCAGGGCTAGCCGGTCAAGCTGTGAGCTGGGGACAGACATCACCCTGCGCGGCCGGCTGGGGGATTCAGTGCCCTCACGCGAGAGGCCCCCCAAGTAGCTGCCCGCTGCCCCGCCACCAGACGGCGCACGTGGCCCAAAGCCGCTGCTGCTGCTGTTGCCGCCCCCACTGTACTGCTGCTGCAACACTGCTGAGTGCCCTGGGGACCCTGGGAAGCCACCGAACAGCTGGCTGAGGGTGAGCTCGTTGCGAGGTGAGGACAGCAGCTGGGAGTCCTCCTGCAGGGAGAGCAGACGGCCCTGGTGTTCAACTGCTCCTCCTGCGCCCACGCCTGCTGTTGCTGCCCCCCGCGCGCTGAGCGTGTGGCGCAGCATTGGAGAGGCGTTGCTGGGCGACGGGGACGTGCTGGGCAGGATGGGCATGGTGCCTGCTATGCCTGGGCTGAGGGCTCCTGGCGCGGAGGGCTTCCAGGGCCGTGCTGGAGAGCTGGTCCTGCTGTTGCTGTTGCTGCTCACTGCAGGCAGCTTCACCTGTGCGCAGGACAACATACACAGGAGATGCATGGTGGGTGGGGCAAGCACACAAACGAAAGGCTTGGGACAACACGCACACTGGATGCCCAGCGGGCACGGCAAGTCTCCCCAGGAATTGGGGTGAGAAAAATCATGTTCCTGCCGAGCCCAGCACCGGTGCTCCCTGTTGTGGTCGCCGAGCCCAGCACCTGTGCTCCCTGACGTGCATTGCCATGTCTTATGGCACTCATCTTTGACACTGGAGAGCCCTTTCCAGAGTCAGACGGTACGTCCATAGATTCACGGTGAGGCCTGCAAGGCAAAACACACGGCCCGCTTTATGACTGCTGATGTTTGTCCCCTCAGTGAACATCTGCTGCTGCTGTTCCAACATGATATCAATGCGCCTGCAGTCCTGTAGCACTGCAGTGCAGTGTAGGTGTGCTTTTCAACAAAATTGTATTCATACCTTGGTGAAACAGCAGGCCATTGTCCACCTGCTGCTGCTCTGGCCTCTGCAGGATGCCCGCTGTCCTGTCTGCTGAGCTGCTGCATGGGGGCCCCCTGCCGGGCCGAGAGCCGTTCAGAAACTGCATGCAGCAGAATTACAGTTTCACTTGAAGAGTTGCGTGAGATGCTGCGGCTTGGATGTTTGGGCCTTAGAACAGTCCCGCCCATCAGCTCTGGCATCAAACGTCCCACAGCGGGCCCTCCTAAGGCCCCACCAAAGAGACGTTTGGTACAGATCCGACAGTTTGAGTCACTCCGACTGATGCCGGCCGCTGATAGGCTCAGATCATGGGCAGTGGCTTCATCTGCTTTCTAGCTCCCCACCTTGCTCCTGTAGGTTGCCTGGCATTTTACTGCAGCCTGGCTCTTGTTCTGAAACTATCTCAACAAACACCACCCGTATGAGGAAGCCAGCCAACAGCAGCCATACTACTGGCTGTGTATTGCAATCGTTGGGTGGGTCGCTGGAATCAGACCAATACACCCACAAACGTCGCACATGACATACGCACATGCCCTGGCAAGCGGTATGAAGAGCGACGCCCCCAGTGCAGGCCCCTGTGGTTGCATAATCACAACTGTCATGCGCAACAGTCTGTGTGACAGTTGAGTCCAGCTATCGCGCACGATAGGGCAGCTGGTGGGTCCTTGAAAGTGTGAAGCAGTAAACTGTTCTTTTGTGAATTTCTGGCAGCCGTGTATGTGCAGGATTGAGGATGGTGATTTGAGGGACCCCACCCTTGGTACCTTCTTCCACACCCCTGCCACCTTCTGGTCCCAGAAGGGTCCGTACAGCCATGCAGGGCGCATAACTTCCTTGTTATTGGGGTCATATCCGAGAAGGCTGCAGCTACCACACAGCTCTCAGTCACTCACTGAGTGACCTAAAGGACATGACGCAGAGGTTACGGTAGGTTTGGGTGGGACGCAAGGCTGCAGACACAGCATCAAGATTGTGCCAGCTGTGATTTTGGCTTCATGAACCTTCTCATCAGGCTCACTGACTTACAGTAGCAGCAGCAGCAGCAGCAGCAGCACGCCACACGCGCATTTTGCCCTACACTGCTGCAACCTGTCCAGTCCCAAAGTCTACAGCAGGCAGCCACACCTAGCAGGCTACCAGCTGGCTGATCCTTACAGTCTTGGTTTGGCAGCTGCAGTCACTGCCGCAGGCTGGAAATGGGCGCAGTGCTGTTATCACCTGGTGAGGATTGAAACGGTACCGTACCATACATGCAGTTTCAACCATTCAATGGGATGCGCCGACAATATGTGGCCGAAGCTAGGTCAAGGTTGCCGCTCTTTTCAGTCCAGTGGCCAGGTTGGTCCTTAGTCGCTATCACTTCCCCGTGATCAAGACTGGACGCTGTCCTGTGTAGCTTGCCAAGGAGGTGTGGAGGATGTGAGTTACAGTGGTAATGTATGTGACCAATTCGCCACACTGTTCACACGCCCCAAACAACCCACCGCCAGTTGTGTCTCTCAGTCAAAAAGTCCTGCAGCAACCTTCAAGAACGTTCAACGTACTCTCTTCTCTCCACAGCTCACACTCTCTCACACTGTTACGTGCAGCATGCAGGGGTTGCTGGTGCTGTCAAACCCAACTGGCATGCTACCAGAGTAATGATACACTTCCTGCAGAGACTAACGCAGGAGTGGGTCAAGACAACACATACTTGTGCTGGGTGGCCGCAACGGCAGAGCACTCAGAACTGCACCCAGCACACATGCAGCTAACACACAAGCACAGCCACAAGGGGTGATCAAGCCCTTGCGTGGTGCTTGCGCCTGCTGCCCACAAGCCTAACCATGCCGCAACCTTTCATGTACAGCACAGCCGCTTGTCTGTACACAGGGCGCGGGATCGGGAACATATGCAGGAACCAATCCCAGCACAAGAGCTGGAACTCAACCAGGCGGTCTCACCTGCTTCAAGGTGGCCACATCCTCTCAACCCTCAACCCCAAACAAAGAACCCCTGCCACGGCTAATCTACACCGCCGCCACAAAACCACAGCTGGGTCAACAAAACCCTACGGACTGCATGCGCAGAGCAGCAGCAGCAAGCTCGCCACATCGGCTTTTGTGCAAAACCCTTTGCTGTGCGGCAGCAAAACCCTGCCAACACCTACCTAAGATCCCTCGAACAGCAGCCACCCGGGAAACCCAAAAAAACACCAACCACGCACACGCCAGTGCACCATGCACGACACTGCTGCTCCAGTAGCTGCCGGCTAGCTGCTCCCGCCCTTCTCTGGGACTCAAACCGAGTTCAGCATAAGCCCTCAGAGCCGCAACAAGAAGCCCAGCAACGCCGGTCCGGCCAGTAGCTATTGCTGCTGCTGCAACACACAACTGCATGGCCCAAAAAAATGCTCAGTGTCCGCCGGCGTAGCCTGCAGTTGCGCTGCACCACCAGGGACGACCCTGAAATCGGCTGGCCGACAGTTCAACGTCCGCCGTGGACGCCGTTTGCTGCAACGCACGGCTGCGCAGCATATATCCAGCTTAGTGTCCGCCGCCGTGTACGCCGTTTGCTGCGCCGCTTCCTGCACTATCAGGGACGGCCCTGCACTGGCCAGCCGACACTTTAGTGTCCGCCGCCGTGGACACCGTTAGCTGGTCCGTTCCCTGCCGTGAGGAAGCTGGTGCGTGGCCTGCTGATGAGCCTCTGGAAGAGGTAGCTGCTGGGGATCTCCTGCAGGGTGCTGCTGGCACCACCTGACATGCTGGCTGCGCCCTCGGTGAAGCCGCTGCCGCCACCCTGGGTGCTGTTGGCCAGCAGGTTGAGCATGCGGGGGGTCACCTGGGGGTGGAGATGGAGCAAAAGCAGGCAGGGGGTATGGTTAGTGGGAGGCTCCACTGACAGGGAAGTGGGCTTGCATGCAACTATTGGCAGGGCTGCTGGCCTCAGCGCCAACAGCCTCACGCTTGAATCTGGCACTACAAATCACAAAAAGCAAGCACTCACAAGCCTTCACATTTTCCCAACAACCAGCACCACCCCCCAGCACTCAGCACCATCCTGCCTACCTGTGGGATCTGGCTTAGGTCGAGGTGTGTGGCCACGCCGTTGACGACTGCATAGCAGCTGGAGGGTGCAACGAACTCCATGCTGTAGCTGCCGGGGCTGTCCAGGCTGCGTGCCCAGTTGTGGACCTGCACGCCGGTGATGACGGCATAGTCGGCCTTGCTGGTGTCGACAGACTTGCTGATCAGCTTCTCAAGGTCCTGCAGGGGATAATAACAGTCGATAATAACAAAGTGACAGTTAGTCAGTGAGTGAAATGGTGTGAGATTGCTATCCAGAGCAGGCGGATATAGCAGGTGAGGGTCTTGCTCGCCTCGTTTGCTCGCAACGCTGCTGCTGTTGAGCCACGAGAGTGTGCTTCCCAAGGCAAAAAAATTCAACACGACTGGCATGCTGTGCTGTATGCTGTGCCATGCTACGTGCTGTGTTTTGCTGTGTTGAGTACCACTCACCGCTGTGATGGTGCGCTCTGCGATCTTTGTGATGTCGGTGAGGTTGAATGACTCATCCACCACTGTGCCCTCCTCCCTCATCTTGTTCACCATGCGCTGCTTCAGGATGGAGTACTCCGGGTCCTCGTCATCGTGGACACCTGACGTCACAAAAATGACAAAACAACACGACAAAATAACACATGTAAGTGACGAGTAGTTTGCAAAGGGGAATTGCAAGTGCATCTTTCAATTTCAAGGTACATGACTGCACCCCATCTTCCACAACAAGCAACCCATACCCCAAACCTTGTACCCACCCTCGGCCTCGAGAACCCCGTCTTCCAAACACCAAATGCAAAGCCTTAAACCAACCCTCAAATTACTGACACACCTGGGATTGAGAAGTTCCTGCTGACTCCCTCGTTCTTGACCTCCGCCAGTGCCTTGAGCAGAGCACCGCAGGCGTGGGACACCTTGGGGCGGCCTGGGCGGGAGATGGCGCCGACCTCACCACTGTCGTCAATGCCGATGTGGGGGAAGGAGAAGAACACGTAGCGCTCACGGCCGGTGCCCTGCGGGGGGGGGGGGACACACACACCAAGAGGAGGGTCAGTTCAAGGTCTCTACTCAGCGCTTGATGTGACACAGCTGCTTGCAATCAACCTGCCGCAGATAAATGTGCCTGGAGGTCTCTCTCCCACACACACACACCCTGCACCTCAACCAACCCGCCTCTGCTCACCCCCCCCCCCCGAATCACCAACAAAAAACCTCAGAACCCATGTTGGCTCAAACCCCAGAGAAAGCAAACCATCCTGGCTCTCGGCGCAGACTGGTGCGTGGCTGAGTCCTGCTTTTCCTCAACATCACCACCCCTCCCGTCCCCCCATTTGAAACAGCCCACATCTGCTGCCCCCCCCCCCTCCGCAGAACCACACCCCCACCCTGGCTCACCGCGCAGACTGGTGCGTGGCTGAGGCCTGCCCCGAAGCCAGTCACTCCGCATGTCAGCACACCACCTAGGCCGTTGACGTTGAAGGAGCCTCCCCACACAGCCTCGATCTTGTCCTTGAGGATGGCAGTCACCTCGTCACGGCACAGGTTGGTCACGGCTGTGACGATAAAAAGTGGCGGCAGCAGCAATATACGATGTCAGTTCCAGTTGCAGGCAGGGAGGAGGGCATGCCGGTTCAGCCAATCCCTCCATCATTCCCCCAAGCACAATGCAGGGGAGTAGCCCCACGACCAGCAGCAGCAGCAGCTGCAACAGCAGTGCCCAGGCCTGTGGATAATGTTCAGCCTTGGAGACTCTTTTTCCACTGTGGATAACAGCGCAGGGGGGGGGGGGGTGCTCTTATCTGGCTGCATGTGCCCTGTGGCTTACCGATGGTGTTGTCTCCTGTGAAGCCAAAGTAGCAGAGAGCCACCTCAGTGCGGGCAATGAAGTCATCAACACCCATGGCAGAGGGGAAGTGCTTCAGGATGGTGGAGAACCTGACAGTGCCAGGGAACAGCAGCAGCAGCAGCAGCACAATTGAGCAATCAGAGACCTTGGAGGGACCTCAAGGAGGAGACAAGGGGCACCAGGACAGCCTTGATACTTGTTGTGATCAATGCCAGGTGGGAGTGGGGGTCTGGCTCCACAGCAGCACCGCCTTTTGCTGATCCTGATCCTGATCAGTTCCCCTTTACTCCCCTCCTGTCTCCCTCTCCCATACTCCAAGCACCCTTGGTCTCAAACATTGGAATGGATTGAAACACTATTGGATGTGAATTCAGCTGATCCTCTCAATACAATCCACACAGCCCCAAAGTGCCTAAACACTGCCCCAACCCACCTGCTGTTGAGTGTGTCTGGTGTGGGCCTGGACACTGGTGCAGCAGGCAGGGGGCGGATGGCCTGCTCCAACTGCCTGGGGCCGCTGGTGGTGGCCAGGGAGGTGCTGCCATTGCCTGTTGGTGAACAGCAGCAGCAGTAGGTGGTTCAGACAGGGGTTGCCCAGCAGCAATTTCCAGGAGGAAGGCAATTGAGGGCAGATGGGGGCAAGGCAGTGCAAGTCCGTGGGAGGATTTGCATGGTAAATGCCGTTGGAGCAGCAACGAGGCAGCAGCAGCTGCTGGAAAGCATGCAATTGGTGTTGGTGGGTGCTTACTGGTGGGGGTGCTCCTCCAGTTGCTGTGGTAGCTCGCAGCTGATACCTTCACCACACGAGCGCGCTTGGCACCTGCTGCGGGCCTGCAGGCACCGCATGCGTTGCAGGTGCAAGACTTCTGCAGAGTCCGGGTCTTTGCGCTGAGTGCCATGCTGCTGCTGCTTCGCGGAAGGATTGTAGGAAATTGGACTACAATGTATCCGCAAAGGATAATTGCGGGCGCAGCAACCTTGGAACAGAGCGGATTGAGCTTCTCTGAGGGTGGGCCGAGTGTTATCTAGGAGAGTGAACGGCCTAGACACACTCTACTACATCCCTAAAACCTAGACGGGCACTGGTGACTGCTTATAAAGCCCTTCAATTACAGCTGGATTTTGTAACTTCAGCCATACGAGCAGGCTGCGCCCGGTGCACACACCAAACTCTCCTACATTGACTTTCGCTTTGAGGCCTGATTCAGCCTTGATGAACCAATGATAACGTTTATCTCAACGTAATGAAACAATCAAGGTCGCTCATTTCCGTTGTAGGGCTCATACTGTCTTATCTCCCACCATCCATGGCTGCAATGCCGCATTGACGACCAAGCGAGCCACAATCATGCCTCAGGCTGCTCAAATGAAGCTGCAGAAGCCGAAACAACAGCAATGCAGGCTGTAGTACAGCCTTCTGGCTCTCAGCAGGCCAGTCCAGCTTGTTGGTTGGGCCAACCAACCAGGTCGGCTGGCGTCAGGGCAGCTTTTGCAGGTTGTTGCCAGGGCAGGCAGCGCAGCAGCCTCCATCACGCCTTTTTCGTGTGTCAGTTCACACTGTACAGTGGTGGCAGCAGTGGCGATTGCTCCCTACTGCGCTCAGTTGTTCTGTGGGCAGATACGGGGGTTGGCTCTGTCAGATGCTCAGGGTGGCTGCCTCAGATAGCTCCCCAGCGTACGAAGCAGCGCCCACCCTTGCACAGGCACAGCTAGGCTGCACAGCAGAGCAGCATGTTGTACATCTGGTGGCAGGGTACCGTAGTGTTTTGAGGCTGACCAGGATATGTTATCTGCCACTCTGCCCGGCTGGTAGGGTTGACTGCCACCAGCACAGCAGCATGCCTGGCAGCTGTCAGCTGTCAGCTGTCTGGGGGGCATCCAGAGGGGGGGGGGCACCCATTGGGGGTTGGGGGTGCCCGGCACCTATGTGCGTTAGGTTGACAGGGAGAGATGGGCGGCATGTAGGATGGTGGGAGAAGATGGTGGGTGCGCAAGGGGGGGGGGGGTCTGGCGCCCCTGGGTGGGGCAGATTCGGCCAGCTGGGGGCCACGTTGAATGTCAAGTACTTGACCTGGACCTCAGCTGGCTGTGTCTGCCCCACCTAGAGCTGCGCTGGCCTGGTGCCTGTGTCGTCAATACAGGGTTGAGGGTTTCCCCAGGGAGCGGCAGGGGGGAGTGGCAGGTGAAATAAGTGGCAGAATGTGGTGATTCTAGGGGTGGGAGGGATTGTAAGGCAGGGTGCATGGTGGGAGGGGCAGCAGCGGGAGGTGACAAGGGGTGTGGTGTTGTGGGAAGGAGATAACGGGGGAGGGGGGGGGGAGGGAATTTTATCGGTTGGACGGGTATTGAGGCAACCTTACATCATTATCCGTGCAAGGGGGGGGGGCACGTACATGGGAGGGAGTGTGATTAGTGCGCAGCTGCTGGGGTGCAGCGTTCTGGACAATTGGCAGTGGTCAATCACTTAGTCAATGTTACACCTGTAGCTATGAAGCAGTGGTGGTGTGTCGGTAGGGATGAAGCAGGTGGCAAGCGCTCTTGCTGGTGTTGCCAGGGAATAATGCAGTTGTGTTAGGGCAGCTGACAATCACTGAATGATGGTGGAGATTGGAGCAGCTGCTGCCCGCCAAACCAGCATGCTGCTGCACTGCTGGGGGGGGGGGAGGGGGGGCTTGATACAGGGCTGCCTCTATAATGACTGCACTGCACGTGGCACGTGATAAAATGAAAATGGCAGCACTGCTCAGGCTCAAGTGCTACTCTCCAAGAACCCCAGGCTAGAGTCTGACCCTGCCCCTTGCCTGATGACAAATCTGCTGTCGGGGTGAGTCCCCCTGAGGGTGTTGCACGGCTGGTAAACCGCTGGCGGCAGCTGCAGCCTCCCCCCTTGCAACTAAAAACAACCCTCGAAACATTGACCTCAACTACACAGAGGGTATCATCCTCTGGCTGCTCAGCAGCTGAGCCGCCAGCACACAACCACTGACAGGAGCAGCTTGCCGTGCCCTCTGAGGACTGGGGTCCAGCATCTGGTTCAAATTGCACATATGATGCAGAGAGCACTCTGTAGATCAACAGCTCATGTGAAGTTCACATACTGCCGGGTGTATAGGATGCTGCTGGATGCGCAACGCCCTTGGCACAAGGAGAGTCTTTTTTTGTTTTTTCAAGGAGAGTCTTGTCTGGACATCAGCAGATGCGGCAGACCCAGAGAGAGTGCCGTAGGCTCACACACTGTGACAGCCTATAGCAACCATACGAAGTCGCCACAGGCACAGCGTGGCTTCCTAGAACAGCACGGTGGCACAACACAGAATCATGAACCACAAAAACAACCAAGTAGGCAACCATCCGATCCCACCAGCGGCCCCACCAGCACGGCTGTACCAGGTACAAGCCTTGTACAAGCCTTGAAGGGCTGCACTGAAGCATCGGTGCTGCTGGTATGGACATTATCGTAATCGGGTGGAGGGCTGCAAGAGATATTTCTAGTAAGCAGCACAAGCTTGTACCGTCTGCCCTGCCCTGCTGCCAGGCTGGCACCCCAAATGCACCACTGCAGCAGCAGGTTCCCATTTGTTGGGGTTGTTAAACATTGCAACGTAACAAACCAGACGTTCAAACCCTTGCACATCATGTTTCACGTGCGTCAAGTTAATTGACTTGAACAGCCAATGCACTTCAACTTGAATGAGTGGGTCATGGATCAAGCTTGAACACGCACTCACACACAATGCCTGATATCAATTAAACAGCATGGAACCACAGTTATAGCCTAATCAACGAGTGTGTTGCTGCAGGGAGCGGGTAAAGAGAGACACACACAACCGATGGCTTTCGGCTGTAGCACTGAAAGCCCCCTGTGCACCGCTACAAAAGTTTCTGGATGCACTAGTTTTCACAGCCTCGATCATTGTATCTCTGTTATTGTTGCCAGCTGCCTGTTGTATGCTTTTGAGCGTTGCGGTTCAGGTCTCAGTTGGAGAGGGATTTCGGAGCCAATAGCTCACGTGACCCTCCGACACGGCACACTCAAGCCACTTTGAGAGAGAACAGCGCCGTTTGTTGAGCTTTCAGGTGGGTTACTGGCACGTAGGTTTGGCAGGTCATCGGCAATCCTGTTCGCTTCTGGGGTGTCTGCAGCATTCATTTAGCGGAATTGCTTGATTACATTCCTGTGGTGCGATCTGACATGCCTCGCACACGCTCCTGGCCTTTGACACTCCTCATCATCAACTGAACTCTTCGTGTCTGATCTTTCTTGCAGGGATCCAACCCACGCAGCTGCATCCTTGCAAACCCAGCAAACAGCAATCATGCAGACCAGCGTCCTGAAGGCCAGCAGCGTCCGCTGCGCGCCCTCTCTGCAGCGCTCCCGCCTGAGCACCATCAAGCGTGCTCCCCTGGTCATCCGTGCTGGTGCAGGTGGGTGCTTTCCTCCTGCAGTAACCTCAGCACATACCTGATCCTGCAGCTCGCCCCACAGCAGCTGTTTGGTTACCTGTTCCCTCTGTCCTCCAGGCTGGCCTTTGGGTCCAACAGTCACCCAGATGCAGTTGCTGTGACAAACCACCTGCTGCTGCTGTCTCCTGCTGCTGCTTCATGCTTTTTCCTGCAGTGTCTGAGGTGCAGACCTTCACCACCACCGTCAGCAACGGCAATGGCAACGGCAATGGCACAGCTGCTGCCCCTATCACAGTGGAGGTCAACGTGCCCGCGGTGAGTGACGCGATATAACCTGCGCTTGGGGGGGGGGACCGGGGGTTGGATCAGGGTAGGGGATTGCATGTTGGGAGTACAGGTGATTTGCTGCAGTATCTTTCCTGCAGTGTTTTAGAAAGCATACAGGGCGTGATCCTGGGGGTGGGGGGGGGGGGTGAGATGTGCCTGCTAACTGCTTGATACACCGTGCGCTGCAACCCGTCTTGCGCACCTGCTCATCAGGATTGCTCGCATCATACCAGAGTGGCCGCAGCAGCATCTTCGCAGCTGCAACAGGGCGATTTGGACTGTTACAGTGCCTTTCGGCGAACCTGACATGTATCCTGCAAGCTGCACCCTTAATTGCATAAAGAGTTTGGCTCATAAGGCCCTGATCCGGCTCTTGCTTTGCACTTTGTGGGTTGAGTGCTACTGTTGGCACCTGAGAGACCTTCCCGTCCGCGGGGAGGGAGACGCCTGCCGTTTTTGCTCTTGCAAGATATGCATGGCAACCTTAAGATATGCATGGCAACAGCTTGAAGGCTTGGCACAGCTGCACCTGCAGCCCTTCCTATTGCTGAAGATGCTGACCTCCGTAATTGAGCTCAGCAGCTTCAGCAGTATGAACGGCTGCCAGTGGGGCCTGCTGCTGCTGCTGCTGCTGTCATATCGGAGAACTTGCAACCACATGAAGCACATGTGTTCGGAGCATCGTGTGCATTTGTGCGCGTTTGAACATTCCCTGCCTACTGCTGACCCCTGCTGTGTCTTTCCTCACTCCCCCCATCCTCCCCCCTCTTCCCCTTCCGCCCCGCAGCCCACCCCCGACCTGCTGAGCCCTGCAGACGCCTACATGTACTCTGCCAAGGCTAGTGCCAAGCAGGCTGAGATGTCAATCATGAAGCCCCCTTCCCCCCTCTGCTGACGCTGCAGCCCACCCCCAACCTGCTGAGCCCCTCAGATGCCTCGATGCTGTTTCTCAATGCATTCCCACGCTGCTACTGATCCCCTGCTGTGTCTTTTTCCGCTGTCCCCCGCCCTCCCCCCCGCCCCCCCTGGCCCTCCCCTCCCCCTCCACAGCCCACCCCCGACCTCCTGAGCCCTGCGGACGCCTACATGTACAGTGCCAAGGCTGGAGCCAAGCAGGCTGAGATGTCCATCATGAAGACATTCACCATGGCACTGTATGCAGGAGCATACATCGCATTCGGTGGATTCCTGGGTCTGGCAGTCGTCTCTAACTGCCCAGGTGGGTGCGGCTGGTGGCAGCTGGAAAGGAAGATCAGGGATAGGTTTTTGCTGAGAATGTGAAATAGCAGGGCCTTACGGTTGTGTTTGTGTGGTGCCACTGTGTTGCTTGCTGTACTGGCCAGCTCCTGGTTCCCTGGGTCTGGCAGTTGTCTCTCAACTGCCCAGATGGGTCCCAGGTGCTGTGTGCTGCAGTGTGCAACACTTCACCCAAGTTTGTATGCTCAATGACGTGCTTGTCTGAGGCATTGGGTCCAGCCTTGCCCTGGGGTGGCCAATATTGCACGAGCTAGAATGCTCCAGGAATGCTTGTCTGACGGGCCATTCTGCATGCTGCTGCTGCTGCTGCTGCTGCTGCTGTCTCTTCCCCTCAGGCATCTACGGCCCCAACCCTGGTCTGGGCAAGTTGCTGTTTGCCATCCTGTTCCCTGTGGGCCTGACAATGAACACACTGCACGGCACAGGTGCGGTAGGGGGAGATATTTTGGGGGGGGGGGGGGAGTGTGGCTCAGGAGTTTGATGAGAGCGTGGAAGGGTGGCATGCACTGGCAGCTGCGGATGTTGTGTGTGTGTGGGGGGGGGGGGCAAAATGTGAACATTACACAGCGACAGGTGATCGCACACGAGTGCCTTTCTGAATCTACAGCACAGAGGATCCAAGCACAACAATGAACGCATTTGTGTGTTTCTGCCCTTTCCGTCCATCTCCCAGAGCTGTTCACCGGCAACACCATGAAGCTGCCCGCTGCCATCTATGAGGGCAAGTCCACCTTTGGCAAGCTGTGCCACAACTGGTTCTGGAGCTACCTGGGCAACTTTGTGGGCTCACTGGCTCTGGTGTGGCTGGTGGTGCAGTCCGGTGTGCTGGCCAACTGCACTGGCTATGCCATCAAGACTGCTATGGCCAAGGGAACACTGCCATGGGCACAGGTGGGTGGGGGTGCAGGGGATGGCCACCGACGTATGTTGACAGCAGATAGTGCGCAAGAGGGTGGCTGTGCTTGTGTGCAGGGAAGGGTGGTTGTGCACAGGGGAGGCGGGAGTGAGGGAGGTTTGGGTGTATGTGTGTGTGTGGGGGGGGGGGGGTGGAGTGGGAGGGCAAAGGAGGTTGTGTGTCTGGCTGAGTGGCTGCACTGGCTATGCTATCAAGACAGCCATGGCCAAGGGGGAACACAGGAGGGGTCTTGGTGTGTGAGGGGCACTGTGGTCTTGTAGGATGCCACCAAAGGCGCATGCAGCAGGCCACACTGCCTCTCACCCCCTGGGCCCCTCCTGCTCCTGGCACACACCAGGGAATCAATGCATGTGTCAAGCATGTGTACCATTTTGTTCCTTTGCATTATCTTTTGGTGGTGATGGGGAGGGGGGGGGGGCGGGGCGCTGGAGCTCTGCAGCCAGCTTGAACATGCGCAGCAGATGGTGTGGGTTGGGCACTGCTGTTGCCGGGGGTCAAGTAGGATATCGGATATAAGTAGGGTAATCATGTTGCCGGGGCCCTATGAAGGCAGTGGCGCCGACTGCACAATCAAAGATGCAGCCAGCCTCAGTGCTTGTACTTTCACCAGAATGCATCAGCCTCCACAGCGCAGCAGGGTATGCATCTTGCATGGGTTGGGGTTGTTCTTTTCGAGGAGGGGGGGGTACAAGGGGGGAGGCCAGTCCCTGCGGCTTGCTCACAGCAGGTGAGTGGCGGCAGCTGTGTGCATGGTAGCAGAGGCTGGTGTCTGGTCTGATTGTGTGGAAGGCAGTGATGGATGGTGGCTTCTGGTGGAATGCAGCCAACCTTCACTGCTTGTCACCCCATCCGGACCCGTCCACCTGAAGCACACAGCAGGGTATGCGCCATACATGCTGGTGGTGGTATTCTTAGGGGGGGGGCTCTGGGCTGCAGCCGCTGCGGCTTGCTCACAGCAGGTGAGTGGTAGCAGGTGTTGCATCATTGAGGTGTGGTCTGGTCAGGTGGAAGGCAGTGCGGGATGGTTGCTTTGGGAAGACTGCAGCCATCCCTGCACTGCTTGTCACCCCATCCGGACCCCTCAGCCTGAAGAACACAGCAAGGTATCCGTCGTTCATGGTGGTGGTGTCTTAATTTGTTTTTGTTTGGGAGGGGGGGCTCTGGGCTGCAGCCCCTGCGGCTTGCTCATGGCAAATCTGCGTGGCAGCTGTGTTTGGGTAGCAGAGGGTGAGGTTGTGCTGGCAGACAGGCAGTGGGGGCCGGGGCGCTAATAGCAAGCGTGCAGTTGACCCCACTGCGTTGTCACCCCACCAGGACCTCGCTAACCTCAAGCACATGGCAGGGGTTGCTGTTCTAAGGGCGGGGGAGGGGGGATCGGGTGTGTTTCCGAACTCTTTTAGCCAAAGGAGGGGCAAATGTGGCTTGATCGTAGCTACTGTGTGCGGTGTTGAGCCTATGTGGCATGGCTGCGGAGCTTTTGTGTTGGTGCGTGGCCAGTCCAGTTGACCCAACTGTTGCCTTGGCCACACATCAGCAAGACGTTCCCCAGCTGGGCACTTTGGTGCATCTTGACTGGTGTGGCAGGGGGTGAAGCGAAGTGTGGCAGGCCAGGGGCCCCCAAGCAGTGCCACTCCCCCCCCCCCCAGCAACCCTGAGCTGATGTTGTATGGAGGACATGTCTATAGCACAGCTGGTACAGCATCGGGCGAGGGTATTGCAGTGCTGCTACCGCTTCCACGGTCCCTTGAATCTTGGTACCCTTGCAGTTGGTACGCGGGGTTCAAGGGGCTGTGTGACTGGTGGCGGCGCTTGCTCGAAATTGCCTTGACCCCTTTCCACAGGAACCCTCAGCTGATGTGGTAGGGAGGACATGTCAATAGCAAAGATGGCACAGCACTGGGCGAGGGTACTGCAGTGCTGCTGCCGCTTCCTCGGTCCCTTGAACAACTTGCACTTGAGCTCTGTGCGCGGTGTTCAAGGGGCTGTGTGATTGGTGGCGGCCCTTGCTCAGAATGTCCTCGACCCCCCTTCCCCAGGGACCCTCAGCTGATGTTGTATGGAGGACATGTCAATAGTACAGCTAGTACAGCATTGGGCGAGGGTACAGCAGTGCTGCTGCCGCTCCCTCGGTCCCTTGAATCTTGGTACCCTTGCAGTTGGTACGCGGGGTTCAAGGGGCTGTGTGACTGGTGGCGGCGCTTGCTCGAAATTGCCTTGACCCCTTTCCACAGGAACCCTCAGCTGATGTGGTAGGGAGGACATGTCAATAGCAAAGATGGCACAGCACTGGGCGAGGGTACTGCAGTGCTGCTGCCGCTTCCTCGGTCCCTTGAACAACTTGCACTTGAGCTCTGTGCGCGGTGTTCAAGGGGCTGTGTGATTGGTGGCGGCCCTTGCTCAGAATGTCCTCGACCCCCCTTCCCCAGGGACCCTCAGCTGATGTTGTATGGAGGACATGTCAATAGTACAGCTAGTACAGCATTGGGCGAGGGTACAGCAGTGCTGCTGCCGCTCCCTCGGTCCCTTGAATCTTGGTACCCTTGCAGTTGGTACGCGGGGTTCAAGGGGCTGTGTGACTGGTGGCGGCGCTTGCTCGAAATTGCCTTGACCCCTTTCCACAGGAACCCTCAGCTGATGTGGTAGGGAGGACATGTCAATAGCAAAGATGGCACAGCACTGGGCGAGGGTACTGCAGTGCTGCTGCCGCTTCCTCGGTCCCTTGAACAACTTGCACTTGAGCTCTGTGCGCGGTGTTCAAGGGGCTGTGTGATTGGTGGCGGCCCTTGCTCAGAATGTCCTCGACCCCCCTTCCCCAGGGACCCTCAGCTGATGTGGTAGGGAGGACATGTCAATAGTACAGCTGGTACAGCATTGGGCGAGGGTACAGCAGTGCTGCTGCCGCTCCCTCGGTCCCTTGAATCTTGGTACCCTTGCAGTTGGTACGCGGGGTTCAAGAGGCTGTGTGACTGGTGGCGGCCCTTGCCCGAAGTTGCCTCGACCCCCCTCCACAGGAACCCTCAGCTGATGTGGTAGGGAGGACATGTCAATAGCTGTTTAGCTAGTACAGCATCGGGTTAGGATACTGCAGTGCTGCTGCCGCTCCGTCGGTCCCTTAGACAGGTCGAGCTTGTTGTCAGTGCGACGTGTCCAAGGGGCTGTGTGACTGGTGGCGGCGCTTGCCCGAGATTGCCTCGGCCGCTGTGACCAATGCGGGATAACTCATGGGGTTTATGACGCTGCCCTGGAAGCACTCCCGGAGTGGATAGACTGTAGCATGGCAAGATTTGCAGTGGCTCCTGGCCCACTGGATTTCAATTGAGTTGCAACACCAAGTGAATAGGGTTCAGCACCTCCGACACACAACAAGGTGTCGCATCTTCAAGCATGCGCGTCCCCCCCCCCCCCATCTTGACATGTGGTGTGGCAATTGCAATCATACATGCCCCCCACCCCCTCCCCTCTCGCTGCCCCCATTTCAGTATTTGTTTGCAACCAAGTGCAAGTCCATGTGCTCCTCATCACATCAATCTTAAGTCACTGCCCGTGTATCCCTCCCCCCCCCCCTCTCCTGCAGGCCTTCCTGCGTGCCGTGATGGCCAACTGGCTGGTGTGTGTTGCTGTGTGGAACGCTGGTGCCGCCTCATCCCTGCCCGGCAAGGTGCTGGGCATCTGGCCACCCATCTCTGCATTCGTGGCCATTGGCCTGGAGCACAGCGTGGCTAACATGTGAGTGGGGTTGTTTTGTCTGGAAGGCTGGGCTGTGTGGGTGTGATCATGTGTTGGTCAGGTCGTGTGTGGCTGAGCAGTAACTTGGAAGCTGGCGCCGCCGCACCTGCTGCCTGGCTCAGTTTGTAACTTCAAACCTGGCCGCCAGCATGCAATGGAAGGGGCTGAAGCACTGGTGAGGTGATCCCTTTGACATGTTGTGACGATTACGTGCTGCTGCTGCTGTGCTGTGTTCCTTTTGCAGGTTCCTGATCCCCCTGGGTATCGCCCTGGGTGCTGAGCTGACCTTCGGCCAGTTCATCACACAGAACCTGATCCCTGTCACCCTGGGTAACATCGTGGGAGGACTCGTGTTCATGTGAGAAATGCTGACTGCTGCTGACCCGGCTGCCAGGGCTGTGTGTACAGATCTGGTCATGATCTCGAACCGTTCTTTGCAAGAAGTGTTAATCGGCTGGCATGTATTGCAGCTGCCCAAAAGTAGCACTGAGACGGTTGCAGCAGACCGCCTGGATCCACCTGCTACAGCAACGCAATGCTTGCACGTTTGCTGAAAGATGGTGTGTCGTTGACAGCGATAACTCACGCTGTATCTCATTGTTGCTGTTTGTTTTTTTTCCCACAGGGGCACTGCCAGCGGCTACTTCTACGGTAGCCTGGGCAAGAAGAAGGAGGCAAAAACCGCCTAAACCCTGGACAACATAACGACCGCATGAACCCTGGATCAGCAAGCCAGCCTGCGCGTAGTAATGCAACCTAAACCCTGCAGCAGCAGCTGCAGCGGCAGGGGCACTTTGAGCGGTTGTCACACAACAGAGAGAGTGTTGATAGAGGGGAGCGAAAGCAAGCATTGCCAACATCCAAGTGGCAACGAGTTTTCAACCGCAGAGGCGGCTGGCAGGTTGTTCTGGGTTTTGGCGGGCTGAAATGTGTGAATGACAGGAGCGGCTTGGGTGTGGTAGGGCGCATCAATATGGTGTAGCGGGGACAATCCCCGGCTTGAGCCCTGTGCCCCCAGTTTTGTCGAGAGGTGGCAGCCTGTGTATTCACTTCTGCTGCTGCCGTCCCAGATTATGGGCGGTAGTGTGTGTGAGGGGTCGAGTCTGGTGCAGCTATATATTGCTGGGGGCTGCATGTACATTTTGGTGCTGTGAGGGCTGTGCATGTGCTGTCTGTCTGTCAGTGTCTGTGAGTGGAGTGCCCTGTCTCTATACGTGCACAGGGTGTTGGCCTGTGTCGTATCTCGTGGCACCTCTGGTGCAGGGGCCTCCTCCTTTTTGTATGTGAGTTTGCATGGCCACCTTTTCCACACAGATGGCGCCAACCCGAGAAGAGAAGAGAAAGTATGAATTCACCTGGGTTGGGTTGTGCTTGGGTCGCCTGTGGTCTGTGGCTGTTTGCCGCTGCTGCTGCAGCGGCCGGCTTGCTGCTTCAGGCATGAGTGTGGCCCATTGGGTCAGGCATTCTTGCCTGTGCGGCATGTACAGATTTGTAACAATAGTCTGAAACATACAGGCTACATTGGGTCATTCAAAGGCAGCCATTGAGTTAACTGTCACTGGCCAATTTGTGCTGATCAACAGCACGCATGATTGATGAGGCTGAAGAAGAGTTGCAGGAGAGATACAAGCACAGCAGGAGTCCTAGTAGCGGGCTGAGCAGGGTATGGCAGAGTGATGCCTGTCAAGACAATCAATAGCAACTTTGATTGTAATGGTACTTCACAGTAGCATTACAGACAGCGGCTGTCGACACAATGAGCTGCGCACAGCACAGTGTACTCCTTCACAGGTAACAGGAGAAGCACACAATGCACTGCAGGCAGCAACTATGAAACACAACAACTCGGTCTGACAGCATCTAGCAGTGCACAGTGGCGTCCAAAAGGTTTTAGGGATGCTGCACTTGCCAAGCAGTGTGGATGCGCTCAGCACCTAGTGTGACTGCCTGTACAATGTTGATGCATCGCTTCATTCACAAGGCTAGTGTTCGCGAAACCCTGACAGCCGTCATCACTGCTGATCAGCTGTAGCATCACAAAGTCATCACTGCTGATCAGCTCTAGCATCACAACTAGACGATTTGCAGTGTGAGAGCCCTGGGTGCTGCAGCTGCACACATGTTCTGAGGTAAATGCTGTGTTTGCAGCTTATGTTATAGTAAGATTGCAGAGGCTGAAGCTGTTTGCAGCTTAGTGCCCGGTACTGGCAGGCAACCTGTCAGCTTTCATCATTCCATTTGACCCCAGAGTGTGGCATACGTCAGGTGATAGGCCCTGTGGGCTCCATCATGACATCGCTCGCTGGGTGGTGAGCTGGCTAGAGAGCGATGTTTCAACACAGCTTTGTCCCCAAAAAGCTGTACTGTACTCTACTTCGTCCCAGCAAATCCCACCATAATCTTGCCCTATCTTTTCATATTCCTCCACATGCCTGCCCATCCCTCAGTTACACAAACCAAAACAGCCTGGAGGCAGCTGCTCTGCCACCACCCACAGCTCCTGCTGCAGGTGGCTAAACAAACAACCACCCCTCCTGCACAACAGCAGAACACCAACACCAGCTGCTGCTACTGCTGCCACCTCCAAAGGGTCTGTGCAGGGCATAACTGAGGCGCACGATCCAGCCAACACACCAACAGCTGATGACAACACCACCAAGAGCACGAGGCTACAGTGGCTGTCAAGCTGCCGTCGCCAGCTGCTGCTGCTGCACGTGCTGCTGCAACTGCTTACTCTGCGTGCTGGGGGATCTGCACACAACAGCACAGGAAAAAACCAAGGAGGGAGTCAGTAAAAAGAAAGTCAGTGTCATGTACGCCAGTGTCACACAGCTTACCCTGGCTTACGTCTGCCATGCAACCGCTTTCATGTTGAGTATCACGTGAAGATAGAACAGAAGGAGGTGTCTTCTTGTGAGGAATGGGACAACAACTCAAGGGACAACGTGAGGTCTACTGCAGGCAAGAGCAAGGTATGCAGCTCCTTCCGAATTCCCTCTTGTTGCCAGAAGCGCATTTTCAGCTGCTTTTCTACAGGACGCTGCACACCTCCCACAAGGAGTTCCTCCTGCCGTCCCCCCCACCCACAAAAGCAGACCCCACCACCGTCTGTCTCACCTGGCAGATGCGTGCGGCTGTGTGGAACAGCCGGCCAGCATCCCCACATAAGCCTCTCTCTGAGACATGTCTTGCACTCAACCCAACCCACCTTTCAACCATCCCCACACTACTCCAAGCCTTATCCAACTGCTCCAGCCCTCCTCCAGCCTCCCCCCTCTCATCTCAAACACCCCCTACGTTCCACCCCGATTGCTCTCCAGACATTCACCCTGCCTTCTGCCCCACCCACCAAACAGAAAACCCATTGCAAAAGGATTCACGGTCTCACCTGGCAGATGCGTGCTGCTGTGTGGAACAGCTGGCCAGCCTCACGCTCAGCAATGGCACCACGGCAGCCCAGCAGCTGAGGGAGGGGCAGCAGGGAAACAGGGCAGCACAACACAGAACGTCAGCCACATCAGCCACAACACACCAACATGTTCTACGTCACTCACATTCTTGCTGTGTGAATCTTGTAGATGTTACCACCTTGATGTGCAATGATAATGTTGAGAGTATGCGGCAATGCAATACTGCCCAATCACACATGTGTACTGTGACATGGCGCGGAAAGCATGTGCTTCACAAAGCTACAGCTACCAAGCGCTGCAGCACAATCTGGCCCAGCTGCGATGCATGGTCCCCTCAGACACTAAGCGGAAAAGTTTCTCCATGGAGAGGTCAGTTCGGCAAAATATCGTTCATCACAGGGGACACATGCCATCTGCTGCCAGAGACGCAAACCTAGTGCTAAATTGCACCAAACCAAAATGCTGCCAGTTGCTTGGCCACCTCACTTTGCAATGGCATGGGCACCTCCCAGCTTGCGCGACGTGTGCACACCCACCGTACCCCAACTGACACCCCCCCCACACACACACACACCAACCATGCAGACTTTGTCGGATAAAGTTTATCCTCACACACAAACAACCACCTGTGTGTGCACGCCGCAGTTGACAAGACGCCCCACATCCTGCTCCACCTCACTTGCAATGTAATGGACACTTGCCCTGCTTGCACGTCTAACGCACATCCTCCGCACCCCAACTGACCCCCCCCCCACCCACACACACCCACCATGCAGCCTTTATCGGATAAAGGCTATCCTCACACACAAACAACCACCTGTGTGTGCACGCCGCAGTTGACAAGACGCGCCACCTTACATATGACTCCCATGATCACTGTGTGCTAGCTGCCCATGTAATCTCTATGCCAAACCCACCTGTGCGTGCACGCCGCAGTTGACGAGGCGCCCCTCCTTCTTCCACTGCATGTAGTCGTCGCGGCTGTAGGGGTGAAGCCCCAGTTGCGGCTGGCAACAACCTTCTGGCGACCAGGGAACTTGAACTTGGCACGACGCAGGCCTCAGCAGCCTGAAGGGAGAGAGGGGGGGGAGGCAAAGGCGGCGACAATAACACAACAATGAATGAGTTGAGGACTACAAGTGTCAACACTTGAGACATGGCAGTTGATGCCACTCATGCTGCTGTACACACCACTGACCAAGGAGAGGGCGGGGGGGATGGACACAACAGCGGATGCTTGAATGAAAGATGCGCCCGGAGCACCTCGGGGGGGGGGGGGGGGGGGGGGGGGCTACCATCCCAGTGTAGCTATTCTACGTCCTTGCATTCCTCCAGTCAGTGCAGGAGTGTCAGCAAAGGACGCAGATGCAGACGAAAGGTCGACTGGCAGGACAACAGCACGACATGCCCCACCTAGCAACACCAGTGATGGGTAGTAAGTGGTGGTGGTGGTGACGCCAACGCTCCTTCATTGGTCTCACCCTCACCACCACCCACCACCCGTCACTAGGTTTACTAGGATTGCCAGGGCATGCCAAGCTGAACAAAGACGGCTAGTTTTACGCACACATGACATGATGGCACAGATTCAGTTGATAGACTGTACCTGATGCCCCCTGCTGTCCATTCCCCCTGCTGTCCATTCACAACCTTCCCCTATTTCACCCTCAGTGTACAAAAGCCCCACCTCTTGACCCCCCCCCCCACTCACAGCATTGGCGTGCTGGTCCCTGCAGAGACAGAGGCTCTGATCCTAGGTAAACATGAGCCCTGTTGCAGCATCATGCAACCCCCACACCACTACCAACACCACTACTACCACCACCACAAGCGTGTTCTCATTGCACGCTGCCCCCCCCCCCTGCTGCCGCCATCCCCTCAAAAGAGACCCCCACACACACACCCCAACACACACACACCAAGCCCCCCCCCCCTGTCAGTACTCACCACGTTGGCGTGCTGGTCCCTGCAGCGGATGGACAGCAGGATCTGTCCAATCTGCACGCGGGCGCACACACCCTGGGGCTTGCCAAAGGCTCCACGCATACCGGTCTGCAGCCTGTTGTGAGGCAACAAGGTACAGCACAACAGCAGCCGCAGCAGCAGCGTCAGCAAAGTTGTCAACCGACGCGCTTGATCGAATGCTGCCGTGCGAGTCAATGTTGCTGCTGCTGCTACCCTCCCCATGGTTGCTGCTGCTGCTGATGCAAAGCCATACCAGCCCCTCCCTCTAACAACCCCATCAACACTACCAACACCCCCCAGATACAAACCAACCTCCACCCCTCACCTATCAGCCCCGGCGCATGAAAGCATCTTGTTGATGCGCAGCACGTGGAAGGGGTGCACGCGCACGCGCAGGTGGAAGGCCTCCTTGCCGGCGTACTTGGTCATGTACTTGTTGGCAGCAATGCGGGCTGCCTCAAGGGCCTCGGAGGACACGTTCTCCTTCTCCCAACTGCAGGGGCAAGATGGGGGGGGGGGGAGGCACGCAGGTGAGAAGCATTGCCTCAGAGTGTGGGAGTGGATGTCAAAACAAAAACATGTACTTGTTGGCGACAATGCGCGCAGCCTCAAGCGCCTCGGACGACATGTTCCGTCATGTAACTGTGTCCAAGGGGGGGGGGGGGGCAACACAGGTGTGTGTGAGGAACATACCTTCGGTTTGTTTGGGTAAGGTGAGGAAGTTATCTTGGGTTCATTTGGGTAGGGTGGGGAGAACACGCACATGCTGCGTTGCGGAACACCTTGTCCCTGTGCTCGTTTGATTCACCTACACCATCCTGGGTATGTGAAGAACAAGCACCTTGTCCTTGTCCTTGACCGGGACAAAGGACAAGCACGGGGACAAGGTGCTTGATTTTCACATACACAGGATGGCTTTGTGAACAAAAAGCACGGGGACAAGGTGTTCCACAGCATCATGCAGGCTGGAGGAAACACAGCAGAGGATGACTAAACTACACTGCGGAATGGGGTCAAGCTGTGCGCTGTGCGAGTCCAGCTCCTGCGCCTGCTGCGACCAAAACAGCCTGTATAAACTACCTACTGTCAGCAGAGACAAGAGTGCCCGCTCCCCCCCCCCCCCTCACACACACACACACTCATACCCTGCTGCTTTTGTGCTGTGTGATGCCGCCCTGTCAAATTCAGCAACATGGCACTCAAACTTTGCCTATCACACTGCACCACCCCTCCCACCACACCCCTGTTGATGCCCCCAAAAATTCACCCCCGCACACCAGTGACATCACCCCTCAAGTGCACCCCCCCCCTACCCCCCCCCCCCACACACACACACACACACACTCCCCATCCATATCCTGGGACCCCACAGCTGCTGCTCAACTGCAGCACAGTTTCCTGTATAGCAGCACCCCAGCTTCCTGCATAGCAGCTCGTGAAAAGCTGGCTGTATGTCACTGCCTGCTGCACGCTGGCTACTGCTGCTGCTGCTGCAAGCAAAGCAGGCGAGCAGTCTTCTTTGCAGCGAGGGGAGGGGAAACAAGGGAGAGGGTGCTAAGCTGATGCGAGCAGCCACATGCATGGGCCCCATGCACTAGCTGGCCTGGCCCTTAGTGACCCCCTGCCCTACCGGGCACAAACAGCCTGCTTGGCATGCTGCCTACGCCAAATGTATGCATGTGCTGATGCCTGCAGTTGCATGGGGGTGCAGGTCCACTGCATCTCAGCTGCTGTCGCACAAGGTGACTGATGCATCTGCCCCACATGCACACAGCTTGGCCACGGTACTAGTACACCCACTGACGAAGAGATCGTCAGCCGGTCCCTAGGACCTTGAGCAAGCTGTGTTATGTGTGTGCAGCATCCCATGTGCGGCATCCCGCAACCAACTGCTGTCACATCTGCAGGAACCTTTGCACCTGCCACCCCAGCAGTTGCTACTGCTTGATGGCTGCCCCGCTGCTGCAGCATAAGGTTGACCATACCTTCCACTGCTGGAATGGCAGAAGGTGCACATATACCGACACTGCACCTCCCTGCCCTGGTGGTGAAAGCACCACAGCTGCTGTTGCTGATGCCGTGGACAGCTGCTGTTGCGGAGTCCACTGTCCACGCTCCTGCTGTACACCAGCTGTGCTGACGTTGACTGATCAGCTGCTCCCGCGCGCTCCGTAATAAGGTGCTGCAGGTCAGCTGCTCCTTGCTGCTGATGGTGGTTGCTGCTGCTGCCCCTCTGTTGGTGGCTGCTGTAACCCCCAGCCTGGGTCCCCCACCGCCTGCCCTTCACTCCCAGGAACACCACACACAAATCCTACCTGGCCAGGTGCACGCAGTAGGGGAAGGCGTCCACATCAATCCTCTTCATGCCAACATCATAAATGCGAATCTTGGGGTCGGGCACACCACGGCAGTAGCGAGACTTGGGGTAAGGCTTGCCCTTACTTTGGCGGTAGCAACGTGCTGGACCTGCAGATCAGAAGCAGGGCCATCAGCTGCGAGTCGCTGGGGTGCTGTTTGCTCTCGCCCCAGCAGCCATAAGCAGCAGCTACTCACGACGCCCCATCTTGGCCCGTTGCCTTTAAGACTGCACGTTCCGCGAGAAGAGACCGATCCAAGGAGCCTGGGAGCGATATGCGCACAGCAAACTTGGTGGCTAAGCCCTGAGACGCGAGGCAAGAACGAATGCGAACAGGAAGGCTTGTGAACACCCACAAGACGTTTATGAGTCCATGCAAGTACATTGTGGTTTTACGTCTCCATGCAGCTTTGTCACACCGTCATCAACCATTGCCAACCTCCTCTTCTTTGTCAATCCAGGCTGTAGCTTGCATCAGTTGGTATGCATTGCTGGTGCAAGCTTGTCGATGTTCTGAATGTGCATCCAGCCTCCTTTGTGTTGGCCACACTCCATGGAGCTGGCCACTACTGAATCCCCCCCCCCCCCTCCCCCCCTCCAGCCATACTGCCATGCTCCAAAAAGGGAGCAGGGCACCGGGCACGTGACCAAGCGCACTTTAGCATACACACTGCACACGTGCTGGCACGTAACCAGCCATGCTGTAAGCTCGGCACGTCACCTGACAATGGGTGGGGTGGGGCCATTGCCCATGATACCGCTGGTCCCACCCATCCTTGCCAAGCACAAGACAGAAGTACACGGAGTCCTTCACCAGCATACATTGCTGCTTGATTGAATTGGTTGTTGTTGAACTGGTTCATGCGATGCAGCAGCTGCAAGGCGACTTGGGCCTTCAAATGCGCTCAGCTCATGCTGGTTGAGGTGGGGGGGTGATGGGGGTGCCCTCACAGCATGGGGAGCAGCAGGCATGACCTCTTCAGGGTGCTGCTTTGTGTTCTTGTTTGCAAACGCGGACTTGTGTAGCAGCATGTAGCAGCTGTTTTACAGGACACAGGCTGCATGCTTTGCTGGTGATTGCAAGGGACAACAGTTGCACCCGCAGGGGGGGGGGGGGGCAGGAGGGGGAATGGGGGCTGCACGCCAGGGAGGGGGGGGGGGGCTGCGCGCCAGGAGGAGGGGGAGGGGGGCCTGCGCGCCAGGAGGGGGGGCGGGCATTGCTGCAGCTAGTGGTGGATGGTTGTTGAAGACTCAGTCCTAGCAGCTGTTGATGGGCGACCTATCAATCAAAAACCAATGAGCGGCAGGCATGACCTGTACACAGCTGCAGGTGCAACATGTACAGTTGCAAGACGCAATCAGTCTGCAGGCTGCTTGTACAGCAGCTGACAGGAAAGCTGGCACTAGCAGCAGATACAGCAAAGGCTATGCACAAACCTTTGGCTGAAAACTGCTTGTACGGCGCGCACAGAACGCATAACTCTGCTCAAGCTCTTGTCGAATTGGAGCAGCGAAGGTGACTGCCACCCCTGTTTGAGCGGCGTCCAGTGAGCATACAGATAACATAGAAAGACAAGGCGATACAAACACACCCCTACAAAGACCCGCACACCAAGACCATACAAAGCGTCCCGCCATGCAGGCCAGCCCTTACAGGTTCTTGCCCCTGTACCGTGGCATGCCACTCGGCATCAGGTTCAACTGCTGCCGCCGCTGCTGCTGCTCCCCCGCTTCACTGCTGCCATCAGCCGCCGCCGCCGCTGCTGCTGCTGCTGCTGCTGCTGCTGCTGACTTCGCCGCCTCCTTATCATAGTACACCAGCTCCGACAGACGGTCCAGCGCCATTACGTAATCTTCCCGCTCTTTTTTGAATGCTGCTGCTGCGTCTGCGTCGTAGGGTTTGACTTTGACCATGGTGATGAGGCGGCGGCTGTAGCGGCTGGTGAGGATCTGCTCGCTGTTGTGCAGCAGCTGTAGCATGGGGTGGGTGGGCAGCTCCTCGGGGCTGTACAGCTCAGGTTTGGACGCATCCAGAACACCAGACGACCACCTGGTGAAAAAGCCAGGGACGAAAGGGAGGGGTGTCAGGAAGAGTGTGTGTGTTGGGGGGGGGGGTCGCTTTGCGCAGGGTCGGAGGGCATCCAGAACACCAGACGACCACCTGACATGGAAGTGCGGAAGGGAAGGGGGGTGGGGTGCTGGGGGGGCGGGGACTGATGGTGTGTGATATGATGGGTGTACAGCTCAAATTTCTGGAATGATCCAAAACACCAGCCGACCCCTTATGTGTATGCGGTGAAGGGGGGGGGGGGGGGGGTCAGGTTCATCAAGAGCAAGATTATCAAGAGCAAGAAAGAAGCGATATGGGTGTCCTGCTGCTCGTGAATGCCTACTGAGTGGTTGTATCCTGCTGAATTGCCCGATACATGGTTTGTCGGGGGTTGTGAACCATATCATCTCCTGAACATCCACTCACCCACGACCAGCATTACTGCAGCGAACTCCAGCAGGTCGCTGAGGCACTCAGTGAGGGTGTAGGGCGCAGTGCTGGGGATGTAGGTGGCGCGGTTTTGTGATGCGCGCATCAGGTTTGCACTTGGACTTGCGCCCACCAGCCCTCACACCGTAGGGAGGGTCACCCACAATGGCACCCAGCACCTGCAGAAGACAGAAGACTCTTCTGTCGTGCGGCGCGAGGCTTGGGGCATGTGTGATGCAGGAGATGACACTATTGTGTAGGCAGGTATATGCTCCCCTTGGTCACGTTATGGTGCTGGCGGTGGTGTGGGGACACCACGCGTGGTCCCCGGCCCCCCTCCTCTTGTACTGCTGAAGGGCTGGAAGCACCTCCTCACCATCCCCCTGACCGACCCCCCCCCCACACACACACACACTCGACTCACAACCCAGCCCATCCAACTTGCAACTACAGGTCCTTACACAGACACAACCCATCTTCCCGTCAGTGAGTCCACACACATGCCTCATTCACCCCCCCCCTGAAAACCCAGCAGCACCCTTCCCCAGCCCCCCCCCCCAACGCCCACCCCCTTTTGCTGCTGCTGAACCGCTCTCGGCGCACCCCTCCCCCCCCCTACACTCACGGCACGTTTGCAGCACTCCCGCTAACATGCAAAGGCTGGATCCAATGCACGAGTCACCACACATGCCCCCCCCCCCCCCACACACACACACCCACCCACCTCTGTGAGCCCCTTCCTGAATGGGTGTCTGTGCACGTCCATGCGTATGAGCCCCACGGGCCACTGCAGCCCGTACTGCTCGTAGTTGCTGAACACAGTCAGCTTGGCACCTGTCTTGGGGTGGGACTTGCCTGCCATGACCACCCTGCAGAGCAAAAAGGGAGGGTGGTGTGAGAATGTGTGTGATTTGACAAGGACCGCAGGGCAGAAAAGCGGGCAGGGCACACATGCATGCCATATGCAAGTCGGAATACGTATACTTATTTGTGTGTGGAGGGTGGTGGTGGTGGTGGTGGGGGGGGGGGAGGGTGAGAGAGCATGTTTACAAGTGGACACATGCATGATTCTGCCATCTTCACCCGCCCCCTAGGCGTGGCGTTGCCCCACGAGGCGCTTCCGTTTCCTCAGCCGTAACAAGCAAGGAGGCAAAAGATAAGAATCATGCGGACTGTGCACTGCGGCAGTACCATGTAACAAACTGCACACCTGTGGTCGATGTCTCCCCCCATTGTTGCAGCGCCCCTGGCAGCAGCAGCCACCAGAATGCTGCCGGTGCGACATACGGGCCATCACCAGCGAGTGTGGCGTCACCTGGTAACAGCAGCAAGCAGCAGCAGCAGCAGTAGCAGCGGTGAACCATGTGCTATGCTACATTACGATGTCACTCCTAGCAAGGAAAGCTTGCAACCAATAAGGCAGCCTCAAACTGACTGTGCGGAGAACAGCCCCACACCATCACCCCTTGACAGCATCAGCACCACTATCCTTGCCAGCACTACAGCTAGGCCCACAACCGCTGGGCTTGAAGCCAAGTACCAGGCAAGACACATGAAACACCACTGAGGCGACACCAGCAGAATACAGCATGTACTGCTGACAGCATGTACACCAGCTGTAGCGTGCAAACTGTACAGCTTTTGTCACAAATTATAGGAAGCACTAGGTTCCAAAATCACCTGTGCCTGTTAGTCATGAGGAAGGCGAGCTCAGGGTCCATGGATGTGGGCCCTATGTAGGCTCGCTGAGGCAGCGCATACTGACCAAGGAACGACCTGCAGGGTTTGCGGGCGTGTGCAGGAAGATACAGTATCAGCAGCAGCAGCAGCAGCAGCAGCAGCGGTTTCGACATCACATCACCATCACGCAGCAGCAGCCTGGTTGTTGTGCTGAGCAGATAGTCTGCCACCAGTGTCACATATTATCCCCCCCCAACACCCCCCCCCCCAACCCCCCCCCCCCCCCCCCCCCCCGGGCCACACCCCAGCAGCTTCAGACACCCACCTGTCTCCCAGTGCAATCTGTCGTCCAAACACCCATCGCGTAGGCATGGGCGGCATGCCAGCCTCCCCATCCATCTGCACCGTCACCCCCCAAGGTGTTGCGGGGGTCCTGCAGCTTGATCTCCCACCCCACCTCCTTGTCCCCCTCGACCACGTGCACGTTATCTCTGCCTACATGAACGATCTGGCACCGGCGAACCCCCCCCCCCCTAGCAGCTTCACACACCCACCTGTCGCCCAGTGCAATCTGCCGTCCAAACACCCATCGCGTAGGCATGGGCGGCATGCCAGCCTCCCCATCGCTCTGCACCGTCACCACCCAAAAAGTGTTGCTTGGATCTTGCAGCTTGATCTCCCCCTCAAACCCCACAGCCTCCACTGCTTTGTGGACGTACTCCTGGTACTGCCCCTCCTTCCATTTGAAGCCGACGGTTGACATAATCAATTTGAATGAGGCGTCAGGTGTGAGGTGTGGGCCTTGAGGCGGGCTGGGTGGGCAGCGACAGCTTCTAGCATCTCATCGAAGGTAGTGCCCTCACCCCACACATCAAACATGCCCTGTGAAATTCAGCGCGGGGGCGGGGGTGTGCAACACAGCAGTAAGAGCATAGCGAGTTGGTGATGAAAGCCACAGACACCTACTGCCCCATGACTTTCCTGGCCCCATGACATACACATTGTTGTTTGGCGAAAATGTCCATGTAACATACTCCCCCAATTTAATTTTACAATGCTGGCTCACAGTCCCCCCCCCCCCGGGCCTACATGCCTCCACCTACAAGAGTCTCCCCCCCCCCACACACACACACACATGTCACATGCATTTCTTGATGTTATCACGCACATACCACCCCACCTTGATCAGCACGCTGCGTTCAGCAATCTTTGCCGCTGTCTCATCGTCCGGCAGCTGCACCATCCTGAACGGCCACATGTCACCCCCGTCATACATGGCATCTGCAGCAGCAGCAGCAGCAGCAGAAAGCAGGGATTGTCAGTGTTCAACAGCGGCGGGGATGACTGACAGTGCGGGCAGCCTGATCGGAATGACAAGAGCCCAAATGGCTAGCCAAATCAGCCGGCCCCTCCGCCACACCTGCGCCTACAGCCTCCCTCTCCTGCGATGACGCCCCCTTCCCGGCTGCACGTTTGGCTGTACGCCACCACTATCAACTCAACTGCTGTACACCCCAGTTGAAAGGCATGTGCAAAATCTTTGGGGGTTAGTAATTCCCAGCTGCTGCATCAAAGCTGCAGCCGCTCCCCAACCACAGGAGCTGAGCGTTCCAACAGCTGCAACGTGTCAGATGTCTCTGCCACACCGCGACCGCCCGTCACTGTCCAAGCTGTTTCCCCCCACCCACACGTTAGCGCCCCCCCCCCCCCCCCCACCCCTCCCTGTTTCCGCCAGCGCCCGACACCTTTGCCCGTCACCTTGCCAGTCCTCCCCCCCCCCCCCCCCACACACACACACGCACACGCAGTTTGTCAAGTTCCACCACCAGCTCCAAAGCATACTTCTATTACTCGGTCCAAAAGCTACCTTCAGGTATGGGCTCTATCTCCAGCTGCTGTATGCCGCACATGTCTGCCAGCGCCCGACCTTCGCCCATCACTGCCCCGATGCCACCCCCCCCCCCCCACACACACAGTGTCTCAAGTCATCATCCTTGATCCATTGCCTTACCTTGGGGTATTGGTTTGATATCCAGCTGCTGTATGCCATACATGTCTGCCAGCGCCCAAGCCCCCCCCCCCACACACACACACAGAGTGTCTCTCACACCAGTTTGTCAGGTCTCAATGCCTCACCTTCAGGTATGGGCTCTATCTCCAGCTGCTGTATGCCGTACATGTCTGCCAGCGCCCGCAGCTCAGGCTCACGAAACTCCATCAGCCGTGCAGGAAGTAACACATGTACGGCTGCACGTCTGCAGCAGCGCAGGAACAGCGGCTGTGCTGACCTGACTGCTGTCCTGCTCCTGCTGCTGTTGTTGCGGTTGCGGTGGCGCTGCTTGTACCGTGCTGCTGCTCGTGCCATTCTCCTGCAGCGGGGGCGCTGTAGCGTGCTGTGTGGGTCTGGCGGCGCTTGCACTGCTGCTGATGGTGTTTGGACTGCTGCTGATGTTTCTGCCACTGGTAGTTCCAGGACGGCCGTTGTGCTGGCCCCAGGCTGGGGCATGGTGTTGCTGTGGCAGCTGCTGCTGCTGCTGGGGTGCTGGGAAGCAGCGATGGGGGCTGAGGGGAGTTTCGACTTGTAAAGCTGTTTCAGGAAGTGTGCTGAAGGATAAAATGTCTAAATCAATGTTGCTACAGCAAAAATTTATGTTCGGTGTATGTGAAAAGCAAAGAGAACTGGCATGGCACAGGTGGCAGGAGACCACCCTGGCAGCAGCACAGCAGGCTGATTGAGGGCAGGCACAACATAGCTGGAGGGGCAGACACCAGTCACATGAACACTTTGCGGGTTCACCAAAGCTTGTGGTAGCACTTGAAACAGGGCCATGCGAGCGAATCAAAACCTGGTCCCATCCAAAACAGCGACAGTTGTGCCGAAGTGTGTCTTCGGGACGTCTTGCATGGTTTCTTCTAAGGTTGATTGTTATCATCCGCAGTAAAAGAAGCCATTGCTTGCAACCCAAGCATATTCGGTTCGGCCTGGTGACAACAGCAACTGCCAACAGCAGGTGCAGCTTGAGCCAGCATCTCAGGCAGTCACGGCCAATCTGATCAATCTTACAAACGTCTATTGCTGTGTATCTGCCTAAACCAGCAGCCGCGGTCAGCCAGGCAGGCAGCAGGATGTGGGCATGGCTGAAGCGGGCGTTCGGTGCTACCACTGGCATCTGTGTGCCAGATCAGACCCAGAACGTCACACTCACACCACCATGCGCACCTGAGTCCACCGGTGGCAGCATCAGCACACCACTACCCTGGCAGGGCACCACCAGGCTGTCGTAATTGACAGCAGCAACGCCAGCAGTCCTGCAGTCGCAGCATCCCAGGACGCACAGGTGCGAAACCAGCGTGAGGCGAAGCTGAGGTTGCACTTTGCAAAGCAGGCATGGCAGGAGCAGTCACAGATGCTGCATGCTGCTGATATGAATTTGTGATACAGCACCGACGACAGCATGGACAGTGTTCGTGATTCCAGCACATCCTGCATGCAGCAAGCTCTGCATGCAGGAGGTGGATGGCTCGGCATCTTGAAGTTCAGCAATAGCATCTGCACCAACGTGCAGGACATGCCAGCACACCTCTGGCACAAGCATCGCATCTGCTTGTCCTGCAGGATTGTGTTACAGCCATGCTGCGATAGGCACACCATGTGGCCCATGCTTGTCCTTGCTGTCCTTCGTTGCTCCATGCCATGCTGTGCATGTGCTGCTCTCACAACAGGACAAGGCCGCAGAGGACCAAGCAGCGCCTCGTGCTGGACGCTACATCGTGTCAGCAAAGGGCATGGTGAGTTTGACCTGCCAACCAAAGCAATCGTGCTTCAACATGCATGCTGTGGTGCAGCTGCTTCAGGCATGTATCAGCATGACGTTCTTTTGGCAGGTGGAAATGCCCAGCACACACGACAGCAGCAGCATGAGACAGCGCAAGGTTCTTTGGCATCTTGCCAACCCATGCTGCTTTCCTGCTGCTGCTGTGCCTGCCGCCTCGACACCAAATACTCAACCAACCACTCTTCTTCTGTGTATGGTCAACTTTGGGCTGCCTGCTGTTGCTGTGCTGGGGCCGTTGCTGCCGACTGCTGGACTCAACAACCTACCCACTCGACAATGTTCCTCCACACAGCCCATTGGCATTGCCAACACCGTCTCAAAGTGAGAAAGTGATGCGTGACATGCTGCATCAGGGCTGCAGCAGCACGATGCGCCAGCACCGCTCACACCGCGCAACAGTGCTAGCAAGACAGGAGTTATTTGAGTATAGCCGAACTGCTTGCATGGCGTGTGGCATGCCTGAATTGTTGCCCGCAAACTGAGCCTGTTGTTGGTTGCGCTTTATGATGCACGTCAAGAGGATAGCAACATACCTTGCTGTACCCTGTCCCATCTGCCCTGCCCGCAGGTACCGTGAGAACCAGCCCGTCAGGACGCACCTCACCCCCTTTGAGCAGCGCGTCGCTGCAAAGCTCACCGAGGAGCAGGAGATAGCAGCAGCAGCAGCAGCGGGTGGAGTGGACGATGCCTGCAGCGATGTGAGCAGTGTGGGCCCCGTGCCACAGCAACTGTTCCCAGCAGCACCTGGAGCAGCAGCAGGGGCTCGCTGAGGGCAGCTGCAGCCACTCATACAAGCACTGCCAGTGGGCAGCGGTGGCAGGGGAAGGCGGTGGAAGAGGCGGCGACGCAGAATAACAGCAGTGGTGATATGTGCGTTTGGGGGAGGGGTAGCAGGGACACAGTAGGGGCACTTGCTGCTGCCAGTGCCTGGGGCAAGAGAGCGATCTGTACCATCTGTACCAATGAACACAGTGAGGTGGGGGGTGGAGGGTGTGGGCAGTGTGCCGCTGCTGATAGCGATGCAAAATCTATTGATGTGTAATTAGGTAGTGCAGCGGCACTGACTGCTGCTAGGCATTGACAGCATGTGCTACCTGTTGGCAGATTCAGGCCAAGGGCCCTGAACAGGTACTACCTATAGCAGGGACCTATAGCAGGGGTGTCCTTGCAGCAATAGCACGGCCACGCACATATAAGCAGCTGCATCAGTTTGGTGTTTTCTTGTTCCTTTGATGGCACGTGCCCGTCAGAAGGCTGGTCACAGAGCCTGTCACCTTGTTGGCGACAGCATCTTTTGGCCTTGGTCACCGCCTCTTGATTGTTAGTGAGGGTCAGTGATCATTTCCAATGAGGTCCCACATCTACAAGGGGTGTGGCAGAGGCGCCAGTCCTTCCCTGCCCGGCAAGGTTGTCTCGTGATGCTATTGGTCCTCAGCGCGTACAGGTCTTTTGGGGAAATGTCCAAGGGGCTGCACCCCCCACTGGATGGCCCATCCGGCATGGCCTACTAGACAGATGATCTGCATGTGTGTAAAACAGAGTCGTATCAAGGCTGTGCGACAGGTGTGTGCTGTCTGCTCATGGCATGCTTGTACACTGTGTGCGCAACACATATATGACAGATATTATATGTTGCAGCAACAGGCAGCTGCAGCGTGTGCCTTTTCATGATGGGGCAGTGCTGCTTCTAAATGCAGCGTTGTAGATGCGCAACACATCTATGTTGCGGTGCGCACAAGCTGCCTGCAGGGCCTGTCGCTACTGTATCTACGGTGTCATGATCAAGGTTCCATATTTCACGAAGCCACTGATCGACAATTACAGGGACCAATGCAAGTTGTTTGGCTTATCAGTCACAGCAAGCCAACCTGCACTGCACCACTTGCAATGCCCACACATGTGTACGTACACATGTATACAGCGGGATCTGTATAGACGAATCGCGCACAAAGAGTACCGTAGCGAACATAGCCGAAAGCGCCAACAGAAAATGAAGTTGAATTCATTATGTAGCTGGACCGTTTGCCATCAGACCGCGTCGCCGATTCAACTGTTGCATCGGCACTCCGATGGTCGGCAGGTCCAAGATCTCCCTACTGAAGTGATCACCGATCTTACTACATGTTCTGAGTCCTTTAAACCGCCAACTCAAGGTGGTGGGCGTATTCCGCTATCATCCCGTCTCGCCAGCAACGATGAACGGACCGAAGGGAAAGGTGCGCACCTGCCTGTCTGGCCTGTTGCGGCATGTTGTGAGCTGAGCCTGCGGCCACACACGCTACATGTTGACGTTTTGCCGAAGGCGTGAACGCATTGGCTCCACCATCGCTGTGTCAACTGCGATGCACTCTTGGACGGACCGATGCCAGCATTCACCGCGGCATTGTGGACCTATCACAACATTATTATATAGTATATAATATCCCGTCAAAAACACAAAACGTGTCCGCCTGTGCATTCCAAGCTTTCGCTTTGCAACCGTTGCTACAGGCCAAGTGCCGAAGCTGTCAGGGATGGGTTGGGTGTTGCTGGTGCTTGCAGCTCTGCTGCTGGTGCCTGCGCAGGCTGCACGTGGCCTGAACTCACAGGTATTGGATGGCTTTGGCCCACAGTCTGGCTGTGCCTTCTGTACTTTGTTTTGTTCAGGGGTGGCCAGCAGACAAATGAAGTCCTTCAAACAGCTTATGCCTGCTGACAGAAATGCACAGAGCAAGCACGCCCACTCACAGGCTTTGTGTCATGTGACATGCAAGCACACTCCACACGTTTGCACGATATTGCGCCTGCTGTTGCTGAGGTTTGCTCTTGTGCTGTATTGCTGCTGATACAGGACAAGGACAAACCACTCAACAAGCCACCCGTGGACAAGCCGTGCTTGTCTGGTGAAACCAGCTGCGCCGGCGTAGCCGGGTAAGGGTTGGGTCCCAGGCCAGCTGAACTGAGACTAAAGCCACTCTTTCCACAGATGGCCTGCGTACTGAGTAATGAACAGCACCTATAATGCCATTGTCCAATCAGTAGTGACAAGCCACTCGAATGACATTCACTGTCCCTCACAGCTGGCCTCACGACAGCAATTGGTTGTGCCGGGCTTGAGCTAGGGTTCACCTGGTGTTAAATCCACAAGCAAGTCCTGCGCATGATCTGTAGAGGTCTAGGCAACGGCAACATGAACTGCCAACTCTGTTAGCAACCTGCCTCAACGTGGCCAGCCTGACAATTTGATGGCATCTCCCCTACTGTGCACCCCCCCTAATGCTCCTGCCTCCTTATCTTACAGTGGCATCACGTTGGTTGAACCAACCACTGTATGGCAAGGCCTGCGGCACGTCTGACAAGTTGTCAGCAGGTCTATTGCACATGTCACATGTGTGCGGCACACGCCTCTAACCACCCTTTTTGACTTTCCCCCTCCTGTTGTGCACCACTGGTGGCATGGCATGACTGCGCCCCAACAGGACCTTCAAAGGACGAGCGCAACTGTGGATCATGCGGTGCGGCCTGCCCCGCCAAAGCAAGTGCACTGAAGGCACGTGTGAGTGCGCCGAGGGCCTGGTGCTGTGTGATGGCCTGTGCGTTGAGGAGGGGACCTGCCCTGAGCCCCCAGTGGAGCCGCAGGTCAGTGTCTTCAGTATGCTACTATCCGGATTGATATCAGTAGGTTATCAGTATGTTACCTCAACACACTCCGAGCCCATGGCTGGGGCTAAGCATTGATATGATGCATCAAGTTTGTCCGAGCGACTGGATGGCTGCCTGACTCAGTCTGCAACTACGTCAAGTGCCACTTGGCAGGTGACCTGCCCCGGCCATGATGTCACACTGTGTGACTCTCAGTGTGAAGTTCATCGACGCCACTGCGGCAGTTTCAATGGTTCTCAGGCTTTGGAAGCGGGTGTGATCCGGACTGTGCATAACTGCGATGCCATCGCAAATGATTTGCTCACCTAGCATGCACTGGCTGTAGCCAACGACCGCTTCGGTTTTGGATGCCCCGTGTTGTTGCGTGCAGTGCGTCAACAATGCATCCACATTTGCTGTCTTTTTTGAGGACTTCTTCGCATTCTGTGGCAACCCCACAACCTTCTGCGCTCAAGAAGCCCCAGCAGCTCAGTACCTGTGCAACCTGCAGCTCCCCACATTTGAGCAGCTGCCTCCCGCCTACCAGGAAAAGCTAGCGCCCGCCAACTGCTTCCTGAACAAAACTATCAATGGTATCCTGCCACCTACAGCGGACGCTTGGTGTGAGTGCACAGCGACAGAGGATGTGTTGGCTTTCACCAACACACTCAGTATCCTGAACTTGTACGTTGGTGTTGATGCTGCCAGTGGGGAGGCAGCACCCCCCAGCAACATTTCAGCACCTGCAGCATGTCCCAGCGCTCCCTTCGTGCCTTACAAGGACATCTACCTGTGTGACAGGAGAGGCCTGCCTGGGCGCAGCTGTGACAGGATTGTTGGTGCAGCATGTCCCACCGACAGGTCTATCGGCCAGTGGAATGCAAGCCTGCCCAATCCCAACGCCAGTGCAGAGGCCGCCTGCAGAAATGCGGCCTTTTTTGAGGCATTTATCACAGACTTTATCAGCGACGAACCATCAGGGCCCCTGTGCTTGCCCACCCTTGTAAGCGCAACAGACTGTCAGCTACAGGGTTGCCCTTGTGCAGACCCGGTGAGTTGAGGCGGTGCAACGGCATGCTCAGGCCCAGCCGTTGGCACAGTTGTGCGTACAGTCCCAAAATGCTGTTGGCCCGCCCTTGCCTGTGCACAACACAACATCATTGCATGCCCCATTGTGCCCCATTCAGGCTGCATGTCAGTCATTGTGGAGAAGATGCATGCCACCATCGATACATTTGTTGGCACTGGCGTCGCTGTTCAACTTGAAACGGTTAAGACTTTGCCACATCAATTGATGACGTTTCTTGGAAGAAACCTTGACCTCAGCTGTTTACAAACCCCAGGTTCAAGTCTACACCAAGTCACTAACCCAGTGACCACGCCTGTTTTCCTATGTTGCTTGCAGTGCCCAAGCAACGCCTGGTCCATCACCTACCCGATCAGCCTCTGGAAAGATAACTACTGCCCCGATGAAGAAGGAAACCAGAGAGGCCTGTGTGCTGATGGCATCGACGGCCCCCGCCCTGCTGCATGTGACCTTGACCCACAACTTGATCTTGACAGCTTTGAGGCGCAATTGTTGCTGCCCTCAAATCTGTGCCTGTCCAACATAGATGTGTTACGTCAGAGCTCAAGTTCCAGCCTGGAGTTCCGGTCTGTTGTGTGTGGATGCCTCAACAATCCTGACGAAGCTGCAGCCAACGTGTCCGCAAGCAGCCTCAACGCCGTCTTGGCATTCAACTTTACAACCCTGATAGTGGCCCCCTTGCCTGATGTGCAGCCCCCTGCTCAGTGCCCAGATGCCACGTTTGTGCCGGCACGCAACCTGTATGTGTGTGATGCCGAGGGGGTGGAGCCGGGAGCATGTGAGTGCCCCAAGCGGGAAGCCTTTTACCAATGGGAGTCAGATCCGTTCCTAGGTGATGATGTGCCCGCAGAGTGCTTTGAGTTTGTGAGCGCTGCAGCCGAGGGGGGCAAGTGCCTGGCATCTGCTGCCCCGAGCCCAGGGGTGTCTGGCTCTGGCATTGAGTCACGGTGCCGCCTGTCCGTGTGCCCTTGCCCTGAGGCTGATCTGTTTGAACCACCGGTGGACCCAAGCCCTGTCCGCACCCTTGGCGCACAGCCTCGCCAATCTGCACCTTAAAGAGCAGGATCGATGGAGCTTGCGCTGTTGTCTCAACAGCTGAGGCTCACTGAATCGTGACTTGGCGACTAGTTTGACGTGTTCAATGACACCTGAGGGCGATCAGTACGCACGCAGCACTGCCTTTGTGGTTTGCAGTGGTTTCAGTATGGGGCCCGGCTACAGTGCTGCGATCGCGCGCTGTATTGACAAACCTACTGTGCTCATATTGACCTGCTAGCTCAACCCTACAGTCTGCAGGGCTGAGCTTCAGCCTTGAACCTTTGTTGCCTGGATCAAGGCGGTGACATTGTGCGACCATGCATGGGAGTCGCCCTTGCCTCCCAATTGCCTTGGATTTCGGCTGTATAGACATCCAGTCAACCGTATGCTGAAAATTGGCCCTGTCGTGTTGGCTTGCTAGGTCTGTGAAAGATGTCACATCTGTTGGCAACATCCAATGTTGGGGCAGTGATGATGGTGATCCCGGGTAGCCATCATGGCATGGGCTTGCTGAAGGTGTTGCCGTAGTACGGTGTGTACCTCTACTTTTTTGTATCGTGTACTCCTCACCTTGATAATCGTACTACGTAGTACATCGTATACGATGCCTGCCAAGCGCACTGGACTATGGCTTGGTGCTTCGCGTTGTTTTGGCTGGTCGACTTTGTCAACTTTAAGCTGAGCATCACACATGCCCCACTCAACAATCCGATTGCGGCTTGCTGGTTGGGGGACTATGTGGTCTAGTATGGGTGACCCTGCCGTACATCAGTGTGTCACGCCGTCACGGATACGGTATGCCGCTTGTGGATAAATTGCCCGTTGGATGGTTGGCGGTGTAATTTGTAGTACTAGATGTTTGATTAGCTTGTTTGCCTCAAACATGCAAAGCTCTTGCTGCAGTTGAAACTTTCAACTACCGGGTATCAGTGAGACCTAACACCCATGTGACAGTGGCAGTGTCACTGGTTGTGTCTGCTCCACGCTGGTGCTGGTTCCCCAAGCGGTGTACAGTCCCTTACGTGATTCAGCCAT
The DNA here is from genome assembly GCA_007449985.2 of Desmodesmus armatus. Classification (NCBI taxonomy): domain Eukaryota; kingdom Viridiplantae; phylum Chlorophyta; class Chlorophyceae; order Sphaeropleales; family Scenedesmaceae; genus Desmodesmus; species Desmodesmus armatus. The sequence goes on from VIIQ02000584.1 coordinate 138,854, forward strand.
TCAGTTTGCTATACAGGTTGTGTCGCACCAGGCGAGGTTGCTGTGTAACTTTTTATGATTCTGCTTTCCCCCAATGACCAGGCAGTACCAGGGCATTCATAGTGGTATGAGCAGCGCAACGATCATGCGCGCCACTTCCAAAACAAGTATTGTGTTTACATTCTGTACAGGCGTCTCAGTTTGCTGTGACAAGTATCTCCCAAACACATGCTTGCAAGCATGCGTTTGAGCTGACTTAATTGAGACAGCTCTGCCGCAACCCTGCCAGTCATACAGATTGGTTGCTCCCAAGTGTGCCACATGTCCCAGCTCGCATGCTGGCCATGGGTGACTGCTGCAGTTGAACCAAACAGCCCATACACTTGCCAATGCCTTGGCAGCATGCTGCGCAGCAAGGTTACGACACGTCTGCATATGTCACCTGGTCCCTACTGTCCCTAACCGTTAGGGACAGCAGGGCCCCTGCTGTCACACCTATCACCTCGTCACGGGTCAAAGTATCCTCTTAGCAAAGCATTTCAGCCAGAATGCACACTGAGCAAACTCAAGCGCAGCTCGCAGTCATGTGGCCCACAAACCTTGCTAACATTTGTTCACTTCACCCTCAGCCTTTCACGGCGTGCAGCTTCTGCAGAAGGAGCTGCATCGTTTCGTGTGCTACCAAGCCCAGTCACTGGAATGAATGCAAAGGTGGCAGTACAAACTGGGGCAAGCGACAATTGACTGGCAGTGCTGTACAACCTGTATTACCCTGCGCAACGTCTTGCAGATATGAACAGAGCTGTTAGACAAGGATAGGTCCCATCCTACACCCTTTTGTGGTTGCTGATGGTTCCTTGCTTGCAGAAGCAATTAAATATATTCACTGGACCCTGAGCTGCAGCCAAATCATGGCAATTTTGACATGCCAATGTAATGTATCTGGCGGCAAAAAACCCTAACAAACAGATAAATCCAGCGTTCAACAGGATTACCATCTGGTTGCCTGCAAGCCATCCTCAAGCACCCGTGCATTATGCATACAACCAAAAACCCCAGCTCCCCTGCCGATTGCAACTGAATTCAGGCGGCACGTTGCTGCCGCTGCTGCTGGTGACGATAACTCAGGTCAAGTATCAGGTGATGATAGACGACAACGAAACATGCTACTAGTAGTACACCGCTACTGTTGCTGATGCAGTCACTGCTGCTGCTGCTTGGCCTTGGCAACTTTCGTACTCTTCTGCTGCTGCTGCCAGCGCGGCAAGCTGCCTGCTGCTGCTGCCCCGACAGCCCTACTCCTACTACTGCTCCTCCTACTAATCCTACCACCACTGCTGCTGCTGCTGCTGCTGCTGCTGGCGTCCTGCACATCCCCTGCTGCTGCTGCACCCGCCGCAAGCGCTGCTCTCTCTGCCTGCCTTGCTGGCAGCTCATAGCAGCAAATCTGCACAAGATCATCCAACCAATGCGTCTGCGCCCCGCCACCAACCCCACCCCCACCACCAGCAGCACCCCCCACACCCCCACTAGCATCCCCAGCTAGTGCAGGTAGGGCCTCAAACATCCCATTCAGCTCGGCCCCCTCAAACTGGTCCAACCGAGGGTATGCCGCACACACAAACGCGTACACCCAGGACAGCGAGGGCTGCGCAGCGAGGGCCCTCATTGACTGGGCGAGGGCTGCTAGGCTGGAGGGGCTCAGGGAGCCGAGTTGGCCGTGGGAGGCAGCCTCAACGCGCTCGAGCCAGCCTGGGGCGGGGGTGTGCTTGAGGGCAGCGGCGGCGGCAACGAGGCGGGCAAGCTCCTCGGGTGTGCACCACCAGATGGCGGCATCGGTCACTGCAGGAATTGGAGAAGGGAGGCGGGGAGGGCAAGGGCACGGCATGAAGGGTGAATGTCAAGAGGAGTGATTGACAGACTGCATGACAACTTGGCCGGGGCAGGCCCAACACCCGTGGCCTGCTGCGCTGGCAGCAGACCAAGATGAGTCCACACACAGCATCGACCTGCTGTAGCACAAAGTGCCACTTTGTACTGGTCAGGACATCCCCTCTGTCATACAGCCCCCCCCCCCCAAAACACCCAGCCACCTCAAACAACCACACGCACTCCAATCACACAACCTCAATGCTTTCCTTCCCATTCCTGACCTGTTTGATTTTCAGCCCCCCATTCCCCGCGACCCTGCACTCCTCCCCTTCCTCATTACCCCCACCCACCTGCTCCATACTGTGCCAGCCACGCTCTCCCGGGGTACGCCCGCAGCCACACCAAACCCTCAGCCAGCGACGCCAGCTGCCCAGGACTCGCCCCCCCCCTCGGTAGAGAAACAACAACACCCACTCAAACACACCACCTTAATGCTGTACCCCCCCCCCCCTTCCCACACCCCTCATCCCCCCCCCCTTTTCCCAAGGTACCCCACCTACCTGCGCCATACTGTGCGAGCCATGCGCGTCCAGGATAAGCCCGCAGCCGCACCAAACCCTCAGCCAGTGATGCCAGCTGCCCCGGGCTCGCAGCCCCCAGCTTCCACATACTGCTGGCCGCCAGAGACGCCGTCCAAGGTTCCGGCGGCGTAAACCCTAGCCGCGATGCCGCAGCAGCAGTAGCAGAGAGCTCCTCAGCGCTCATAGCATCTAGGGAGGGGCTGCTAGCCGCGAATACGTCGCGCAGCCAGCCGGCATCGGGTCGGAGGCGTAGGGAGGCCAGCGCGGCGAGGAGGGCGGGGAAGGAGGCAGGGGGGACGGCGCCACGCAGGCAACGCCCGGGGCAGGCGGTGACGAACGCACGCAGCCAGCTGTCACCAGGACGAATCTGTATGAGGGGAGGGGCAAACACAAAGACAAGGGAGAGTGTGGTCAAGACACTGTGTGTACACATGGAACCGAGTGACTGATCAACTGCTCGTGTTGATGGCGCAACTGCACCCGACCTGCAGCGTGACCAGTGCCAGCAAGTCTGCCAGCTCCTAGGGAGTGATACACACCCTCTGCCCGCTCAGCCCCCCCCCTCTTTCCTCACTGCTCATGCCTACCATGTGTAACTGCAGCTGCATTGGGTGCTGGCAGCAGCTTTGTCAAGTCCTGAACCCCCTACCACTGCCCGCACCCCCAACCCACCCCTATCCCCACCACACCCCCTGCAGTGTAGCCAGTGCTGCCAGCAGGTCAGTCAGCTCCTGGGGGGCGAGGCTGGGCAGTTGGGGCCTCAGTGCCAGCAGCAGGTCCTCACCAAGTGCCTCATCAGGGGTGAAACCCAGCGCAGCAAGACCCTGCGAGGTGGGATGACAATACACAGCAGCAGCAGCAGTCCTGGTGAGTGCAGTGAATGGGAACACACAGTGATTTGCACGCGGTGAACCCAAACGCTGCAATTCGCTGTACAGTGCACAGACAAAGAAGAGCAGCAGCAGCAGCAGCAGCCTTGGTGAGTGTATGTTTTCTCAGCGAGCAGGGGAAGGGACGAGCTTCACCCAAAATTACAGCTACTGAACAGGCCATCATGGCCTGCAACTGCTGGTGATGATCTGCTGCTGCCAAACCCGCCTTTCGCTGAAACACTCACTGCTGACACACCTGTGCCACCCACAACAGCGGCCCTGCGTCAATGCGTCTCATCTGCAGCACCAGTGCCATTGCTGCCCCCCCCCCCCTTCAACACGCCCACACCCATTGACAAGGGCACTCCCTCGCGCACCTGTGCCACCCAGAGCAGCGGCTGTGCTTCCATCCTCCCCAGCTGTGGTGCCAATGTTGCAGCCAGGGCAGGGCCAAGGCCCTCGGGCCAAGCAGTGAAGCCCAGTTTGTGCAGCGACAGCACTGACAGGGCCAGCTGGGGGCCAGATAGGGACGACCAACGGGCCTGCAGCAGCAGCAGCAGCAGCAGCAGCAGCAGCAGCAGTGTTCACAAACTCCGGTTCTGAGATGATACCACACGCCAACCTAGAATGGGCACACAGACACGTCCCAAACACGTGTTTCAATGCTCCAATAACTTGAGGGCACAGGTGATTGGAAACGGCAGCAGTGTTGGAGGCTGGAGGCTGCAAGTGCTGTGGTTGATTTCAGTACAGTACAGTACAGGAATTGGGGACAGAGTCCCAACCTCGGCACTTGCCAGCGAGCCAGGGGCTCATGAGGGTGCCCCGAAGGGCCTGTAGTACCCCAGTTTCTCAGGTCAGGTGTGAGGGCGATCGAGATCACCCAGCAAGCCAGCCGTCAATTCCAGTAGCATTTTTTCCCATGGTGTGCCTAGCACCACCCGGTTCGAGCGGCAGCTGTTCCCGGACGCACTGTGGTGCTGCCGCACCCTCGCAGCAGACATGGATCGAACCCAAGACCTATCTGATGATAGGAACTTGACTTGACCACTCTACTACGGGAGCAGTTTAGAGTCATACTCAGGACTCAGGATTTCATTACGCAAATGGCAAGCGGGACGACTTAAACCACACCATTCGCAGCTCACAGCCCCAAACAACGCTGACGCCACCAAACACCCCCCCCCTCTGCTGCCACCCCAGCAGTTATGCACCCCTCCCTGCCCCCCTAACCCTACCACTGCCTCAGCCTCCCTGCAAAGGGCACTAAACTCCCAATCCCCAGTCCCACTGCGCCACAAAAGCACACGCAGCCGCTCACACCGCCCCACACTCACTCTCCCCCATCCCTGTCTCAGTAACCCTCTGGACCTGCCACTACAGCAATACCTGCCCACTGCGAACTCCACCTCCTGACTGCAAACCAAGCCACCCAACTACCCCCCCCCCCAAAGACCGGATGCATGTTTTCTGTCATACACACATACATCATCACATATGCTGCAACGTACCTGCAGTTGTGAGCTGTACTTGCCCAGCCAGCGCTGTGGGGGTGGCACACCCAGCCGCCCCAGCCGCACAGCCACGGCCACAAACCCGGCAGGTTTCAGCTTGGACAGGCCGCCAGACAGCGGACCATGCAGCAGCGACGCCAGCACACGCCTGCATATGCACACACAGGCAGGCGTGACAACAGCAACAGCCAGCCGCTTATGAAGAGAGTTAGCTGCAGTAGAGTGCTGGAAGGGATGTGCCAGCAGAAAGCTCAACCTTGCCAGGATGGATGGAACGAGCGGCACTGTAGGCATTAATTGACCCGAGTTGTTCTGCAGCGGGAAAACAAAATGTTTCGCCAGTAATATGACTTGGCGGCAAACCATACAGCAGCCCGATGCACACACACTCACACACTCTGTGTCAACATACACATGTGTCAGCATGGTGCGTTGCTAGCCACACCTGCTCACTTGTCTGGAAGGATATGTCATTGTTTGTGTTAGCAGGTCAAACACCTGCCTGAACCCTGGAATGACATCACCCAGACCTACATTACCGTCTACCCTCGTCCTGGACAATCAAGACGCCTCAAGCCACACTAGACAAGCCCTGCATGTGTTCAAGCTTGTTTTGCAGGCCCGACTGACGACCCTGTTGCCTACCGAAATGCTTCGTTGTGCCTGCAGGTAATTTCTAGTGGGACAAGGGGGACTTATTGCTTGCCATGCCATAGGGAGGGTTGTGGCCCCTCTAAGCAGTCTCGATATCACATCTATGCAGTCATAGCAGCTCTATGCAGCCAGAAAGCAGCAGCAGTCAAGCAGCAAGCAGCAAAATCAGCCAGCCGAGGTCTGGAGGGTGCTGGAACCAGACGAGGCAAGCCGATCAGGTGAACGTTTTCCGATTTAATTGATGCTAATACAAAGTTTGTTGCTGGCGTACCCACGCCCTTACACCTAACTTCGGACTGTCACAACTTTGGATGGTGGAGGGATTGGCTGGATGCACACTCTGTGTCAACACACAACACACAGTAGGGAGGGTGGAGAAACAGCCTGGCAGTGTTTTTGGTGCACACATAGCAGACAGCATGACAGTGGCACATGTGAGCATGGCAGGGCGCAACATGTGTGTGAAAGACAGCCCAACGTCATGAGTCATGGACGTCATGTTACTGTGTTGGCGGCTTTGCATTAGCTGCTGGACGGCCAGCTTCTCTGCACTGCTTGATGTACTGCCCGCGCAACAGCAACTGCTCCTGAGAGCTGCTGCTATTGACTGCTGCCATCGTTGCTGCTGCTACATGCCACATGATGAAGAATGGCAGGTCCTGGACGTAACGTACAACACCATGTGGCTTGCAACAGCAGCAACGATGGCAGTAGTCAACAGCAGCGATACAACCACTGCTGGGCTCACACAGTCGCAGAGTGTTTTAGGGGGGGGGGGGGCGAAAGTGCTCAAAGGCACCAGCATTGCAGACAAGAACATGTCATCCCAGAGCAGAGCACAGCTGTAGTGCATCACACACGTGGAATGCAGGACACAGCAGCAGCAGCAGTGCTTCTTACCTATCCCCCCCCGCCCCTCACTATATCGTGCCTGACTGACATTACTCACTTGTGTTTCAGCTTGAGCATGGTGAGTGCCGTAAGCACACTCAGCCCACTTGACGCAGACATGCCGCCACTCTGCTGGACAACCTTGGACAGCAACTGACCCAGCAACGCATCACAGTTCACCTCCTGCTGCTGCGGCTGCTGCATCTGCATCGGCAGCGGCTGCTGCTGCCATTGCTGCTGCATCGGCAGCAGTACCCGCCCTCGGACGAGTGCCGCCTGCTCTGCCCGCTGCTGCCGCACTGCTGCCATTCGAGCCGCCATTGTCGCACTGTTCAGCAGTCCAGCCTCCAACTCAGCCGCCGTACTGTTGTCACTGCTGCCGCCATTGCTGCCGCTGCTGCGAAGTATGGGCGGCAGCTGCTGCCGCATGTCACTGCTAGCACCAGCAGCAGCAGAGGGTATCAAGCCGGCTAGCCCCATGATCCTACTGCTGCTGTACGGCAAACGCGTCGCCATCACCTGCTGCTGCGGCTGCATGCTGTTGACGTAGCCGTACCCGCCAGCATTGCTGTCAGCACCTTGCCAAGACTGCCCCTGCTCCTCCCCACTGCTGCTGCTGCTGCTGCTGCTGCTGCTGCTGCTGCTGCTGGAAACAGTACTGCTGCTGCTGCTGCTGGCGGACAGGCCATGCAGATGTGGGGCGTTCAACCGCGCTGCACCCCCCAGTCCGCATGCTCGCCGCCGTCATAACTGTCATAACCGTCCATGCTGCTCACACTAACACCAGCAGGGGTAAGCAGCCCCAAGCCGCCTTGAACCCCGCGCTTTGAATCCTGCATTAGCTGCGCCAGCCGCAGCACTGCTGCTGCAGTGTGGTGCGGTTTGAAGTCATCGTTGCACTGCATGCGCACGAGGGCAGCTAGCAAGGGGTAGCTGGGCACGTTCTTTATCGCATGCAGCAGCTGCTGGTCTGCATTACGAGGCCACTGCTGCTGCTGCTGCTGGATCTGTTGGGGCGGCGGGAACTGCTGCTGCTGCTGCTGCAACTGCTGTGGATCAGCTTGCCACTGCTGCTGTTGCTGGTACTGCTCTTGCGAGGGTCCCAAGTACTGCTGGGCGGGTGGTGGCATCTGCTGCTGCTGCTGCTGGTTGTATGTTGCAGCCTGTGTGGCCTGCAGTTCCGCAACTGCCTGACCAGCTTGCAGCCGCCCTCGCCCACTGCTGCCCCGCTGCTGCTGCCGCCACTGCCATTGCTGCTGCTGCTGGCAGCACCACTGCTGCCGGCATTACTGCCGGGACCACTGCCGCCGCTGCTGCTGCTACTGAAGCCGTTGATGCGCCCTATACTGCTGCCATTCCGCCGCAGCGCCTGCGTGCGCACGTCACGGCTGCTGCTGCTGCTGCTGGGCGGTCTGCTGCTTTGTTGCAGGTGCGGCAGCACACAGCGTGGCCAGGTGCACTGCTGTTGCTGCTGCAACACTGCTGCTGCTGGCTGTGCCGCAGTCACGACCTGGTGTGAGGGAAAGCGCACAGCACACAGAACGACAAAGAGTCCAGGACTCAGACAGCAGGTGAATAAGCGAGCTGTACGGACAGAACAGAGAGAGCTGTTGGCAGCTGCTATGATACAGAACAGTGTGGTACAACACAAGCTACTCTAGCAGCTTGTCAATGCCAGGGCTTGGGGGGCTCATTGAGGATGGAAGATGACCACCCTCAACGACGATTGAAACCCGCCAAGCCCTGGCATTGACAAGCTGCTAGAGTAGCCTCTGTTGCAACTGCAATGTAAAGTTGTTCATGTTGCCGCCAACTCAGCCATCGAATCACGTTGCTCAGGTGTCAAAAGGGTCACGACTGCAAGCACCCAGATAACCAACGTGGCCCATGCTGCTGCATCACGAAACATGTCCGTCCAAAAGGCATGTGCAGCCAATGTCTGCAGGGGTTGCGTTGTGAACATCAAGAGGCTGTCACACATGGCTCCTGTAATTGTGCAGCTGCTGGCCCTCTCAGCAAAAACACGCCAACGCCACGCTGTTGGTTTAGAAACTGGCGACAAAAAACATGGTTGGAACCGGACATGAACGACAGCTGAACAGCCCTGTGTGATTGTGGTGTGTCAGGCATGAAAGAGAGCGACAGCCTGGCAGGTGCCTGCAGGCAGCTGAACAGTCACAAGGCCCTGAAACAGCAGGATCTGCCCCCAGCACACATGCAAATGGTTGACCACGCTAAACCTATATTGTAGTAACGAAAGCAGCAGCTGCATGCCCGTGAACAAAGCGTACCTGCTGTGCCAGGCTGCCGGGCCAGCAGACGCATGGGATCGGCTGCTTTGCTGCCGTTGCTGGGCGCATATGCACACTGGCAGGCCAACACTGCTGCTTTGAGGAAAGCCTGAGGCTGTTTCTCGGGTCCTGCAAGTACCAGGACATGCAGCAGTACCCACATCAAAGTCGCACAGCAGGGAGAGTGGTTATGCTGTCCAGGGACTGGGTGTGTCGTTGATCGACACCTGGTGCACACCACTACATTTTTGAAGCCAACAGCATGCGATATAAAGCACTAGAGCACAGCCAGCTACCCAACAGCAACAAACCTGATGTTGGTGGGTGCAGGCGTAGTATGTTGCCGGAAACGCTCATGGACGCGCTGACCAGGGAAGCTTGCCATGCTGTACATAGTAAGACTCATACTGTCTGCATATCAGTGACGTTTCGCAAATATCCACGATCAAAACCTGCTCAGCAAAGCCAGCTGCGGCCACCTGCTGATACAACAAGCTACAACAGTTGCTAACACTGTGCAGTTGAACCGACTCAGCAGGCGCAACAGATTGCAGACCGTTGCGGGAGGTTTGCACAGGGGTTTTGACTAATCGTGAGGGCCTGGTCTGTCGTTGCAAAATCTGTCCACATCACCGTTGCCTCTAACACTTGCATTTCCAGTTTGCCTTTGTTCTGTCAGCCAGGCATTCTTTCGCTGTGGGCACTCGCGGTGCACAAAGCCCGTCGTGTTCAGCTTTTCGGCAACTTCATCATCTGTAATCGGTCTGTGAAGTTTCTTCGCAACCTTGCAGCCGTCCTGCTGCCTGTACCAACCTCTGAGCTACTGCCACAACCACAAGTCAGTGATCATGAGACTTCTCGCTCAACGGTGCATGGGCTCCCTCCTGCAGCGTGAATCGGTATCTCGACGCATTGGTGGTGCTCCTGTCACCGCAAGGCATGCAGGTAGGTGCGAGGAATCCTAGATGCCTCAGCTGACCGCCTGTCCTGGTTGACTCCTCTCCACATGATGGGCAGTGTTGCCAGGCATGCTGGGCAGTGTTGCCTGTGGTTGCTAAGCCAGAACATGTTCACAGCCAGTCACTTAGCTAATTGCAGCAGCAGCATAGTCAAATATAGCTTTTCCAGTAAGCTTCTGCTGTTTTTGCCTTCAGCTTGAGCAACCAGTAGGTTACTCCAAATGGTAGTAGTTGCAGACAGGAGGCCCACCCCCTTGCAGCACGGTGACTCAATGGTTTCGCCCACATCAGCACCAAAATATGGCTTGAAGAGTCTCATGTCATCATGCTATCCTTCCCTTTTTGTTGCAACTGCAGTCAGGCAAGCACCAGCCCCTCTCATCCAGCAGCAAAAGCAGCAGTTTGGTCGTGGCTGTGTAGCAGCAGCAGCCAAGCGCAGCTCACGCAGGGATGACAGCACGGAGGACCCAGGTGGGCGGGCAGGGGGACAGGTGGCTCCATGCACCTGGTCCATGGGGGGGGGGGGGGGGGGCTGTGTGTGTGTGTTGGGGGGGGGGGGGGCATAATGTTTGTTGTGGCAACATATGTGTGGAGTGTATGTGTGTAGAAGGGGGGGGGGGTTGTATGTGGTGGGAGTTGGTTGAGTGTAAGGGGCGTGTCCATTCTCGCGTGTGTGTGTGGGGTGGGGTGGGGTGGGGTGGGGTGTGTGTGTGGGGGGGGGGGGGGGGGCTGCCAGCAGATGACCCAGCGAGCATGACACACAGCAGCGGCAAAGAAGTTTACAGGCTGGTCAGGATTGTTGACGTGGTGAGGGGTTCAAACGCACACTGCCAACCCACCACAGTGTTGGCTCATCCTCACTCCCTCACCAGTCTTTGTGTGTACCTGACTCCACCCTGTTGCATTTCTGCAGATCGCATCATCGATGACACTGCTGCTGATGCCGTTGACGCCGTGTCTGAGACTGCTGACGCCACACAGCAGAGCATGCAGGTGAGACGCGGGTTGATACCGGTGTGGGTTTTGCAACGGGTTCCCAAACCACCCTGGTTTGTGCAAGGCGTTTAAGGTGACTCATATGCAATTGCAGGGGGTGCCCAGACTGGCTCCCCTGTTGCCTACACAGCAGGGATCCACCATAGCACGTTTGGTACGCAAACTATACATATATAAGTAACTCCTGCTCTGCGGTGTGGACTCGGCATCGCCTGTGTGCACTACACACGGTCCCCAGCCATCAGCTACTGTTCAGCTGTCAACTGGGTGTAGAGGCCGCGTGCGCTCCTCTGCAAGCCTGTACAATGCCTTCATAGTGTTATCATACGCATTGTATCGTTGCATGGCACGCACAACCCAAGGAGAGGTTCACAGCACCGCAGCAGTGCAAGCCATGTGTTCCAATACAACAGCCACATCGTAAGGGGCGTTCGCATGACTGATAAAGCAGCGTTCAAACGAATTTGGCTATTGAAAACGCCTTCCACCACTTTTAGCACCTCTCGTTGACACAGGGTTTGAACCATCTCTGGTGCCCAGCAGAGTTTGGAGGCCTCGAACTTCGCGCTGCTGCACACCAACATACTATGAAGCAACCCATGTAACCATTAGTGGCGCCTTGGCGGCCCTGCGTGCTTGCCTTGCAAAGTGGGTGGTCTGGGGATCCCTGCTTGCTGATGCCCTCATAGCCGTGCAAGCCATCCACAAGGGCTAGCGTGCATTCCCACAGACACCTATAATAACATTCTATCAATTGGTGCTCTGATGGCGAGTCACACGTTCTGACAGGCTGGTACATGCAGTATAACATGTGTGTCTGCTACTAGGGCAGGGCACAGGCCCAGACAGCAGACCTCCGGCCCCTGATTACTCAGAATCTGCAAGACAGAATTCCACGAAACCTTGCATGCTGCCTTCAGAGACTACTTGCTGCCTGCTGCCCAACAGCCAAGGGAATCCAACAGAATGCCAGGCTTTGGGGGTCAGGTCAAAGATTACAAGCGTTTTCACTGTTATTTTACTAAAAAGGCCAAAACGTAATCAAAATTCTGTTAGAATCGTCCCGGACTGTCAGGGGTGGCTGAACACACCAAGCAGACCAGCATGTTTCAATTAGAGGGAAATCTGTCTTGCAGATTCCAAGATATATGGCCTGATGTTTCAAACTTGTTAATAACAGTATTCCATGTTACTTAAGGTCCGGGTCCTGGGCCTTCACATTCTGGCCCTCCTTGGGTGGGGTGACTCAGCCACGGGGTGGGAGGCTGGTGAAGGTCTTTCCTATGCATAATCTGGCACCCCCTCATAATTACATATGAGTCACCTTAAGACACCCTGGAGTGTTCACAAGGTGTGGGGGTGACCTGTAGTTGAGGGGACATGCCAAGTAACGTGCCCTGCAGTGGTTACTTGCCCAGCCACTCACTCGCTCCTGTCCCCTTTTTGCCATGTGTACTCATGTATATCATGTATATCCATGTACTCATGTAAATCATGTATATCATGTTATGTATGCGAGTAAAGGTAGAAGAACTCACTTGAGTGCACAAGATGCTTGAAGCGGCGCGTGGGTGGCACTCCAAAACCTAGCCAAGGGTTTGACAGGCCCTGATTGTTTTCCTGCATCTTCCCCCATCCACCCACCCATTCTGCATGCAGGCCGCTGCAGCCGCTGCCACTGGCGCTGTTTCCGATGCCTCTGACGCCGCCCAGTCCACCATCACCTCCGCAGCACACACAAAACCAGCTTGGCTAACAATCTCCACACTACCCCTAATGATTTATCAGCGTGGCAAATGCTTTCAACATTTCTTCATTTCCGCACCAAGGATTGTGATAGATCCTTATCATCCTCATGTATCTTCATATGCAGGCCGCTGCAGCCGCTGCCACTGGTGCCGTGGCCGACGCTTCTGATGCCGCCGAAGCCACCATCGTCTCTGCAGCACAGACAGCTACAAGCCTGGTTTCCGATGCTGCCGACACAGCCGTCGCATTTGTTGATGATGCCGATGCTGCTCTGAAGAGTGGCGTGGACAGTGTGAGGGCTGCCACCACCCCCGGGGGCCCCATTGACTGGTCTGTGGGGGTGGGGGGCAGCCCTGACCCCCGCTTCAAGAAGATGAAGGTGCTGGTGGTGGGAGCCACTGGAGGCGTGGGAAGGTGAGAGTGGGTTTTTAGTGGTGTAACACCCCTGCCCATCACGCTCTCCTCCCCCACCTGCTCCTGTTGTTGTGTGTAGGACCTCCCTGCCTCTTCTGCCCAGAGGAAACCTTGCTTGCTGTTGTAGGCTGGCTTGGCTGGCCACCCCTTCCCCTGCTTGACACACAGACACAAGCTTGCCTGTCTAGTGGTAGTCACGAATCCCCCGGTTCTGCTTTGTCAGTGAGCATGCCTTTGTGACGCCTTGTGCTGCGGCACATCAGCTGCATGAACGCGTAGTGCAGGCGCAAACACACCATGCCTTCATTATATGCAACGATGAAGCAAAGGATCAGCATCTTTTACTCACACTGATCCTGTGCCCCCTGTATCACGCTACATGCATGCCCACCCACCCACCCACATCGAAGCCCCCACTCACGCGTTTTGGCTGCCCTGCGGGCCACGGGCGTCCCCTGCCGCGCTGGGTGCCTGATCATGCTGCTTGTGTGCAGCCACTCTCTCGGCCCCCCCCCCTTCCAAGCTGCCAGCAGCAGTCTGAAGAGTGTGGGGTGTGGCACACCCCACACTCTTCAGACATGCTTCAATGTGACCATTGACCCCCCCCCCTTACACACACTCCCTGTGTCTACACACACACATCGCACCCCTGCCTTCCTCAGGCGCGTTGTGGCTGCCCTGCGGGCCAAGGGCGTCCCCTGCCGCGCCCTGGTGCGCGACCGCGCCCGCGCAGCCAACCTCCTCCCAGATCCGTCACCAGCCGCCGCCAGCAGCAGCAGCGGCAGCAGTGGCAGCAATGCGGCACCCGAGTTCGACATCGTCACCGGTGACGTCTACCAGTATGCTACGCTGCCCCCGCCCTCAAAGGCTGCAATGCAGTCATTGTGGCCAGTGGGGCAAATGACAAGGCAGATCCCCTGGGTCCCTTCAATGTGGACTACAATGGCAACCTGAATTGATTGCGGCGGCTAAGGCGGCTGGTGTGAAGCACTTTGTGCTGGTGACAAGCATTGGGACGGATGACATCCTCAACCCGCTCAACTTGTTCTGGGGGGTGAGTGTGGGATGGGGCCCTGGGGGTGTGGGGGGCACGTGTGTGCATGTGTGTCCATGGGGTGGGGTGGACAGGGTGCCTGGCGGCTAGTCAGGGGGGTGGTGGGTTGCTGGGTTCAAGGGGCAGGGGGTTATGTGGGTGCTTGTGTTTTTGGGAGTGAGCGCGGGTGGAGAGGGTCTGGCAGCTGACGCCTCGCAACATATGCAGTGCTGTGAGTCCATTCTCACTGCACTGCAGTGTACTGTGTGTTGCTGTATTGTGTTGTGCATGCTGCGACTGCTCCCTCGCCACTCTGCTTCACTCTCCTGAATAGTATTGCATCGTACTTCGAACCCCCTTGCCCCCACCCCTGCAACACTCAAAAACTGTATTGGAAAAAGCGTGATGAGGAGGTTGAAGCGGCTCATCCTGCCCTACAGCCCACATGTCAAGCCTGTTTCCTCCTGATCAGTATCATGTGCCCGTTGCCCCCCCCCCTCCCGCGCGCTGCAGATCCTATTTGGAAGAAGCGTGCTGAGGAGGCCCTGCAGCGTTCAGGCCTGCCCCACACTATCGTACGCCCAGGTGGCCTCAAGAGCAGGCTGGGCCCAGGGGAGTCCACTGCAGGCAACATTGTGATGGGAAGGGCGGGCAGCTATGGCTTCCCTCCACTGCAGAAGAGCGGCAGCATCCTGCGCTCACAGGTGTGCAAGGCGTCGAAGCCTGGACAGTGGTACAGGTGGCTGCGGCTGTGGCACTGGCACGGGGTGGGAGCTGGTGTGGCAGACGAGTGTCGAACTCAGCATGTTTCAGCTTAAATGTTGTGTGGGCTAGCTAGAAGGTGCACCCTGTCGTGTTGTAAATGCACGTTTGAGTTGCGGTGTCTGCGTGTTGCTTGCACTGCCTGCCACTTGCTGCAACTGTTGCTGCTGCCGCCTGCTTTCTGCTGCTGCTGCTGCAGGTTGCTGACATGTGTGTTGAGGCTCTGGTGTGTCCTGCTGCTGAGGGTAAAGTGGTGGAGGTCATAGCTGAGAAGAACGCACCAGCACTAACACTGAGGGGCTGTTTGAGGGCGTGTCCATGACCTGGCCATGAACTTGAACACACAGACACCAGCATGGGGATTGTATAAGATTTTATCTGAGGCAGAGGCAGGGTTGCACATATCAGCGTCACACAGTGTGTTGGAGGGGTTGGAGGTGGTGGTGTTTTGGTTGAGGTAGGCTTGTGTAGCGTTCTTATTGGTGCATGCGTGCTTTTGTGTACACCTGTCAGAGCAGCTTGCATTACAGGTGTGACATGTGTGATGCAGTTACTCTGCCAGTTGCCAGCCCAGCCATTTAGGCCGTGCACCCGCCACATTCATTGGTGGTGCATGGATCTAGCTTACAGACATGTAGCCGTCGTAACCCGGGCTCGCCAGCTTTTGGCCCGTTAGAGCAGCCAGAGCCAGTTGTCAGCCAGTTGTCTGTGTTCAGTCTCGGTCGATAGACGTGGTCTCCCGAGCTCTCAGTTGTCGTTTCAGGTTTCAAACTCAGTTAATTGAGTGTCTCTCCTGGGTTCCAGTTATCTTCTGTGTCTCTTGAGATTTTACATCTGAAGATCGCTAGTGGTGCTCACCTCTCGCGTCGCGATTGTGGGCAGCATCCCTCTCCCTTTCTAGTCGCAGCATTTCAGTCTTTATGGTGGAGTCGGAGGGCATGCTGTCCTAGAGGCAGCACCCTAGCGGTCTCTCACTCCTAGCCCCTTCAGCTAGTCACTCCCAGACCCTCCTGCAGCATGGTCCGAATTCTGCCTTACGGATTCGGTCGTTTCGTGGAGGTGGATGAGCAGTTTCTCACGCAAGGCAGCCAGTCACGGCAGTTGCAGCATGCTGAGGCAGAGCGTGCTGCAGCACAGGAACAGGCCAGTCAGCTGCAGCGGCAGCTGGAGCTTTCTGAGCAGCGGGCCCGGCAGCTGGAGCAGCTACTGCAGCAGGCAGAGTCACAGCAGGATCAGCTGTCCGCAGCGGCCCACCAGTGGTATGAGCTGTCCAAGCTGTTGCAGGACCGGCTTCAGCAGCAGTCACTTGGACAGGAGCAGCAACTCCAGCAGGAGGTCACCAAGCTGCAGCAGCAGCTTGAGCACTCCAACAGTCGGTCTGAACAGCTGGAGCAGCAGCTACAGTGTTCCCAGCAGCAGCTTCAATGCGCGGAGCAGCAGGCCCAACAGCAGCAGTTACAGTACAACCAGCGGGAGCGCTTGCAGCTTCAAGAGCAGCAGGACCAGTGTATCCAGCTCCAGTTCCAGGTCATTCAGCTGCAAACCCAGGTCATCCAGGTACAGTCGCAGCTGGAGCAGACCCAACAGCAGTCTCAACAGCAGCAGTGTCGCTTACAGGACCAGCTAGAGGCTACCCAGCAGTCTGTCCAGCCCTTGCAGCAACAGGTCCGTCAGCTACAGCAGGACCTGCAGTTGTCTCAACACCAGTTGCATGAGGCAGCTTCCATGCACGACCAGTTGACTGCAGAGGTGCAGCACTGGTACGGCAAAGCTTGCAGCAGCCAAGCCGAGCTGCGGCAAGTGCAGCAGCAGCATGACAGCATGGCTGCTGAGCTGCAGCTGTGGCGGCAGTGGGCTGCCCAGCAACAGCAGCTAGATGCACCGCAGCAGTTTGACAGTCAGGAGGCTGGCACACCCACTGGGTACCCGCCTCTTGCTGCCCCTAGTGCCAGCAGCGGCTGCAGCAGCCCCGTCTCTGCTGCTGCCTTCTCCAGCAGCAGTGGCAACAGCAGCCCTGTCACAGCTTTCCCTTCTGGCAGCAACAGCCCGGTCAGCCTTGCCCCCAGCGGCAACGGTGGCTGGCAGGATGATGCCTTTGACGACACACGCAGCAGTGTGTTGCCGTTGGTGGTTGCTCCTGTGGGTGGTTCTGGGGACTTCGCACTTGTCCCCTCCCCGTCTGTTTCTTGTTTGGCCCTTGCATCAGGTGGTTTTTCTGGCGCATTTGTGTTTGGTGGCTACGCATCTGCAGCTCCGCAGGTTCGCAGCCGAGTCGGTCTTCCCTTCTCAGCAGCAGCAGCAGCAGCTCAGCCAGTGCAGCTCCCTGAGCGCACTGCTGGTGGCTTAGACCAGGTGCCCTGGTCTAGGTCAGTTGGAGGCCCCGGTCCCCCGTAGTGCGTTTTTTTTTCTGGCAGCAGCGCGCAGCTGGTGTGTGCTCTAGCGGCACACTTGTCTGGTTTGGTTGGTAAGTGCTTTGAGTGCCAGCACTGCCCTGCCCTGGTGACTGTGAGTTGTGGGCGATTGTAACGCTTACATCAAAAAGATCACTACATTATGTAGCGTTCTTATTGGTGCATGCGTGCTTTTGTGTACACCTGTCAGAGCAGCTTGCATTACAGGTGTGACATGTGTGATGCAGTTACTCTGCCAGTTGCCAGCCCAGCCATTTAGGCCGTGCACCCGCCACATTCATTGGTGGTGTAGGTCTAGCTTGTTGGTGTGCTTTCAGTTTTCTGTTGTGGTGCGTGTGTGCGCTTTTCTGGTTGGTCTTGGGTGCCGTCACAATCGCCCACACCTACATTCTCCTTGGCAAGTTGGCGTGCTTTGTCTGTTGCTTGATAACTTACTGCTTTTGGCATTGCTTGTGGTTTGATCTTCTGGTGGACACGCGGTGCGCCTTCTTGGCCCCATTGCGTGCCCTCTTTCCGCCTGCAACAGGCTGATGGTGATGGCTTGTGCCGTAGGAGGTGCTGGCTGGACGTGGGTGCCCTACTTATGTTAGCGGCAGGTTCAGTAGAACCTCTTCGTGCGTATTATGTTCACTTTTCGTCTTTGTTTGTGTGCTGTGCGTACGTTCAGGCCAGGGTCCCTTGTCGGCTGTGCCGATCCCTTGATACTGTGTGGACCTTGGTGCCCTGGCTACGCCTTGTTTCAGTTTGGCGTGATCTTCTTGTCCTGCAGTGTTTACTTGCTTGTGTCTGGATCGGGAGTGCACCATGCGCTACATTCCCCTCCTCTTGTCTGCTTGTTCCAGGGTTGAACGTGGTTCCCCTGATGTCTCTGGAACGGGAGTGCACCATGCGCTGCATCCCCCTCCTCTTGTCTACTTGTTCCAGGGTTGAGTGGCTCCCCTGATGCCTGTCTGTCTGCCTTGTTCACATGGATGTATCATTCCCATGTTCTCCACTTGACTGAGGGTTGAGCTGGCTCCCCTTTCAGTTGTGGAGGTCTGTTCTGCTCTGTTTTGCCTCTTGGGCACACGGGTGCTCTCTTCTGTGGTGATCCTTCTTTTGTTTCCCTTCCGTGGTTGGTGCTTTCCGCAGAGTTGGCTGGTCTTTTGTCTGCATTGTTCACTTTGTGTGGTGTACTGTGTTACAGGCGCCCCTGTGGCCTTGCAGATGCTTGTGCGGGTGTGTTGGCAGGGTGGGTGCAAGGTGTGTGTGGCTGGTGGGGTTGTGTGTGTTGGGATATTGCTTCCTTCAATTTTTTCTGCAGTGGTGCAGTCAGGAGGATTTGAGGCGGGTACTGTCCTTCCGCTCTTCCTGCTCTGGGGGGGTAGGAGGCGTAGCCACGCAGTTGTCGAGCAGGCTGAGCGTTAGTCCAGCAGTTGGAGACTGACGTGTGTAGAGATGGGTGAGACTGCAGTGAGAATGCAGTGATCAGCCTGTTGTGGTGAAGTGGACACTACACAGTATCAGGGTGTCGTGATGAGAGTGAGAAAGAAAGTGTGTCAATTGGACAGCCTGCATGAAGCATGTGTCAGTGTGTCGGTCTACAGTGGATGTCGATGAGGTCGATACAGCAAGGATACTCGGTTCCTGTGACTACAGTACTCACTGTAACATGTGATGTGTGGTGTTGTGCAGTGTGGTGTGTTGAATGCAGATGAACGATTGTAACGCTTACATCAAAAAGATCACTACACTTGGGCGACGGCTTGTATGTGAGGTATGGTTGCACATGTCAGTGTGTTTGTGTTGAAGCAGGTTGAAGTTGGTGGTGTGTTGGGTAACCAGGTCGGAGTGGGGGGTGTGTTGGGTGAGTGAGGCTCTGGAACGTGGCGCCTGCCAGGCAGTGGAATGTCGGGAGGCCCCACCATCTTGTGGGTGCTGTACACCTACTGGGAGGTTGCCATGTCATTTCCAAACACCCAGGTGTGTGGTGGGTGTCGTCGCCTGTGGCTTCTTCACATGCTGCCAGCTTTCAAGGGGTGTCCTGGGACGACAATGTTTCTAGTGGTCACTGAGTGGTCACGAGAGAGTGTCGAGTATCGATCAGTCAGAGTGAGAGTGGGCGGCACTTTTTTGAGTTGAGTGTGACACAACAGTGTTGGGGTATGTGTGCTGGGCTTTGCAGCTGCTGCACCCAGGTGCTTGACCCTGGAAGCAGTAGCCACCATGACAGCAGTGCTTCTTCGGTGTGTTTGTGTTCTGGGCTTATGCCTGAGCCAGCCTGTGTACATCTTCATGCAAGTCACTGAGATACAAGTGACGGTCAAATACATACCCTGGCACTGCAGCACTCCGCTGTTGCATGGTAGTCCTGCAGGGCATGTGCTGTCAGCACCCTTGTAATAGTGTTGTGTGTTGCCAATCAGTCAGACCAGTTGGGGCCTCCTGTGCGAGTATTGGGTGCGTTATGGGCATGATACCATTATTGATGTTGCGGTGAAACGCTGTGCACCATGCATCACTTGGTGTGTTTGTTCGTGTGATTGTGCAGTGTAGGAGGGGTTGGGTAAGCTTTTGTTTGTTTGGTTGTGAATGAGGCTCCAAGCCGTGAATCCTACACATGTTTGCAAATGTCGTGGGCTGTCAGCGTGAGCTTGGCGTGAGTATGGTCACGGTACATCTTTGGTGACTGGCTGAGAGGGGTGGTCCTGTCCATCTGGATGGTGTTGCTCTGTGACAGCAGGGTTGAATAGGTGATTTGTGTAGACGTGTTGTAAACCTTCCTGTGCAGCATGCTGACATGCATGTGGCATTGGCAAACACACGGCTTGTTTTGGTGCGGCTGCAGCTGCAGCTGCAGCTGCAGCAGCCACCCAGCCCTCCAGCTTGCGATGTATCCATATTTGCAGCCACCCAGCCCTCCAGCTTGCGTTTTTTTCCATATCTGCAATGTTTAGTGCAAACTCTGCTGGCATGCAGCACCACAACAAGCTCAAGACAAGCTGTAGTCCTGAAAGGAAACGGAGTTGTCAGGACTACAAATTACGTTTATTGTGGAAAATATGTCACAATCTGAACGTCAAGCAATGACAATTTGCCAAACAAGTATGTGCAACCATGCACGCGTTCATGGGGTGGCGAGTTCATAGCGGTCAACTGCCGTGAAAACAAACTGTCAGTAGAATAAACCTAGGGTACGCAGAGCGACGACAAGGTAATCAAAACTGCTCAGGCGCCATCGTAAGGCTAAAACACCATCGCTTACCCATTTGGAAGCAGTGTCTCTGGCACTTTGGGCTTTGGGCCCAGATGAGTGACCAGCGTGTGATGGGACGTCTTCCCCTTATTTAGGAAACCACTGATGCGTACTTTCCAGACGACATCTGCAAGTAAGACCGAAGCAGACAGCCAAAGCCACATCACAGTGAAGCTGCCTATCATACAACAAACCACAAGCACTCCATACTCATGAAGTCTCGCTTTAGCACCATTGCGCTTCTGATAGCTTGCTGTGCAGCAGCATGTGTGCAAGGCAGGGTGTTGCTGCAGGTGGGTGAGGGGTACTCCGGTGCAGCGTGTCCTCACCCAGCAGCTGCTGGCCCAGCACATGCCGGATGCCTGCAGGCTCACCGTCACCTTCAAACACCCTCACACACCTTGATCAAACACTCTGCTGCATGTGTCCCTGTTGGTGCTGCAGCCCACGGACTTCGACTTGATCCTGGGTGTGCAGCCTGCTGGTAACTTTGACTATGGCGGCAGACACATCACCATCGCCAAGATCAAATCAACAAGCAGGGAGGCAGCCAAAGAACTCCTGAAGAAGTGCAGTATCGAATGGGTCATGAAGGGTCCTCCAGCAAACTGCTTGGGACACATGGATGCTGGCGCCAACGCTTGCAAGGACAACCTTCCCTGGGGCCTGCACAAAGAGTGAGTTGGGGCAGGGGCAAGGCACTTGTGCGGAGACACACAAGCATGGTGCCAGCATCAACCAAGCCGACATGCTCCCTGTTGTTGCAATTACTGCTACTACTCAGTTCTTGAACATGCAACCTCACACTTGTTACTACCACTACCGCTAACTTGCTGCGCCGCAGTAGTACTTGTTAACTTGCTGCTTGTGCCTGCTGCGTGTACCCGATGCTGTGCATTGCAGTGGCTACGGCAAGACCCCAGTGATTTCCATTGCATCCAAGACAATTGATGCCTACGCAGAGTGCCTGCATGCTCTCAAAGACCCGTCGATCGAACTCAAGGGACCCAAATATTCCAAGAACAACACAGTCTGGCACTGCGCCCTTTACAATACAGCAGATGCGCTTGCAGAGTTGAATGGCTTTGTCGACAGCAAAGCGCGGTGGGTGCCCTTCCTGAATGGCCGGCACATTGGCGGCCCCGGCTGCCCCCCCCCCCACCCTGAACCCAAAGGGCGCGCCAGGCCCTGCCCACAACCGCTGCTGGCATTGGACGCCTGTTGCCTAGGAGTGGAGGCACAACAGCAGGTGGTGTGCTGGTAGTCATGTGTGCTGTACCGTGTAAACCAGCATTGTGGTGATGAGAGTGAACCCTTGGCCCGTACTCACATCCTGGCCAGCAAAGGGCGGTTGCTGCACTGCACCTGGGGCCCAGGTTTGGCCATCATTGTATGCGTGATGCATGAACGTGCGCGGTGTTTGCGTAAGCAGGCTCACCCTACACAGCTGCGTGTGGTGCGGTATGTGGCGATGTTTATGTTGAGCTGTTCAACACCCCATCCCCAAGGCGCACCTAGCTGACCTTGTGCAGCATGCCGGCAGGGCCTGCCACCGGATTGTGACTAACACCGGCTAGAGAATGAGCAGCCGTTGAGTTGTTGGGTTGTCATGCGTGCTGTACCATTTCTGTGCAGTACGGAGCTTGCTTATCGTCCACCATCATAAGAATGCTGCCACTCTGCAGCAGTCTGTTGTGCGGCAGTTGAGGAAGTTTGTGGAATTCTCTAGTGCCCAACCTGCCTCTGTTCAGCAGGGTGTCTTTCTTTCGTTTTTTCTTCGCGTACTTGTCAACACATCATCTGGGGCTTCATCTTCCGAAGATGCTTACTGCAGCTGCTGGCATTTTTTGCAGGGTTGGTGCTGCTGCAGTACCCTGTGCCCTGTTCCTTTTTGCGGCGCGTAATGAACGAATTTTTTCCGCGTGGCTTGTCTGAGACTAGGCGGGCTTCTTGGCGAGCACACCTGGTTGCAAGATTTAACTTTCACGTCTTATGCCAAACGGTTGAACATGGTTTTATTTTTTTGGCCTCGGCAGGGCCGACGGTGCACACCAGTGAATTCCGCAGCATAACAGCTGCTGTTTGATGCCAGTTTGCCTGCGAATAGGCCAGGTTGGCGCTCGGACCGGCAGTTGGCGCCGGGGGGCAGGTGGACATCAGTCGATCGCCGGTGCCATGGCACCGGCCATGGCACATGCTGCTCAGGGTGCTTGGCTTTCAAGCCAGATCGGCTGTAGTGATGCATAAGTATTATAATTTCTACTGTTGGACACCCCTTGCTCGCGGTTAGGCACGTTGACGCCGGGTGACAGCAGCCCATCGCCGTCGGTGGCAGGTGCCTGCCGTGGCCCATGCTGGTGGGCTGCTAAGGTTGCTTGGCTGTAGTAGTTGCATACGTATCTTACATATTCACATCAGCCGCAGAAGCTGCATGCTCTTTGACGTCGGTTGATGCAATTCACGACGTTGAAGGTCGTCAGGTCTGTGAGCAGCGAATCCTGCTCAGCTGCTTTGACAATTCTTGTGCATGGCAGCATGGCTTGGTGGCCAGTTACCTGGTCATCTCACAACAACAACAACTGAGGGCGCACACCTGACAGTGGCGCCAGCATGACATGTTTGCAGATCACCTAGAATTCTGTGCACACAACATCAACTGGGGTGCTGAAGGGGTCACCCTACTGTAGTGCAGTGTGACCTGCTGCAATCCCTTAGTCATGCCCACCTAAACTTCTCAGCCTGCATCAGTACGCAAGCCTGGTGGCAGTCATGCCATGCAGGTGCAGCTGCACACATGTCGCTGACGGAGTGCATGCTGACTGTCCTAGGCAGCATGCAAACAACATTCATGCTGACGTGCAGGCTGCCAGGTCACGGCTGGCACATAAGTCGGGTCGCAGAGGTGACAAGATTCAACATTCATGTCTTGTTGCCGTTTTTCACACACCCTGAAGGCAGAGTCCTGGCCTTAAGCACGCTGAATGCAGGGAAAACACAGATTCGAATCTTGCCCCTCCCACTAATTTACTGCACATGCTGCATGCTGTTGCAACGTGACGTCACTTCAGCATGTGTGGTGGCCCATGCTGTGCTATGTAATGATATGACATAATCAGCATCAGCACAGGTTTGATGTGGTGTGCTTTGTGGTTGTCTTTGCGAGTATATAAACTACAGCTCTGCACAAGAACTGCCACGTTCATTTGAGAGCAGTGTGGGAAGTTCGTGCTGTCCTGGCCGGTCTGCTCAGACTATAGTTTGTTAATCCCCAACGGCTTATGTCAACTTGACCCACAAGGCCAGCAAAGTCACCAATGGGGTTTCCCCACTGAGGTTGTTTGCCCAGCAACCAGAGCCCAGGGGTCAGCCATGTGTTGTAGGCACTGCATTTAGTGCCGCAGGCTGCTGTGGGGCACAGGGCATGTGTTGTTACTGCTGGGTGCTTGTGTGTGGCAGTCAGTCTGCAGTTGCAGGTGCCTGATGATGTTGTTGGCAAATTTGAAAGGTGGTGAGACCGCAAGTAACGCGGGTGGGTGTGTTGATGTAGAAACATAATCTACAAGCCACAAATTGAGGCTATGGGTCGAGCCTCGACTGAGGGCATTGGTTCTTTGCAGAGTATTGCCAGGCAATACTTGCCTTGTGGCTTCTTCAGGAAGTGAAATCAGCTGTTGGCAGTGTATAATTGCCTATTTGTACCGGGCTTCGCCGCCCCATACCCCCTTTGTGGGGGTTGCTGCCCCAGAATTCCCCTTTCAGGAGCTAGACAAGGTTCATAGTGGCTGACTCTGCTGCACACCAGTTTTCAAAGAGACATATGCTGGACTGTGGGGCTCATTGCAATTGATTACTTGTTCCGGCCGAAGGGGGTGGGATGCTCACATGACTCTAGACTCTGTGGCAATATGCCCAGGTTGGCTGTCCACGACTCTCGGGCTCCTTTTCGGCCACATGCAACCCAAGTAAGACAGGGGGTCCTGTCACGGTTTAGGCTGTTTCGATCAAGGAACCATCAACCATTATGAAAGTATGGTCACGATATGTATCTAGTCTTGTTCAACAGCCAGAGTCTGTTCGTGTCTGCAATACTACAGGGTGTGGTGCAGGCTGTACAGCACATGATTGCCAGTCAATTGCCGCTGCTCACTTGCGCCAATCTGTAAACATTCATTCCAGTGACTAGGCTTGGTAGCACACGTGCTTCTTCTGCAGAAGCTGCACGCCGTGAAAGCGTGCATACCCTTGCTAGCAACAAATGTTCAACACGAAGGATACACTGGGACACATCGCTGGGCTGAAATACAAACTCCCTGAATGTACACAAGCGATACAACAACATACACATACGATGGTACACACCTTTTTACACGCAACCAGCTACCCCAAACACAGCCAACGGAGGACAGGTGCACATGCACGGCGGCAGCACCTGTGCTGTCCGGCACCACCGGTGACACAACATACCCCTCAGAATGAGCAGAGTAACGCTCACACCAATCAAAATGACAAAATCTCGTAGATCACCACCCGGGAACGATGGAGTGCAGCCAGGTTCACATGGGCTCCAACCTTGTGCTTGGTGCTGGTAGGACAGGCTCAGCAGCTGAGCACGAACCAACACACACATCAGTCGGCTGGCTCCTGAAGAGCACCCTCATTCACTCCATCACCCACCTATCATCAGCTGCTGAAACACCCTGCTGCCACTGCTGCCATTGCTGCTGCTGCAACAACGACTGCTGCTGCTGCTGGCCCCGGGTGCTGCCGCTGTCACCACCCCCAAGCTGCTTCAGCAGCACTGCCTGCTGCCACCCAACACCTGCCACCCTATCCTGCTGCTGCTGCCGCTGCTGCTGCTGCGGCAGCCTAGACCCCTCGTGACCTTCATCACCACCCCTGCGGTCCCTGTGCCTGCGAGCGTGGTCAGCATCAGCAGCCAGCCTCCTCTCATGCCTGTGAGACAGCTTGTCTCGTCTGCTGCTGTTGCTGCCCTTGCTGCTGCTGCTTCTACGGTGACGCCTGCTGCGTGATCGGCTGCTGCTGCTGCTGTCCCTGCTGATGCTGTCCCTGCTCCTGCTTCTACTACGCTTGTGCCGTTGCTTCTTGCTCCTACTCCTGCTGCTGCGGTGGCGGTCTGTGCAGCTGTTGCTCCTGCTGCGGTGACGGCTGTGGCGGCCTCTGCTGCTGCTCCTGCTGCTGCTGTGACTGAGGTATGCGGGGGGCGGCACCTGCTGCTCTTGCTGCTGCTGCTCTGGCGGTCTGCTGGTGTTGCTGCTCAGCTGCTGCTGCTGCTGTTGACTGTTTACTGGTGGTATAGTCAGCTGTGGCAACACAGCCACCTGCTGCTGCTGCTGCTGCTGCGGCACCATCAGCTGTTGTAGATGAGGCTGCACCCCAGTCCCTGGACCAACAGCAGTGGCAGCAGCAGCAGCAGGGCCGGGAGCGACACCAGCGGCTGCTGCTGCCGCTGCTGCTGCTGGAGCCCCAACATCCCAGCCCCGGCCAGGCTTCCTCAACCTGGTGCTACTGCTGCTGGGGTTGCTGTTTGAAGCCGCACCTGCT
Organism: Desmodesmus armatus; assembly: GCA_007449985.2. Taxonomy (NCBI): domain Eukaryota; kingdom Viridiplantae; phylum Chlorophyta; class Chlorophyceae; order Sphaeropleales; family Scenedesmaceae; genus Desmodesmus; species Desmodesmus armatus. Next base: position 164,629 of record VIIQ02000584.1, read on the forward strand.
GCACCACCACTGCTGCCACCATTGCTGCTACCATGCCGCTGCTGCTGCAGATCCAGGTTGAGGCCTGCCCCATGCTGCTGCTGCTGCAGAGGCAGAAACGTCCCCTGCTGCTGCTGCTGCTGTGTGGGTGGGGGCCCGTACCTCACCACCCTATCCCAAGCAGCTACACTCAACCCCGACAGGCCAAAGCAGGACAGCTCGTGCCAAAAATGGGCTGCATGATCGTGCAGGAAGGACGCCAACGCTGCTGCTGCATCTGGGATGGTGGCTGGGGCGCCGCCGGTGCTGCTGCTGCTGCTGACAAGGGCGCCTGGGGGAATGGTGAGGTCCTCAAAAGGATCGACACCATCTCCTGCTGCTGCTGCTGAAGGTGCATCCGTGGAGGGGAGGGGATTGCCTTGCTGTTGCACTGAAGCAGCAGCGCGTGCTGCAGCTTGCTGCATCGCAGTAAGCCCACTCCTGCTGCTCATACCCCTGCTGCTGCTGACACCACCAGGCTGGCACCCACCTGACCCCTGCTGCTGCTGCTGGAGTCCAAAGCTGTTGATCAGTCCCCTTACGTAAGCCGCCACAATTGTCACATCCTGATCGAGCAAGAGCGCCTGCAACTCCCGCTGCAACCACATCTGCAGTGACGCATCAGACACCCTGGGCAGCACCCTACTGCTGCCGCCATTGCTGCCATTGCTGCCGCCATTGCTGCCGGCGGCTCTGGCGGCTGGGAGTGAGGGATTGAAGAGTGGCGGCGGCTGGTAGGGCCGTGCCCACCTGTTGCTGAGGTACACTGAGCGGCGGTACTGCTGTGCTGTCTGTGCTGCCTCTGCCTGCACTGTCCTGAGGCTGCTGCTGCTGCTGCTGCTGCTGATGTGAGCAGGAGTGCTGCTGCTGTTCGGGTGCTGGAGGCTGCAGACACAGGCAGGCAGCAGCAGCACCAGCAGGAGCAAAACCAGCAGACGGCGACCACCTGTCAGTGATCCCTGTCAACCCGTTCAGAACATCAGTCTCAAAAACTTTCAGCTTTGCCCTCCTGCTCTTGCATAGCCAGGGCGTATCGAGACGCAATTGTTCCTTGCAGACCTTGGTGCAACATGCAACTGTCAACGGCAACATTCAAGTTATGCTAGCTACATCAGCATTAACCGCCATCCAATGCCGCCATCCAATGCCTCCAAAGAAGCACCACCCACCTTGCCATCATGTGTTGCTGCATTCGCCAAAAGTAGGGCCGAGGTTGCGCAGCACCACCCTCCCTGCTGCCGCTGCTGCCACCACCGCTGCCATATCCCGCAGCAACAGCAGCAGCAGCACCACCTTGCTGCTGCTGCTGCTGCTGTGAGCCTCTGCTCCTGCTGCTGCTGCTGCTGGAGGCTCTGGCACCATAGACGGCAGGCTCGCGCTGCTGCTGCTGCTGGCGATGGCCTTCGCGGACGTGGTTCAACCAATCCTCAGGGTCACCCCTAGAAAGACACAGCACGGCACAGCACGGCACACCGCTTGCACACCACACCAACAAACTCAACCGTACAAACTACCCATTGCTGCTGCAGGATGCATGCGCCCAACTCCACTACACCCCCCCCCTCCCACCCATCATCCGCCCCTCCCCTCATCCACACAACCTCTGGTGGTGTCACTAGCCAGTAGCCTTCCTGCACCAGCTGCAGCTACATATGCATGTGCCCCCCCCCCCCCACCCCCACACACACCCCAAAACCACATGACCAGACTTGTCCGCAGCAGCTCGTGAAGCGCTCCTGCACCAGCTGCTGTTGCACGATGCATGCCCCCCCGCCCCCAAATACACACACCCCAAAACCACATGACCCCACATGTCCTCACCAGCTTGTGAAGCGCTCCTGCACCAGCTGCACCCTTGGCCGCCGCAGCTGCCCTGCCTCCTCAATCCCCTACCCCTGCTGCTGCTGTTGCTGAGGGGACCGGCAGCATCTACAACCCCACCCCCACCCTGCTGCTGCTGCTGCTGCTGCAGGCGTACGGTGAAACTCTCCACTGCTGCTGATAGCCGTTCAGCCTCATGCTGCAGATCCAGCAGGGAATCCAAATCAAACAACCCCATACGCCCTGTCTGCTGCCGCTGCAGGCGCGTTGCTTCATTTCTTGCTGCTGCCGCTGGGTCTACTGCTGGTGTGGAGAAGGTGTGTTCAAGGAAATCGTCATCGCTGTGTATGGTGTGGTAGTAGCTGGCCACACTGCCCCTGCACACGGGGCATGCTCGTTTGCGTTCGCACCATGCTGCCAGGCACCTAATGCAGAAGGCATGCAGGCAGCTGCTGATCACGGCCTTGTCCAGGGAGGGGTAGGCCTGCAGGCCTGGTGGGGCGGTACAGGAGGGGAGCAGAAGTTGTCAGGGTGGGAGTTGTCATGGTGACTGGAGTGCATGCAGTAGGATGTGCTTCACGAAATCATTCAGTATCGGACTGTCCCCTCTGAAGCTGGTTTACTGGCAGCAAAAAACCCACCCTGGGGACCATATGCTGGGGACACCCCTGCCATGCTGCTGACCACATGGGCGCGATGCAGTAAGGCTGACGGTGCAAAAAAAATTGATACATGTCTCTCAATACTTACAAATGGGGCAAGAGTCTCCATGACGCCCAGGAGATGCCATTTAGGCGTCTGCTGATGTTTGCAAGCACCAGCTATTCTCGCCTCGTGACTGGGAAAAAAAGGAGTTCCATGATTGCGTAATAACAACTACCTGGAAGTATAGTGAGCTGCGAGTAATCGATACCACTGTGGGGCTACAGCAGCATGACTAATCTCTTTGTTACTTGTCACCCCTTACTTGAGGTGCAATGTCAGCCCCATGGCTTGAACAACCGCATGACTTGAACAGCCCCACTGCGTCCCTAATGCACTGTAGATCATTGGTACCAGGAGATTGGATGTGGGTTGCGTCACAGGTGTGCTTGCACTGCCAGCCTGGCATCCAAACTCCAACGGTCGTGCATGGTGTATACCGTATCCGCCTTTCTTGGTGATTGCACAGGTCTGGGGTGCGACCCGGACTGCAATTGCCTTTCTCACCCTCACTCACTTAGACACCCCGTGACCACCACATGTGCACCCAACCGCAGCATCAGTACCCCCAGAAAGTATTCTAGATCACTGTGTAACACACATGTCAAAAGTGCCACTAGCACTCAGAGCTGGGACACCCTGGGCTTGGGGGGCCAGCATGGTTTGTCAAGACAAGTGCAGTGCTGTACCTGGCCTCGCCTCTGCTCAGCAGCTGACTAGCAAGGTAGAAACAAGGGGGCGTTGAAAATGGGGGTGCAGCCGAAAACGACGCAGCAGCACAGGCAGTGGCCTGATGGGGCAACTGTCGTCAACAATGGTCACGACTGACACCAAGCAGCGTGCTGTCAGTGCAGAACAAAACGTCTGATGCGTTCAGAGTAGCAGCCGAAATAGCGGATTGCAGCCCTGCAGCAGCAAGCTTGAAAGCTAACTGCCAACGGCAGGGTCTTAGACCCCCACCACTGTGTGCAGCGCAGCACCGCACACGCAGCACCAAGGCCCCAGTCCGTAAAAAGAATGTACCCTGGAAGCAGCAGATTGGGCCCTGCTGCACCATACTGAAAGAACCGTTTGAGCAGCAGTCAAACTGAGAGGCGTGCGGAGACCCCTGCCAAAGTGAAGCAGCAGCTGCCCTACCTTCTCCCAAAAGTATAGTTTCATAGTCCGAAATTAAGTTTGTACTTTTGCTTCTCACTCGCCGCCTGTGTTGGGGACCGAGAATACTTGTTGGGCTAGGTGTAGTTGGTCAAAGTCTGGTCAAACTCAGTTGACCGTTATAACAGTGGTACCATAGCATGTAGTGGTGGGTGCGCTACAAGAGTACACTGAAGTTTCTATCGCCCACCCTCCCTGTGCCTGCAGTCAATGACCGCCAAGTAAGGCAGCGTGGGGCCATCACACCTTACAAGCCCACATGGGTGCGCATCCTGGCGGTTGCTTCTGCCATCGCTTGTCTGACTGGTGGAGCAGTCAATTTGACCCGGGCAGGTCAGGTGTTTGAAGTGAAGCTCCAGTACTTCAACACTCTGTTCAAAGACCAGCAGCAGCTGAGCGAGCCTTCCGCCACGTTTGTTTCGAGGTGGTATGATCGCTTCCGTGAGAGCGGTGATGTAGATGATGCTCCTAAGACTGGCCGGCCCCCTAAGATCCCTGATGATCAGGCCAAACAGGCTGCAGCAATCATCAGCGCGGGGTATACTGTGGAGGTCCCCGTGCGTGGGCAGCTGCTGCAACAGCACAAGTACTTTCGTACTGTGCCCGAGGCCATAGCCCATGAAGATGCACTGCGCATCATCACCACCACTTACGACGCAACCCCCACACAGCTGCTGAATGCCATTCACCGTGTTGCGCCTGAGCTGGTGCAGCGTCGTGTTACGTTCAGGCACAAGCTGTCAGATTCGGAGAAAGCACACCGGCAGCGTGTGGCGACTGACTTGTTGGCACGGCATCACACTGACCCCACCCTCATCCCCCGCATGGTGTTTGTTGATGAGACAACCATTCAAACCCACGGGCTCAAGAAAGATCATGTTGTAGTGTGGGTGAATGGGAGTGACCCTGGCTTCCACAATTATCATGGTGTGCCGGGGAAATCTTGGGATCCGGTCAAGGTGCATGTCATTGCTGCCGTCTCTGCCCACCCAGCCTATGACAGCACGCGCGGTCTGGTGTACGTCGAGTTCACAACCGGCACTACTGACATCAGGCGCAGGATCAATAAGCGGCTGGATGGGTCAACAACAGTACCAAACTTCAAATACACCGTGAGTGCGTTACTTCTTGCTAATGAGTATGCTGCCAGCTGGACCCCATGACAGTAGCAGGTTGGTGTTGAAGCCAACTAGGGCTTGGATGTAAGGCAGGCTTTGACTTTGATAGCACACCTGTTGGCAAGCATAGGCAGGGCTTAGCACAATGCCCACAAAACCCTGACCAGCTGTCAGGGTTGCAGCCACCAGATCTTGGCTTTGCAAATCAGTAGGGTGAATGCGCACCAAGGTGGCCCCTTGTTCAAGGGCACTCAGGGCTTGGCCAAAATCTGCCTGCAGCACCTCTGTGGAGGTGTAGCGGTACATGCCTCTCCAATGCACACATCCATCCACCTGAACATAGTAGCCAAACACATAGTTGTAGAAGTCGCTGCTTTGGTGCCAGTACGGCGGCACTACCTGATGCATGAACTGCTGATCCAGATCAAGCTCCCACACCACATCAATGAAGTCTTGCTCTGTGGCGCATGGCTTGCACACACCATCCCGCTCTGGTTTCCCACCACCAACCATGCACAGCCTGCAGATCAGGGCCCCAGCCTGGCTTAGGGTTTTGGGGGTGGCCATGCGGTAGTGGCACCTCCCAGGGCAGCACCCCTCACACTTCACCACCACCTTCACCCCCTCTGTACTGTTGTAGATCATCACTGGCTCAGCGCGTCCTGCCACTACTGCTGGCACTTCATAGTCCAACAGGTTCACATGGCTGTTCAGGTGCTCTGCGCGCTCTATGGCTATGCGCAACCGCTGATCTATGGCTATGCGCAACCGCTGATACAGCTTGCCGCTGCCCATCCTTGCTGCCCTTCTCCTGCAGACAAAAGCCAAGGGAGACATAGCAGCATCCACCACAGCAGAGGAGTTTGAAGACAACCTGTGGCTGATCGTGCACGACTTCAAACAGAAGACACAGCAGTGGCCTGTGCTGAGCTTTGACAACGTGGCGATCCAGAAGGCAGTCAATGTCAGCTACCTGCAGTATGCGCAGGGGGAGGAGGGAAAGGAGGTTATCACCTTGGACAAAGACCTGAATAAGGTTGATTTGCCCACCTATTCACCAGACATGAATAGGGCAATTGAGCACGTGTTTGGCAATGTGAAGCCGCGTGTGCGTGGGGATATATATAGCGCTGAACACGACTTCAGCAAGCCAGCAGAGCTGCAGAGGATGGTGCTCAAGATTTTCAAGGATTTGCCAAAGGGGTCAGTGAAGGCTGACACCAAGGGCCTGCCCTTGTTGTGGCGCGTGCTCAGCACACCTGAGGGGACTGTGTTTGAGGACCCCCCGGGGCACCGCCATGTCGGTACTGGGGGTGGTTACCCGCCCGCCCGGTACACCTGATTCAGTGAAATCATGGCCACTGCCATGCAGTCCTGCTCACTGTGTGGCTTGAGATTTTGGGGTGTTGCTGGTGATTTTTATAGTTGCCCTTGTGCAGTGCTTCCTTTCGCTGTTGTAACGTAAGCTGTTGCTGCTGTTGTACTGCTGCAGTACGCATGTGCATTGTACTGGACATGCAGGTCATTGCTTGTGTTGAGTGCTGACTGCATAAGAGCATGCAGAGTGGTGCATTTGTGCCCTGTGGAGTGATTAGTGTGGGCATTTCCAGCAGTGCATGCTTCAGGCGTTGCACGCGCGCATCTGGGCTGACAGGCTGTACAGCTGGCACAAATGCTGCAAACTTCATCAGGGGTGCCAGCTGCTGAGGCAGCGTAAAACGCTTCTTCGTTGTCTTTACTACACAGCGGCACCTTTGTACCACACATGTTGTGTTGTGCTCAGGGTGGTAATGGGGCAGTTACCAGGTCAGGCAGTTTTTGTGCTGAATTGCATGTCACTTGCAAATGCACACCCAAGCAGTATCCCGAAACACTACTGCTACCAAAACACGCAGCTGGACCGGGAGTTTTCCAATGTGTGCCCTGCAGGCTGCACACCTGAGTTGATCATTTTTGCATGATCACCAGACAACTGAATTCTCTACAGCGCACCAAGCACGTCACGCTGCTCGGGAAAGTTTGACATTGGTGCAAGCAATACACCAGACATTCTCGCATTCAGTCCGAGTTACTTACGTGTTGACTCAACCTCATTACGACACATTCGCAAGCACCGGCAAAGCACCAGTGCAATTTGAAAGAGGTAATGGACATATCTCAACGTGCGCAATCCGTTTGTAACGTCGCTGCCCGCAATTGTCGCCAGTGGAACACCACAGCAGGTCCAGCCTGTCACCATCTGCATGGCTGAGTCAGTCAAAGGCTCAATCTCGTCCCGCAGCCCGTCCGCATCGGCCCCGCCTAGGTTCCAAACAATTGATTATGACTAGTGCTTACAGCAGCAGGCACAGGACATGCCCAGGGAGACACCCACCTGCAGCTGGACCCAGCGACAGCACGAAATTCACCAGCTGCTGCTGCTATGCCTGAGAAAAGGAGGGCTCTTGTGGGTGAGTTCTGCATGCACAGAGGAGGGATGTCTGTTAAAACAGCTCCCACTTGGAATGGTTGCCTATCCAGCAAAGTCAACTCTCGCCGCAGTACCCCCAGAAAGTATTCTAGATCACTGTGTAACACACATGTCAAAAGTGCCACTAGCACTCAGAGCTGGGACACCCTGGGCTTGGGGGGCCAGCATGGTTTGTCAAGACAAGTGCAGTGCTGTACCTGGCCTCGCCTCTGCTCAGCAGCTGACTAGCAAGGTAGAAACAAGGGGGCGTTGAAAATGGGGGTGCAGCCAAAAACGACGCAGCAGCACAGGCAGTGGCCTGATGGGGCAACTGTCGTCAACAATGGTCACGACTGACACCAAGCAGCGTGCTGTCAGTGCAGAACAAAACGTCTGATGCGTTCAGAGTAGCTGCCGAGATAGCGGATTGCAGCCCTGCAGCAGCAAGCTTGAAAGCTAACTGCCAACGGCAGGGTCTTAGACCCCCACCACTGTGTGCAGCGCAGCACCGCACACGCAGCACCAAGGCCCCAGTCCGTAAAAAGAATGTACCCTGGAAGCAGCAGATTGGGCCCTGCTGCACCATACTGAAAGAACCGTTTGAGCAGCAGTCAAACTGAGAGGCGTGCGGAGACCCCCTGCCAAAGTGAAGCAGCAGCTGCCCTACCTTCTCCCAAAAGTATAGTTTCATAGTCCGAAACTAAGTTTGTACTTTTGCTTCTCACTCGCCGCCTGTGTTGGGGACCGAGAATACTTGTTGGGCTAGGTGTAGTTGGTCAAAGTCTGGTCAAACTCAGTTGACCGTTATAACAGTGGTACCATAGCATGTAGTGGTGGGTGCGCTACAAGAGTACACTGAAGTTTCTATCGCCCACCCTCCCTGTGCCTGCAGTCAATGACCGCCAAGTAAGGCAGCGTGGGGCCATCACACCTTACAAGCCCACATGGGTGCGCATCCTGGCGGTTGCTTCTGCCATCGCTTGTCTGACTGGTGGAGCAGTCAATTTGACCCGGGCAGGTCAGGTGTTTGAAGTGAAGCTCCAGTACTTCAACACTCTGTTCAAAGACCAGCAGCAGCTGAGCGAGCCTTCCGCCACGTTTGTTTCGAGGTGGTATGATCGCTTCCGTGAGAGCGGTGATGTAGATGATGCTCCTAAGACTGGCCGGCCCCCTAAGATCCCTGATGATCAGGCCAAACAGGCTGCAGCAATCATCAGCGCGGGGTATACTGTGGAGGTCCCCGTGCGTGGGCAGCTGCTGCAACAGCACAAGTACTTTCGTACTGTGCCCGAGGCCATAGCCCATGAAGATGCACTGCGCATCATCACCACCACTTACGACGCAACCCCCACACAGCTGCTGAATGCCATTCACCGTGTTGCGCCTGAGCTGGTGCAGCGTCGTGTTACGTTCAGGCACAAGCTGTCAGATTCGGAGAAAGCACACCGGCAGCGTGTGGCGACTGACTTGTTGGCACGGCATCACACTGACCCCACCCTCATCCCCCGCATGGTGTTTGTTGATGAGACAACCATTCAAACCCACGGGCTCAAGAAAGATCATGTTGTAGTGTGGGTGAATGGGAGTGACCCTGGCTTCCACAATTATCATGGTGTGCCGGGGAAATCTTGGGATCCGGTCAAGGTGCATGTCATTGCTGCCGTCTCTGCCCACCCAGCCTATGACAGCACGCGCGGTCTGGTGTACGTCGAGTTCACAACCGGCACTACTGACATCAGGCGCAGGATCAATAAGCGGCTGGATGGGTCAACAACAGTACCAAACTTCAAATACACCGTGAGTGCGTTACTTCTTGCTAATGAGTATGCTGCCAGCTGGACCCCATGACAGTAGCAGGTTGGTGTTGAAGCCAACTAGGGCTTGGATGTAAGGCAGGCTTTGACTTTGATAGCACACCTGTTGGCAAGCATAGGCAGGGCTTAGCACAATGCCCACAAAACCCTGACCAGCTGTCAGGGTTGCAGCCACCAGATCTTGGCTTTGCAAATCAGTAGGGTGAATGCGCACCAAGGTGGCCCCTTGTTCAAGGGCACTCAGGGCTTGGCCAAAATCTGCCTGCAGCACCTCTGTGGAGGTGTAGCGGTACATGCCTCTCCAATGCACACATCCATCCACCTGAACATAGTAGCCAAACACATAGTTGTAGAAGTCGCTGCTTTGGTGCCAGTACGGCGGCACTACCTGATGCATGAACTGCTGATCCAGATCAAGCTCCCACACCACATCAATGAAGTCTTGCTCTGTGGCGCATGGCTTGCACACACCATCCCGCTCTGGTTTCCCACCACCAACCATGCACAGCCTGCAGATCAGGGCCCCAGCCTGGCTTAGGGTTTTGGGGGTGGCCATGCGGTAGTGGCACCTCCCAGGGCAGCACCCCTCACACTTCACCACCACCTTCACCCCCTCTGTACTGTTGTAGATCATCACTGGCTCAGCGCGTCCTGCCACTACTGCTGGCACTTCATAGTCCAACAGGTTCACATGGCTGTTCAGGTGCTCTGCGCGCTCTATGGCTATGCGCAACCGCTGATCTATGGCTATGCGCAACCGCTGATACAGCTTGCCGCTGCCCATCCTTGCTGCCCTTCTCCTGCAGACAAAAGCCAAGGGAGACATAGCAGCATCCACCACAGCAGAGGAGTTTGAAGACAACCTGTGGCTGATCGTGCACGACTTCAAACAGAAGACACAGCAGTGGCCTGTGCTGAGCTTTGACAACGTGGCGATCCAGAAGGCAGTCAATGTCAGCTACCTGCAGTATGCGCAGGGGGAGGAGGGAAAGGAGGTTATCACCTTGGACAAAGACCTGAATAAGGTTGATTTGCCCACCTATTCACCAGACATGAATAGGGCAATTGAGCACGTGTTTGGCAATGTGAAGCCGCGTGTGCGTGGGGATATATATAGCGCTGAACACGACTTCAGCAAGCCAGCAGAGCTGCAGAGGATGGTGCTCAAGATTTTCAAGGATTTGCCAAAGGGGTCAGTGAAGGCTGACACCAAGGGCCTGCCCTTGTTGTGGCGCGTGCTCAGCACACCTGAGGGGACTGTGTTTGAGGACCCCCCGGGGCACCGCCATGTCGGTACTGGGGGTGGTTACCCGCCCGCCCGGTACACCTGATTCAGTGAAATCATGGCCACTGCCATGCAGTCCTGCTCACTGTGTGGCTTGAGATTTTGGGGTGTTGCTGGTGATTTTTATAGTTGCCCTTGTGCAGTGCTTCCTTTCGCTGTTGTAACGTAAGCTGTTGCTGCTGTTGTACTGCTGCAGTACGCATGTGCATTGTACTGGACATGCAGGTCATTGCTTGTGTTGAGTGCTGACTGCATAAGAGCATGCAGAGTGGTGCATTTGTGCCCTGTGGAGTGATTAGTGTGGGCATTTCCAGCAGTGCATGCTTCAGGCGTTGCACGCGCGCATCTGGGCTGACAGGCTGTACAGCTGGCACAAATGCTGCAAACTTCATCAGGGGTGCCAGCTGCTGAGGCAGCGTAAAACGCTTCTTCGTTGTCTTTACTACACAGCGGCACCTTTGTACCACACATGTTGTGTTGTGCTCAGGGTGGTAATGGGGCAGTTACCAGGTCAGGCAGTTTTTGTGCTGAATTGCATGTCACTTGCAAATGCACACCCAAGCAGTATCCCGAAACACTACTGCTACCAAAACACGCAGCTGGACCGGGCAGTTTTCCAATGTGTGCCCTGCAGGCTGCACACCTGAGTTGATCATTTTTGCATGATCACCAGACAACTGAATTCTCTACAGCGCACCAAGCACGTCACGCTGCTCGGGAAAGTTTGACATTGGTGCAAGCAATACACCAGACATTCTCGCATTCAGTCCGAGTTACTTACGTGTTGACTCAACCTCATTACGACACATTCGCAAGCACCGGCAAAGCACCAGTGCAATTTGAAAGAGGTAATGGACATATCTCAACGTGCGCAATCCGTTTGTAACGTCGCTGCCCGCAATTGTCGCCAGTGGAACACCACAGCAGGTCCAGCCTGTCACCATCTGCATGGCTGAGTCAGTCAAAGGCTCAATCTCGTCCCGCAGCCCGTCCGCATCGGCCCCGCCTAGGTTCCAAACAATTGATTATGACTAGTGCTTACAGCAGCAGGCACAGGACATGCCCAGGGAGACACCCACCTGCAGCTGGACCCAGCGACAGCACGAAATTCACCAGCTGCTGCTGCTATGCCTGAGAAAAGGAGGGCTCTTGTGGGTGAGTTCTGCATGCACAGAGGAGGGATGTCTGTTAAAACAGCTCCCACTTGGAATGGTTGCCTATCCAGCAAAGTCAACTCTCGCCGCAGTACCCCCAGAAAGTATTCTAGATCACTGTGTAACACACATGTCAAAAGTGCCACTAGCACTCAGAGCTGGGACACCCTGGGCTTGGGGGGCCAGCATGGTTTGTCAAGACAAGTGCAGTGCTGTACCTGGCCTCGCCTCTGCTCAGCAGCTGACTAGCAAGGTAGAAACAAGGGGGCGTTGAAAATGGGGGTGCAGCCAAAAACGACGCAGCAGCACAGGCAGTGGCCTGATGGGGCAACTGTCGTCAACAATGGTCACGACTGACACCAAGCAGCGTGCTGTCAGTGCAGAACAAAACGTCTGATGCGTTCAGAGTAGCTGCCGAGATAGCGGATTGCAGCCCTGCAGCAGCAAGCTTGAAAGCTAACTGCCAACGGCAGGGTCTTAGACCCCCACCACTGTGTGCAGCGCAGCACCGCACACGCAGCACCAAGGCCCCAGTCCGTAAAAAGAATGTACCCTGGAAGCAGCAGATTGGGCCCTGCTGCACCATACTGAAAGAACCGTTTGAGCAGCAGTCAAACTGAGAGGCGTGCGGAGACCCCCTGCCAAAGTGAAGCAGCAGCTGCCCTACCTTCTCCCAAAAGTATAGTTTCATAGTCCGAAACTAAGTTTGTACTTTTGCTTCTCACTCGCCGCCTGTGTTGGGGACCGAGAATACTTGTTGGGCTAGGTGTAGTTGGTCAAAGTCTGGTCAAACTCAGTTGACCGTTATAACAGTGGTACCATAGCATGTAGTGGTGGGTGCGCTACAAGAGTACACTGAAGTTTCTATCGCCCACCCTCCCTGTGCCTGCAGTCAATGACCGCCAAGTAAGGCAGCGTGGGGCCATCACACCTTACAAGCCCACATGGGTGCGCATCCTGGCGGTTGCTTCTGCCATCGCTTGTCTGACTGGTGGAGCAGTCAATTTGACCCGGGCAGGTCAGGTGTTTGAAGTGAAGCTCCAGTACTTCAACACTCTGTTCAAAGACCAGCAGCAGCTGAGCGAGCCTTCCGCCACGTTTGTTTCGAGGTGGTATGATCGCTTCCGTGAGAGCGGTGATGTAGATGATGCTCCTAAGACTGGCCGGCCCCCTAAGATCCCTGATGATCAGGCCAAACAGGCTGCAGCAATCATCAGCGCGGGGTATACTGTGGAGGTCCCCGTGCGTGGGCAGCTGCTGCAACAGCACAAGTACTTTCGTACTGTGCCCGAGGCCATAGCCCATGAAGATGCACTGCGCATCATCACCACCACTTACGACGCAACCCCCACACAGCTGCTGAATGCCATTCACCGTGTTGCGCCTGAGCTGGTGCAGCGTCGTGTTACGTTCAGGCACAAGCTGTCAGATTCGGAGAAAGCACACCGGCAGCGTGTGGCGACTGACTTGTTGGCACGGCATCACACTGACCCCACCCTCATCCCCCGCATGGTGTTTGTTGATGAGACAACCATTCAAACCCACGGGCTCAAGAAAGATCATGTTGTAGTGTGGGTGAATGGGAGTGACCCTGGCTTCCACAATTATCATGGTGTGCCGGGGAAATCTTGGGATCCGGTCAAGGTGCATGTCATTGCTGCCGTCTCTGCCCACCCAGCCTATGACAGCACGCGCGGTCTGGTGTACGTCGAGTTCACAACCGGCACTACTGACATCAGGCGCAGGATCAATAAGCGGCTGGATGGGTCAACAACAGTACCAAACTTCAAATACACCGTGAGTGCGTTACTTCTTGCTAATGAGTATGCTGCCAGCTGGACCCCATGACAGTAGCAGGTTGGTGTTGAAGCCAACTAGGGCTTGGATGTAAGGCAGGCTTTGACTTTGATAGCACACCTGTTGGCAAGCATAGGCAGGGCTTAGCACAATGCCCACAAAACCCTGACCAGCTGTCAGGGTTGCAGCCACCAGATCTTGGCTTTGCAAATCAGTAGGGTGAATGCGCACCAAGGTGGCCCCTTGTTCAAGGGCACTCAGGGCTTGGCCAAAATCTGCCTGCAGCACCTCTGTGGAGGTGTAGCGGTACATGCCTCTCCAATGCACACATCCATCCACCTGAACATAGTAGCCAAACACATAGTTGTAGAAGTCGCTGCTTTGGTGCCAGTACGGCGGCACTACCTGATGCATGAACTGCTGATCCAGATCAAGCTCCCACACCACATCAATGAAGTCTTGCTCTGTGGCGCATGGCTTGCACACACCATCCCGCTCTGGTTTCCCACCACCAACCATGCACAGCCTGCAGATCAGGGCCCCAGCCTGGCTTAGGGTTTTGGGGGTGGCCATGCGGTAGTGGCACCTCCCAGGGCAGCACCCCTCACACTTCACCACCACCTTCACCCCCTCTGTACTGTTGTAGATCATCACTGGCTCAGCGCGTCCTGCCACTACTGCTGGCACTTCATAGTCCAACAGGTTCACATGGCTGTTCAGGTGCTCTGCGCGCTCTATGGCTATGCGCAACCGCTGATCTATGGCTATGCGCAACCGCTGATACAGCTTGCCGCTGCCCATCCTTGCTGCCCTTCTCCTGCAGACAAAAGCCAAGGGAGACATAGCAGCATCCACCACAGCAGAGGAGTTTGAAGACAACCTGTGGCTGATCGTGCACGACTTCAAACAGAAGACACAGCAGTGGCCTGTGCTGAGCTTTGACAACGTGGCGATCCAGAAGGCAGTCAATGTCAGCTACCTGCAGTATGCGCAGGGGGAGGAGGGAAAGGAGGTTATCACCTTGGACAAAGACCTGAATAAGGTTGATTTGCCCACCTATTCACCAGACATGAATAGGGCAATTGAGCACGTGTTTGGCAATGTGAAGCCGCGTGTGCGTGGGGATATATATAGCGCTGAACACGACTTCAGCAAGCCAGCAGAGCTGCAGAGGATGGTGCTCAAGATTTTCAAGGATTTGCCAAAGGGGTCAGTGAAGGCTGACACCAAGGGCCTGCCCTTGTTGTGGCGCGTGCTCAGCACACCTGAGGGGACTGTGTTTGAGGACCCCCCGGGGCACCGCCATGTCGGTACTGGGGGTGGTTACCCGCCCGCCCGGTACACCTGATTCAGTGAAATCATGGCCACTGCCATGCAGTCCTGCTCACTGTGTGGCTTGAGATTTTGGGGTGTTGCTGGTGATTTTTATAGTTGCCCTTGTGCAGTGCTTCCTTTCGCTGTTGTAACGTAAGCTGTTGCTGCTGTTGTACTGCTGCAGTACGCATGTGCATTGTACTGGACATGCAGGTCATTGCTTGTGTTGAGTGCTGACTGCATAAGAGCATGCAGAGTGGTGCATTTGTGCCCTGTGGAGTGATTAGTGTGGGCATTTCCAGCAGTGCATGCTTCAGGCGTTGCACGCGCGCATCTGGGCTGACAGGCTGTACAGCTGGCACAAATGCTGCAAACTTCATCAGGGGTGCCAGCTGCTGAGGCAGCGTAAAACGCTTCTTCGTTGTCTTTACTACACAGGCTGCAGCAATCATCAGCGCGGGGTATACTGTGGAGGTCCCCGTGCGTGGGCAGCTGCTGCAACAGCACAAGTACTTTCGTACTGTGCCCGAGGCCATAGCCCATGAAGATGCACTGCGCATCATCACCACCACTTACGACGCAACCCCCGACGCAACCCCCACTGCCATACATGCTTGCGAAGCTGCTTCGTATCAGCTGCTCCAGCACAACAAACTCTGCCGCTGTCAGGTGCTGTCAGGTGTTGTCCGCAGCAGTTGCAGTGACAACGTACCCACTTTCTGCTGCAGCACCCACTTTCTGCTGGGGACCAGCTCAATGTCTTTGTCAGGGTGCCCTCTAGGCCTGCCTGGCCGGCGCCTGTAAAGCAGTAAAAGATGTGGACAGGCAGTGGCGCAAATGTCAATGAGCAGATGTGTGTGAGACAACCCTACTGTGGACCGCTAGCAAAATTGCTAGCAAAATTGCGCACCCGCTAGAGCACGATAATCAACATCAGTGACCAAGAGAACCAACACCGTGCGCCAGGTGTGGCACGTGCATATGCGTGCATGCGTGCGCGTGGGTGGGTGCATGCGCGTGGGTGGGAGGTTGGGTGCGTGGGGCGGTGAGAGGCTGTGCAGCTGGTATACAGTGCTTGTTTCACTGCAAACAAACGTGCAGATGCTTTGTCACTTTACCAAGCCCTTGAGCTGTATACATGACGAACAGCAGGCAAGCCCAGCTCAAGCACCACTGCATGCATCATACACGAATGTGTGCACCTCTCCTAGCTGCTACACCCTGACCCCAAAACCCCACTTACCTTTATCGTGCACGAATGTGTGCACCTGTCCTGGCTCAGTTATGATGGTGGCCAGCTCCAGCGGCTTCAGCATGATGACCACCTTGTGGCGCCAGTCAAATCTGCGGTCACCACCGTCGCCCACAGCCTTGGCCATCTCCCACAAAAGGCCACCCTCCCTGTGAACAGCGCATTGAAAAACACGCAACACACCAGGGACTGAGTAATGTCCCTTCCTGATTTGACCTGCCATGGATGTGATGCACTGTCCAGAATCACTTGTCAGCTGCACACTCGGATGTACAGTCTTATGGCAGCGATGCACACTCGTTTTCACAGTCGTATGACAAGGGTGCATCTCCCAACAGAGCACCGTTGGCCACAGTATATCCAGCTCCAGGACAGTACAACAACAAGTCACCACACACGTGTCAGCATACTTCAAACCCACACCGTCCCCCCCAGTGAGGGGTACAACCCATCCAGACCCCTGGGGCGGAAGACAAATCACAGAGCCAACTTAAATGTCACACCGATCCCTGCCCGGCCAAAAGATATCACGGCTAATTGAAGACTGCAAGACAAACATGGCAGCATGCAGCAGCATATGTACACACAGACGCAGCAGCTGCACAGGTGCCGCATCATCCCTCATGCAAGAATATAATAATATACATAATTAAATAATAAATAATATAAATAAAACACAATATATTAGAAATATAATATACTCAACCCCTGCACTCACTTGCCCAGCTTCCAGCCTCCTCCTTGCGTCTGTACCCACGTGGGCTGCTTGGGCCTCACCTGCAGGACTCCTTCCTTGCTCCTCGCCATCCAACTGCATACACACATACACACTTTGTTGAGACTAGCTTGTTTGTCATCATGACATGCACTAGCTGGTTGAAACTCATGTGTGACTCATGTGTCAAACATACACATAGTTGCAACTGAGGCGCAGAAGCTCAGGAGGCCCGTCATGCAGCATGACCGCTTAGATCATGAACTGCATGCTAGCCCCTTGAAAATGTCACAGAAAGGATCGGCAACCAAGCAAAAGAAACCAAAGAGCAGGAGGGACACACATGCATGAGGATAACAACCCAGCCTACTACCCACCTGACAAATCTACGGGCATTGCTGGATGGCTCCGCTACGCATCAATGGCATTGTTGGCGTTGACAGCATTGGCACATCCACCAATAGGCAGCAGCAGTAGGGGCAGTATTGCAAGGTTAGCATGTGAAAGGGCGTGCTGGGGTGAGGTGTGCCCTCAGGGCCGCCTGCCTCAAGGATATGTGATGTAACACAAGCGAGTGTGTAGACACAGGGAGTGCATCCAGTGTGTGTTGTTGCACAACAGTTTGATGGTGGTGCTGAAAGCACGCCCTGCAACCAACCTTGAACCAGACTTTTTTTTGAGACCCTCGTCTTTACCTGCTGCATCGCTTGCCTGTGCACGAGTTGACAGTAGCCTTTGTGCATGGGGAGGCTCCCTGCGGCCAGTTGCTGTTGCGGGGATGGAGACCGCAGCTGCAGCAGCAGTTCATGCAGGTGTGGGCATGCATGGCCACAGCTGGGTTGTGCAGCAGGAGTGTGACTGTGCCGACGGCATGCTGGCAATTCCAGGCCCTAAGGAAATGTCAATGGTGAACAAACCTGCCCGACATTAAGCATCGACAAGTGCAGCCCTTGCCTGAGGTTGCTGAATACGCCAACAGCATGTCTGCCAGAGATACAAACACCACTGCGGCCATCGTTTCGCGCCTCAAGTGCCAAGCCCCAACCTGGCCTCACCTTGTGCAACAACGTTTAGTGAAGTCCTGTGTGCAACACAATGAGCCACACTGGCACGCGGAGTACTCTGCAACATAAACACTAGAGTGTCAGGGGCACACTGCTACTGCCAACATGATGCTGATCAGCTGATCAGCTGCAGCAGCTTGCTGCCATGCGATGCCAGCAGCCACTGGATAGCCCAGCACAACAACAGATGCGCGTTCATAGCCCTGACAGCAACTAAACACCACCAACACACCTCTCGGAGAAGATGAACATGTTTCGAGTGGCTGCATTGCCTCGATGTATTGGCCGTTAGACGCATTTTAGTCGGAAAAGCGAATTTGTTTTGACGCATCCCCTCACACCGTCAGTCAACGTGTCCCGGAGCCCGATATGTCACATGAACTTTAAACCCTAAGCCACCGTTACAAGTACACAAGTACAACACACTGATCAGCTCAGCAACTTTCTGCAGGTGCTTAAGCAAACCAACGCTTTGAGGAGCAGCAGGGCCCACAATCTCTTGCAGGTGGAATCCAACGACGCACAGCTGCTCTGGTTCTCAACAGTGTTGTGCACATGATGCTGGATCACACAGCCGTTTGGGCCAATCACCTTTCCACACCACCAGCTGTACAAGCAACGGGCACCACCTGCAGTCCCACAGGACATTATGCCATTGGGTGTGTCTGGAAACCTCTACCCTGCGGGCTCCACAGTACCCCACAGCTGTTCGCTGCACCACCAAAGAAACCAGCGTGCTTGGTGTCAGGGTCTTGTGTAGCAGTCAGGGTTATGGTGGCAGGAACAAGGTTTCTGGCTTGGCTTCGCTAGCATAAATTAGGCAAAAGCTGATGTCTATTCCTGAGTGGTTGGAGGGGCGCTGGGAGGGCTGTGAGACAGTGCCCGGAACCGGGGAGGTAGCAAGATTTCCTGTGGAGACACTGGGAACACACAAAGATGGGAACACAGAACACAATGTAACTAGCACTGGGCTGGGAGGGCTGGAGGGGTTGGAGGGGTTGGAGTGGATGGAATGCCTGGAGGGTGGGAGGGGGCTGGGAGGGGACAAAACAAATTCCTGGAGCCCTGGATTGGATGGAAACCCTGGAGGGCCCCCCTGCACCACCAAGGCACAGTACAGGGACCCATACATTCTAAACTTCCAGAACCAACTGTGTCTCCAACTTCCAATTCTTAACTCCAGTGGAGCCTTTTTCCAACTCCAGTGCGGACCTGTTCCACTGGAGTCTGGTCTAGTTTTCCAGAGACAGGCAAAACACAATTCCAGGCAATTCCAGGTGTTTCCAGGGGTACCATTGGCTATATGTGTCCCACAGCTACTCCAGATGGTACTTTTGCATCCTATCAGCTCAGCACTTGACACCGCATTAGCACGTGGGGGTGGGGTGGGGGGCAGCACAAGCACGGCCAGGGTGTCCCCCCCCCCCCCCCCCCCCCCAGCACACACCCTATTCACATCACACAACCCCTTCACACTTTGTTGCCCCGCTCACTTTCAAACAGTGCACATCAAATGGCCGAGTCAGCCAAATGCACAGACAAGTCAGCACTAAACATGACAAGTATCTTGCAGGGGCATGAACAATTCCCAGCCTGACAGACACTGTCCCCTGCAGACTGCACCAAGATCACGCCATAGCTGCAGATCACCATCATACATATCTTCAATTTGCTATCTGTATCACAACCAAACTCAACATATGCTTCCTCATGGCCACCGCCATGGTGCTGATCATCCCAGACATGCTTCATGAATCAGCAGCTCCTGCAGCTGCTATACACACAACACCAGCCACAGGTACCCTGCACAGCCCCTCCCCCTGACACACTGTGTCCACCACAGAGTATAATTGCACCACACTGAATGCTCCCAACCTGCCTTGCCAAGACTATCAGTCGCTTTCTGTATCACAAACTGCGCCCCAATCTAGCTCATGACAGCCGTCGTCGAGGCCCTCGTTCTCCGGGTAAAGCTTCACGACCTCCCTTAGCTGCCACAACACCGACAGCAGCGCCGCCTGCAGCGGCTCGACGTTCACACCCTGCTCTGCCGCCCTTTCCAGCTCCCGCTGCTGCCAGTCTACGTTGTGCTCGATGTGACTAATCAGTTCCCCCACAGCATCACCTATGCGTACCACCTGCACCTGCTGATATGACAGCAGGGCAGCTTGCACGGCCTCTGCCCTGTCGCCGGTGAGTAGGGCTGACAGGCCGGCCAGGGCTTTGGGCTGCTTGGCCTCGGGCCACGAGTCTGCTGACAGGCAGTTGAAGTCTGCTGACAGGGAGCTCCAATTGAAATCGAATGACAGGGAGGTGGGGTCTGGCAGGCAGTGGTCCAGCAGCTGCAGCCACACGTCAGGGGCCGCAGGGCGCTTCTGCGGCAGGTGCAGACATTTGCGGTTTCGCGTACATCAGTAGCAACACATACACAGCACCAGTATGGCTGCAACATGATGCGCATACAGCAAAAAGTTGGTTGCAACTCATGTGTCAACAACACACACAGTATGCGCAATGTCACATGCACACTGCACAGCAGCACCACCATTCACTTTGTATCATCAGAAACCAAGAGGGGGCACACCTGCAGTGCGTATATTTCCAGCTCATAGGGGTCCTGCTGACGGTCAGACACGACATACCAGCGGGGGCCACACCCGCGCCATGAGAAGGCTGACAGAGCAGTAAGGCTGGTGAGCGGCAGCAGCAGCGACATGCCCAGCGTCTCACAGCAAGCCACACACAGCTCATGGAGCTGTGTAATGCTGCCCAGGCCTTCAAGGGAGGCCTTCAATTGAGGCAGCTGGGACGCCGTCGGCGGTGGCGAGTTGTGATCGTCGCTGTCAGTGCCCTGCACAACAACAGACACCAGCAGTGCGGCTTGACCCCTGGGGGGAGGGATGAAAAGGTAGACGGACCGGCTGTCTTCTGATGCTGTGTCCAAAACTGTGATGATCACTGTGAAGTATGCCACATATGCACGTAAAGTATGCCGCATATGCACGGTGCTTGCGTTAACCCAAAACAGTGGTTGCATTGGAGATCTTGTTCTCTCAAGGCAACGCTTGTGAGACGTACACACAGCTGTCCCATGCCAACAAGGAGCTGTTGTTACTGTCACTGCCTGCCATCACCAGCAGCCCGCACACGCAGCAACACACGTGAGACACCGTGTCTGACAGCAACGAGCCTGGCGGCCAGGCTTCCCTTAAGGGCTTTCTTTGTGGATTTCCAGGGGGGGGGGGGGGGGGGGGGGGCACCCCCACTGGTTGGCCACACACAACTCGACTGCCGGTTGAGGGCTCACCTCGTCAGGATCTTGATCTGGTGGCAGGCCATACCACACGCGCAGGAATGTCAGTCCAGTCAGCTGGCTCAGCACAGACACATGCGGCCCAGGCAGCAGCGACATGGCGTGGAGCACTCTCAGATTGGGGCAGCAGGAGACCAGGCGGGGGAGATCTGCTGCATCCCAGGCGGCCTCAGGTGTGGGGCCGATGCCGTCTTTGGGCTGGTCATCAATGGATAGGTAGGTGAGGTGTGACAGCCTGTTGACAGGACAGGGGTGATCACGAACAAAACACACAACCTTATGTAGTGTGTCTACACGATGGAGTGCCGCCTGGGCAGGCATGCTTACGCCGTCAATAATGCATCCATTGGGTTGCGGCAGTTCAGCAGGCATTCTGGTCACCCACGTCATGTGCAAACATCAAGAAAGGCATGCATACAGGGTCTCGCCACCAGCAGAAAGCAGCATTGCCAGGTTGCCAGACTGCCCTCACTTGTGATCAGCGGGAAACACGTGACGCCAGATGCCTTTCGGCGGGTCTGTATGTGTGATGGACAGCAACACCAAGTGGCTGCTGGCCGTGAGGGCGGAGTATGCGGGGCCAGGGTCAGGCCAAACCGTTTCTTCTCCCCCTATCTCCAGCTTGGTGAGGTTAGTCATAAGGGCCACGCAGGCCAGCAGAGAGCCCGGACCAACAACAGGATCCTCCCAACCGCCAGATATGGAGAGCCGCCGGAGCCCTGTGGGTGCGGCTGGCAGCACCGCAGCTGCTGTGAAGTCGAAATCACAGACAAGTGTCTTGAGGGAGCTGGGGAGGGCCAAGTCTGGGAGGCTGCCGGGGCCGAGGGGGACCTCCCTGAATAAGGAGAGGGTCACATAAGCAAAGCAGACACCACTTTGAGTGCGGGGGTGAGGGTCAAGCACAAACCAGCAGGGCGTACAAGCTGTCAACATCTTGTATTGGGGTGATGTCATGAACTTCATGATGCCACTATCTGTGTGAGCACAGAGCTTGCAGCAACCACCATCAGTACAGACAATTGAGTGTTCAGTTTCACAGTGAGGTCAAAGCTGATAACTGCATGCATGCTGCATATGTGAGCACTATGTGAACACACCCGCCGCCCAGATAGAGTGCTTCCAGACTGGAAAGTGACCCCAGCTGCATTACCTAGTCATTTTGCGTGCATGCTACGCATGTGCGCTCCAAGTAAACACACCTGCCGCCCAGATAGAGTGCTTTCAAACTGGACAGTGAACCCCAGCTGCTTGAGCTAGTCATTGCATGCATGCTACGCATGTGTGCTCCATGTGCTGATCACTGCATGCATGCTACGCATGTGTGCTCCAAGTAAACACACCTGCCGCCCAGATAGAGTGCTTTCAAACTGGAGAGTGACCCCAACTGCATGAGGTTGTCGGCAGCCATGTTATTGACCTTGAGGTACGACAGGTGCTGCAGCCGAGGCAGGGTATCGGCAGGCAGCGCAAACGGCTGGTAGAAACCGACCTCCACATGCAGACGCTGCAGGTGCGGCAAGCTTGACAGGTCCTCAACTACCACCTCAGTAAATTCACTGTCGGAATCAATGTCGGAGTCCTCAGGAGTGCCGGGCAGCTTGCACGAGTTGAGGTCCAATCGGGTGAGCTTGGTGCAGCCCTGAATCACGCCTGGAGTACCGTCTGCTGCTGGCACCAGCTGCACTCGGCATCCTTGACCCAGCTCCAGCTGTAAGAGGTTTGGGCAGGGGAGTTGCTGCAGTACTAGTGTTTGTGGGAGGCCGCCGCAGATCAGCTTCGTCAAGTGCTGGCCATACTTATCCAGCCACTGGAGGGCATAAGGTGCGTCCTCAAGAGCTGGCTGACGGAAGCCACCAAACCTTAGCTGGATGCTGTCTGTTGCTGCCATGGCAGCGGCATGCAGGCGCTTGCAGACAAGGCAGCAGCTGCGCAGGCGGTCTTTGTGGGGTACATGCCGCATCACGAGCTTGAGGACCTCATCCGGCAAGGCTATTAAACCAGACATTGAGTCAGAAAGAGGTGAAGCACAGGACTCAGGGTCAAATGGGGGGCAAGACATAACTCAGGTCAAGCCTGAGATCCAATCCAAGCAATAGGGTCGCGAGTGGAGTTCACTATCAAAGCATCAAAATTGCATGAAAACCAAAATGAGAGGAGTGCCAAGCCAATTCGCAAGCAGGTGGGGCGGATTGATTTGCAGGGTGCAATTAGATCACGTGGTTGGATCAGGGCTCAGCTCGATTTTCAGGAAGGGCACAGGAAGGCTCATCGATATCTTGTGATGTATGCATTGATACACCGTATCAACTTATTTTCAAAGCATTACTACTACATACGGGCTTGTGCCTAGGGTGCTTCTCACTGAAGTCTCCAGATCAATGCATCCGACACTCCAGAGGCCGGGGATGCTGTCTCGCAACATCTCGCAGACAGCACCAATTATTGTGTACACCCAAGGCCGACACACTCTGCGGTCGGTGCGTGTGCATGCCCAGCAGCAGCACACCCACAAGCTGCAGCAACAACAAGCTCAACATGCTGTACAGCAGCAAGGTCAGCAGCAGGTGCAGCAGCAGCTACCAGGCAGGAGGAGAAGAAAAAGCACGGTGGTGCAGGCCACACCACCTCCTGTTGGGCTGGAGGCTGGCAGTGTGCAGCAGCTGCAGCAGCAGGTGTCAGTCCTCACCCAGCACACTGCAGCACTGGCCACACAAGTGCAGGACCTGTCAGAGCAGCTGGCAGCCTACCAAACACAACTGCTGCAGCGTGCTGGTGCTGCTGACCTGACCTCTGATACCTCAACAGTGCAGACCACCATCCAGCAACAGAAGCAGAAGCAGAAGCGGAAGGCTTATGCTGCCAAGAAGGTTGGGCCATTGGCATTCGACCCTACAGAGCCAACAGAAGTACGATGGCAGATTCTTGTTTGGAATCCGCCACCATACTTCACCATATCAGACTATGGGCTCACTGACGATGATTTGGCCGTGGCATGCAGGGATGATAGGACCAACGAGATGGTGTTTACCTTAGCTGAGGACTTGAAGATGAACAACAATGGTTGCTGGGACCGTCCGAGTGGCTGGGTCCACAGGCGGGGTGTGTGGTAGTGTAGCATGCTAGCCATGCACACCCCTATCAGCCCAGTGGTTCTCCATAGGCGCAGTACTTACTGACTCCGTCGGATTGGCAGTGACTGATGGTCGTGATGGGCAGTGACAGTTACGGTGCGAGTGACATCAGCAGTGTGTAACATGTGACCAGTGATGTTGAGTATTAGACCCTGCAGGCCTTGAGTCGGGTGCTAGCAGAGGTTCTAGCTTGACCCTCTGTACACTTCCTCCCACAGCAGCTGACCTGAGAGCACTGGTGCAACGGTATCAACAACCCTGCAGTCAGCGGTTGCTGTGTTGGCCCAACACTGCGTGCACTAGGCGCAAAAGCAACTGATGAGCTTGATGCGTTTACAGTTCTTGCATTTGGGGTGCAGATGGGCTGACCCGTTGCAGCAGGCAGGCGTGCAGAGATCCAATGTCAAGTACGCTGGTATCACAGAGCAGTGTCAACCAAACTGTAAGGAGGAAGTGTTTGGTCAACACGTGTCGACGAAAGCATTGGTGCCGTTATGCCATAGACTGTGTCAGACTGCAGCTGTTGTCTCTTGCATTATTGCACCCATATGCCAGCACAATTGCTAAGTTCCTCAGCTGTGGGCGTGGCTGCAATGATTTCATTGCCCCACACGTTGAGTGTGGCACAACCTGTGTCCCTTCAAGCCCAATGGTTGTCGGTCAACCAACCGAACACAAAACGTTGACTGATGAAACGGCACAAGCCTGAACATGAAAACATTGGATGCTTAAGAGGAACGCTTCAAGTGGTCAAGGCATACTTCAGGGCGAGGTGCTGTCAACCCATCCAGTCTCGTGGCCAGATCAATGCATTCGACATTACCCAGATCGCGCATGCGATTGCTGGGTGTCTCACATGCACCACCTGCAACATGTAGTACGCTCGTACGACGTTCTGTGCGGTCCGTGCGTCTGCATGCACAGCACCAAAACGATCAGCAGCAGCAACAGCAACAGCAGCAGCAGCAGCAGCCAGGAGTGACACCACAGGTCACGCAGCAAGACAGCAGTTTGCAGCAGCTGCAGCAGCAGCACATCAGCACCCTGCAGCAGCAGGTGTCACTCCTCACCCAGCTGTACCAGCAGTCACAGCAGCAGAATGCAGCACTGGCCACACAAGTGCAGGGCCTATCAGAGCAGCTGGCAACCTTCAATGCAACACTGCTGCAGCAGCAACAACAGCGGCAGCAAGGTTTTCCTGCTGCAGCTGCAGTTGATGCTGCCGGTGCTGCTGCTACTGCTGGTCAAGACGACCAGCAGCTGCAAACAGCCCCACAGTCCCAAATGGCTGATGACACAAGCACGGACCCACAGCAGCAGCAACAGCAGCAGCAGGGTGCTGAGGGGGCTGCATCACTTGCTGCTGCTGCTGCTGCAGCTGCTGCTGGGGCGTCCGTGCTGGGCGGTCAGCAGAAGCCAATCTCCACACAGCCTGCATTGCCTGAAGACACCAGCAAGCAGCAGCAGCAGCAGGCAGCAGCTGCTGCTGTTCAAGCAGCAGCTGCTGCAGGTGCTGCTGCTGCTGCTGCTGCTGCTGCTGTTTCAGGCAGCAACAGTCTTGAAGTTCCCAGTGAGCAGCAACAGGGGGAGGTGCAGGCAGCAGCATCCAGTGCAGCATCCAGTGACAGCAAGCACCTCTCCAATGAGGATTACGAAAGTTTCGCTCGCAGCTGCGATTCTTGGGATAGCCTGCTAGAGCTCTATACGCACCAGGTGGAGGCAGGGGGATTGAGTGTGGGTAACTTGCACACCACCATAGAAGTGCTCAGGGGCATGTGGGAGCGGGTCAAGGATGTGCCCAGCAGCAGCAGCAGCAGCACCGGGGCTCTGGTGGGCTCCCCAAGGGAGTTTGCTGCGCTGCTTCTTACAGAGCTGTCTTGTACGGAGGAGCAGCAGTGGCAGGAGTGGCTTAGCAGGGAGGGAAAGTACCAGACACCGCTGCTCAACAGCATCCTGCTGTATGTAATTCAATTACTGTATGGCCAGCCGCTGCCTGGTCAGCTGCAGCAGGCGCTGCAGAGTGCAGTCGACAGCGCCTGCAGGGGCCTCGACAGCGACATCAAAAGTGGCCCCATGCGGTCCTTCAAATCTAAGGTGTGTGAGCTCGCTGGTTGCTGCCTGCTGTTGGGGCTGCAGCTGCCAGACTATCTGCAGCAGCAGCTGCAGGAGCTGACAGCTGAGGATGTAGGAGACACGGGTTTTATCGAACCCGATATACGTGGGTTTGCTGCTGCATGCATAGTGCTGGCAGCAGCAACGGCAGCGGCACAGCACCCAGCAGCGGCAGCAGTCGGCAGCGCGGGGTCACAGCAGCAGCAGCAGCAGCAGCAGCAGCAGGGGTTGACCACGCTCATCAGTAGTCCTTCAGTCTTGGCAACAGCCCTCAGACGTGTGTGGCACCAGCCAGCCAGCGGCATTTTTTCCGTTCCCAACTTTGACGAGGCATTATGGCTATTCTCGCCCCAGCTCGTCAGCCCCATGGTGCTGCAGCCGCTGGTGGTGCTGCGTCAGCTGCAGCAGCAGCAGCGGTCGGAGGCGGTTGACAGAATGATGAGTGACCCTGAGGTGGTGGAGGCAATTGCCTCTGTTACGCAAGAAATTCAGGGCAGCATTGCTGCTGAAATGCGGCAGCAGTTCCAGGAGCAGCAGCAGGAGCAGCAGCAGCAGAGGGGCCTGATGGGCAGGGGGGGCAGGGGGGCAAGGGGCGGCAGGGGAGGCAGGGGAGGCAGGGGGAGGCCATGGGTCAGAAGCAGCAGTAGGGGCAGCAGGGGTTGGACCGTCCCTGATGCTGCTCCTGTCCTGCTGACCCTGTCTCAGCAGTTGGGCTGTCAGCTGCACCCGGGCACTGTCCACGCAGTATCCAATGTTGCTGCTGGCCAGCTGCACACTCTCTCACCAGTTGTGCTGGCACACTTCGTGAGGGTTGTTGCTGATGTGTCTGCTGCTGAAGCAGCAGCAGCAGCTGGTGATGCTGCTGGCTCAGCTTCTGCTGCTGCTGCTTCTGCTGCTGCTGGTGACAGCAACGGCAGGGGTGGGTATGTCAGGAGCTTCAGGCGGTGGAGGTGGGCTGTGCTGAAGCAGCTAGAGGCTCAAGTAAGCAGCAGCAGCAGCAGCAGCAGTGGTAGCGGCAGTGCAGGTGGTGCGTGGTCGCTGCCACTGCTGCTGCATGCCGTGGTGTCACTGGCGCAGCAGGCAGAGGTTGAAGAGCCTCGGCTAGCAGTAGCAGCAGCAGCAGCAGCAGCAGCAGGAGACGGGGAAGGTTGGGGACAGCAACGGTGGCAGCACAGCAGTCCATCGCAGCTGGCAGAGTTCAAGTCTGCCTGTGCGGGTGTCGTCACAGCAGCAGTGCAAGCATACAGTCTAGGGGACCAAAGCAGCCAGGCTTCCAGCCAGCAGGACACAGCAGCAGCAATGGTGCAGCTGCTGCCAGCGCTGGCCAGGTTTGTGCCTGACCTACCAGCTGTGCTACAGCCTCTGATGAAGACCCTACCACCGCAGCAGCAGCAGCCACTGGCAGCAGCTGTCGCCGCAGCTGCCTCTTCTACTGCAGCTGCTGCTGGTGCAGCTGCTGGCCCACGCATTGCCCCTGGGCAGCCGAACCCAGCAGCAGCAGCACCGGCGGCAGTGGCAGCGGCAGCGGCTGCGGCTGCGCAGGCGGCTTCAGCACCTGCTGCTGCTGTTGCTGCGCTGGAATCCCTGCAGGCAATGTCAGAAGCACCAGCGCCACCCAACAAGAGCATGCTGGGTGCCGCCTGCTTTGAGGTGTACAGCAGCATCGACAGGCTGTCATTTGCGCAGCTGTCAGGGTTTATCTCAGCCCTGGGAACCCTCAAACCTCAGCTCAGCAGCACCCTGAGCCCCAGAATCTCTGAGCCACAGGGCAAGGTCACCCACAGGCAGGTCGTCCAAGCAGCAACAGCAGCAGCGGGGGCAGCAGCAGCAGCAGCAGCAGCGGCCAGCCAAGTGCAAAAGCAGCAGCAGGCAGGCGCTACTACTACTGCCGCTGCTGCTGATCTGCTGGTAGGGCTGGGGCGGCTAGGCTTGGCCCCTACGCAGGAGCAGGCAGCAGCACTCATGAGTATCCTTGCAGTAGGCAATGGCAGCGGCGGGCAGCAGCTGCAGCAGCAGCAGCAGCAGGGGTTGCTGCCTTTGTTGGAGGCTTTATACCAGTTGGGCCTGCAGCCAAGTGCTGCTGACCTAGCATCAGCAGCGGAAGCAGTGCTGAAGCAGTCACTGGGCCAGCAGCAGCAGCAGCAGCAGCAGGAGGGCAGCGCAGGAGAGGGCACCCTGCAGCAGCTGCAACGGGATGCTGCTGCTACCTACTGTTTCTTTGTGAGTGCCTCCTACCTCCTCACACGGCTTGGTTGTGTGTTGAGTCCCCAGCACTGCCAGCAGCTGATGACAGTGGTGGACAGAAGCCTCACTCTCCCTACTACTTCCTTCAGCAGCAGCAGCAGTAGCAGCAGTAACAGCAGCAGCAGTGTGTACCGTCTGGACCGGCTGCTAGCAGATGCCGCTGATGCATTGGTGGCAAGCGGCTTCAGCAGCAGCAGCAGCAGCAGCAGCAGCAGCAAGGACTGGCTGCAGCGTTTTGCTGCTGCTGTTGAGGGTGTGCTGCCTGGTGCCAGTGGTAGCAGCTGCTGCAGACTGGCAGGGGGTCTGGCAGGGCTGGGGTTGGTGGTGCCAGCAACAGGAGGCTCTCTGCTGCCGATCCTCATCAAGCAGGTTAGTGCAGGCTGGGGTTTTTGGTGCTAGGGCAGGGGTTTTGGTGTAGGGGTTGGTTGGCTGTTTGGCTTTGTTTCCAACCTGACCCCTCAAGCTGAGAATTATCGCCTGCTGCCCCAGTCAGTAGGACATAATGCGGCCTAGTGACTGCACTGAGAGGTTGAAAGCAGCTGCCCTTCAGGGTTTGCAAAGCATGGTGTGTGTTGGCTGTCTCACCAGCAAAACTCCAACCTGGTTGGGTGCATTGTGGTGCTGCACTATCGAAATCCTCTGCCCCAGCTACGATGTTTATTGCCCCAGCTACATTGTCTGTGTTGCGCAAGTCCCTCTCTTACTGCGTGTTGCCATGTCTCCCCTCCAGCAGCTTGAGGCCCAGTCCACCTCCACAACTGCTGCAGTCCAGCACACTGCCCCCTCCATCCCTCAAGACACACATTCTCACCACTGTCGGCCTCCCCCCCCCCCCCCCCCCCTGTCCCCACCCCACGCTCTTTCCTGCTTCCCTTCTTCCTTCCCCTGCCTGCAGCTTGAGGCCCAGTCCACCTCCACATCTGCCCCGGAACTGTGCAGGGCCTTGTACGCCCTGGTGCTACTGGGCGGGAAGCCCAGCCACCTGCTGGCCAACAGTCTCGTCATCAAAACACAGCAGCACCTGCTGGCAGCTACACCACCACCTCCAGCAGCAGCAGCAGCAGCAGCAGCAGCAGCAGCAGGGGGCCAGGATGGAGGTGTTGCAGCCTCTGTTGGCCTGCTTATCGCTGGTGTTCCTGCTGCTGACTTTGCTGCTGCCCTATGGGCCTGTGCAGCAGCAGGAGCAGCAGCAGGGGGTGGCCGAGCCGGCCTCAAACTGCCTCCTACCTGGACCGCTGCTGCCATCAAGCAGCTGGCAGCAGCAGCAGAAGCAGCAGCAGCGCAGATCCCGCCAGCTGCACTGTACCACACCACCTTTGCAGCAGTAGCCTGGGGGCTGAAACCGCCTCCTAGGGCTTTGCTGTTGGCCCTGAAGGTTTTAGGGGGTGAGGAGGTTGAGGGTTTGAGGGCTTTGCTGCAGAGGGACCGTGAGAGGGGTGGCAGCAGTGGGGTGCTGGACCAGGTGCAAGCATACCTGCCACTACAGCAGCAGCAGGACACAGGCAATAGCAGTCTTCAAGGCAGTGTCACAGCAGCAGCGGGTGACATTGCAGGCGGAGAGGGTGCAGCAGCGAGTGCTGCTGCCAAGCAGCTGGTCAAGTGGGTCACAACCACAGCTGCAGCAGCAGCAGGTGGGCAAAGCATGCCCCGGCTTGAGCAGCAGCTGCAACAGCAAGTGCAGCAACTGCAGAAAGCTATGCAGCAGCAGCACGTGGGCGGTCCCTCCAACACTGCTGCTGCTGCTGCTGCTGCTGCTGGCCCGCTGGGTGGTGTGAGTCACCTGCTGGAGCCAGCTGCCTGGGGCCGCTTTATCAAGGGATGGCTCAGCTGCAGCAGCAGCAGCAGCAGCAGGGGGAGCAGGGGGAGCAGGAGCAGTGGAGTGTGTCCGATGTAGAGGGTTTGCAGGACGTGCTGCACTCAGCAGCTGCTGCTGTGCAAGCAAACCCCCAGGCAGCAGCAGCAGCAGCAGCAGAGGGGCCGAGTATACTTGCAGCGCTGGTGCAGCTGCAGCTGCCAGTCAACCAGGACTGGTTGTCTACTGTGATGGCTGGCCTAGATGCAGCAGCCGCAGCAGCAGTAGGGGGTAGGGGCCCTGTCAGAAAGGGGTCCAATTGGTTCAGGGATGCTGCTGCTGGGGAGGTGCTGGCCTATCTGCAAGCACTGTCTGAGCTGCAGCAGCAGCAGCAGCAGCAGCAGCAGCAGTTGAGTGTGTCATTGGTGCAGTGCTCAGCCCTCTGCAACAATCTGGCCGTAAAGCTCAAGCAGCAGCAGCTGCAGGAGCAGCAGCTCACACTGCTGCTGGTGCTGCTGGCCCAGACCTGTGCTACTGCCACTGCTGCTGCTGCAGCCAGCAGCAGCACTGGCAGCAGCAGAGCAGCCGTACAGCAGCAGACATCGCAGCTGAAGCAGCAGCTGCAAGGGGTGTTTGCAGTCGGCGTGCCAAGGGTACTGGCGTGGGTTGGTAGCAGCTCTGGTAGTGAGCTGCTGCAGTCACCAGACCTCACCACAGAGCTGATCAATGCTGTTGCATACCTTGACTGCGGCTTGGACGATCTGGGGGTCAGCAGCAGCAGCAACAGTGACGGCGGCAGCACCAAGGCAGCAGGCAAGCAGAAGGGTGCGCCTGCACCGGCACCTGCTGCTGCTGCTGCTGCTGGGGTGGAGGCAGCAGCACCCTCGCAAACACAGCTGGGGTGTGTGGCACTCCTGACGGTGGCCTTCGACGCTGTTGCAGCAGCAGACACAGCAGCAACAGCAGCAGGGGCAGGTGATGCGGGCTCGGATCGCACCGACCTTCTCTCTGCACTGTGGCTGCTGCACGCACTGCCAGAGTCGGTCGTACCTGAGTCACTGCAGCAGCAGGCGCTCAGCGTCACCACCGCGCATCTGTCGCAGCAGGAGTCGCACCTGTCACCCGGTGACGCCGCCCGCTTCTTCGTCCACACCGCAAAGCTGGCGCTGGCACTCGATCCCTCCCTGCAGCAGCACGATATCTTCCCCGATGCCTCACTCGGCGGGATATTCGCGCAGCTGCTGCAGGACGCCGAGGCCGATTGGGGCCACGAATCGGTCACCGCCTCCGAGCTGGTGCAGCTGCCAAAACTCGCGATGAAGCTTGGGTTCGAGGTTCCAGAACCCGAGTTGTATACAGCAGCAGTGTATGCCCAGCTGCAGCAGCTCGCCGCTGCCCCCACGGGGGAGGTGCTTGCTGCTTCGCGGAGGGGGTGTGGTCCTGTGGAGCTGCTGGCTGCTGTGTGCTGGTTGGTAATGGAGACAAGGCCCGGGACTCCTGGTGACACAACCTTGGACGGCCTGCATGCACTCCTCCTCGCAGACAGCAGCAGCAGCAGCAGGGATGGCGGGGATGGCGGCAGCAGCAACCCAGCAGCAGAGGCAACATCAGAATCAGCAGTGGCAGCAGCAGCAGCAGCAGCAGCAGCAGCAGCAGCAGCAGCAGCAGCAGCAGCAGCAGCAGCAGCAGCAGCAGCAGCATCCAGCAAGTTCCGTGAGATGTTCACGGCGACTTCCAGCGCAATCCGGCCCCACCTGGCCTCCCTATCTGGCCCACAGCTGGTAGAGCTGGCCCATGCCTTTGTCATGGGGGGTATCGTGCAGGAAGAAGCTTGGGGCCAGGTTTGGGACAGGTTGTCTAAACCCCAGGAGCTGGTGGGGCTAAACCCTGGGCAGCAGCTGGCCCTGCTGTGTGTGATCAGCAGGCTGCACACACTGGCAAAGATGGAGGGAGATGAAGGGGCGGCAGAAGAGACCATTGGCAGAATGCTCAAGGTAGGGGGTGTGGGGGATGTGATGGGGTGGGTGGGGTGTGGATGCGCGGACAGGGGGGGGGGGGGGTGTAGGATGGCACATGGGCTGCGGTGGTAATCATCAACAACTCGCTAACCCGTTACCACCATGGTAGGCCTCTATCCTACCATCGAAACTTGATAGGGCAGAAGGGAACAGCGCCATCAGAAGGCCATGCGCCTCGAGGGTGATTCGTGTTGGCGTGGGTTGTGACGCCTACCTGCCAAGCCGTCATAGCACATGTCTAGACGCTGTTGACATGATAAGAACAAACGTTTTGTCCAAGAGGTTGAACGATACATCCACTGCCGGGCAGGTAGATGTGACTGGGCTGGCATGCATCAGCAAGGGCTCCGCACATGTACGGAATCTTGCACTGGCTTTGAGCTCCGCACAAATCACATCATGCCTTTCCTCCACCTCCCCTCCTACTTGCAGCCTGCCCTGGAAGCTTCCCGCCCCCACCTGCCAGCCTGGCACCCAGCCTCCCTCACCTTCGCCCTCAGCACACTTGGAGAGCTCCTCGTCAGCAGCAGCACCCCTTTCCCGCCAAAAATGGTGGCAGCAGTGACAGCCTGGCAGGCGGCAGCACTGGCAGCACTGCAGCCGTCGCTGCCGCTGCTGCTGCCAGAGAGCCTGCTGCAGCTGCTGCTGGGTTGCAACCGCATCTCACTCGGCCTCGGCCTCCAGCAGCAGCAGCAGCAGCAGCAGCAGGGCAAGGATACTACCACCACCAGCAGCAGCAGCAGCAGCAGTGACGCAGTGCTGGCGGCAGCAGTGGCGGCTGTGTCTCCGCAGCTGCATCAGCTGAGTGGTGAGGAGTGTGTGAAGCTGCTAGTGGGCTGCAGCTCTGTTGAGGCTGCTGGTCAGGACTTTGGCCAGGCACTGCTGCACAGGATCGAGCCAGACCTCAGGTAAGGGGTGTCGAATGAGGTGTGCTGTGTTGTTGCTTGCTGTTGATCAGCCCCAATGGATATCTGGTGGCTGAACAACCACTGCATATGTGCATTTTGGGAGCTGTTGCTTGTCCACTGAAAAATCAAGTTGCTGAAAAATTGAAGGTGTTTTGTTTTAGGCTCTGTCCAGCACAGATTCACAAGGCTGACACCCTGCTCACCTGCCCACGTGTGCCCCCCCCCCCTACACACACACACAATTGTGTGGTTGACCTACCAACAGGCCCTGGCCCGCTGGCCGCAGCCCCCCCCCCCCCCCCCCCTACACACACACAATTGTGTGGTTGACCTACCAACAGGCCCTGGCCCGCTGGCCGCAGCCCCCCCCCCCCCTACACACACACATTGTGTGGTTGACCTACCAACAGGCCCTGGCCCGCTGGCCGCAGCCCCCCCCCCCCCCCCTACACACACACACAATTGTGTGGTTGACCTACCAACAGGCCCTGGTCCGCTGGCCGCAGCCCCCCCCCCCCCCCCCCCTACACACACACACAATTGTGTGGTTGACCTACCAACAGGCCCTGGCCCGCTGGCCGCAGCTCCCCCCCCCCCCCCCCCCCCCACACACAATTGTGTGGTTGACCTACCAACAGGCCCTGGCCCGCTGGCCGCAGCCCCCCCCCCCCTACACACACACACAATTGTGTGGTTGACCTACCAACAGGCCCTGGCCCGCTGGCCGCAGCTCCCCCCCCCCCCCCTACACACACACAATTGTGTGGTTGACCTACCAACAGGCCCTGGCCCGCTGGCCGCAGCCCCCCCCCCCCCCCCCTACACACACACACAATTGTGTGGTTGACCTACCAACAGGCCCTGGCCCGCTGGCCGCAGCCCCCCCCCCCCCCCCTACACACACACACAATTGTGTGGTTGACCTACCAACAGGCCCTGGTCCGCTGGCCGCAGCCCCCCCCCCCCCCCTACACACACACACACACACACAGTTGTGTGGTTGACCTACCAACAGGCCCTGGCCAGCTGGCCGCAGCCCCCCCCCCCCCCCCCTACACACACACACACACAATTGTGTGGTTGACCTACCAACAGGCCCTGGCCCGCTGGCCGCAGCCCCCCCCCCCCCCTACACAGACACAATTGTGTGGTTGACCTACCAACAGGCCCTGGCCCGCTGGCCGCAGCCCCCCCCCCCTACACACACACACAATTGTGTGGTTGACCTACCAACAGGCCCTGGCCCGCTGGCCGCCCCCCCCCCCCCCCCCCCCCCCCCGCCCCGCGTGCTTTTAGACTGGTGTTGGTGGGCAACATCCAAAGCTTGCTTATCATCCTCAACCGCTACTTGCCACACACACGACCATCACCTGACTTCTGCACGCCCCCCCCCCCCCCACCCCGCGCTCCTTGTATTTCACCCTACACACAGGACCCTGCACCTGGACGTTCTGGTTGGCATTCTGACGGGCCTAGCTCGTTGGCCCCAGCCCCGCCGCCCCCTCCCCTCACAGCCCTGGCTGGACTCCTTCCTAGCCGCAGCAGCAGCAGAGCTCAGCCCATACCTCCCAGTCACCTCCACAGCCACTCCCTCCGACACAGCAGCAGCAGCAGCAGCAAAGGAGCGTCACTTGGAAGCAGGGCTCAACATTCCCGATGCAGTCATACAGCTTGCCTACTGCTTGGCGGTACTCGGCATGCTTCCCTCTCCTGGCTGGAGGGGCATGCTGTACCTTGCTGCTACATCCTTCGTAGCTGACCTCACCCCCAGCCAGGCAGTAACCCTACTACATGCAATGGCAATGTGGATGGTCCCCCTCCGCGCCCAGAAAGCAGCCGAAGTGCGGTCCCCACCACCAGCAGCAGCAGCAGCAGCAGGAGCAGGAGGGGGTTTGCCTGCAGGGGTGTTCAGTGGTGCTGACTACCCCGCCCTCCTTGTAGATGCGCTAGCAGCGCTGGCAGGGGCTCCGTCAGCCTTTCAGGATTTGAGTCCTGCTCAGTCGCTGCTGCTGCCCCAGGCGCTGAGGGCTGTGGGGTGGCCGGCTGACAGGCAGCTGGTGATGACTAACCTGGCCATGATCACACAGTACATTCAGGTGGGGATGGGTGTCGACAGGGTTGATAGTCACTCCAATTTGTTCTGGTTAGTGTTGTGTGTGTGTGTGGGGGGGGGGGGGGGGAGGAGTATACAGTCAGGGTCTGCCCGAGGAAAGGGGACAGGGTAGACAGTGCATGTGGTAGGGCTTGCGCTCACAGCTGCAAAAGTGGGAATTGTCACACACCTGCTGCTGGTTGATAGGCAGCTGGTGAACACCAACCTGGCCTTGATCACACAGTACATTCAGGTGCGTGTGGGGTGGGTTGCGTTGGGTGGGTGGATGGGGCGGGGGGGGGGGGGGGGCGCACAGGGGCGAGGGGGGGGGGATGCGGAGGGGCCCTGGGGCAGGGAAGGCATGTGTTTGGGATGACATCATCCATGGCAGCAGAGTTTGGTGCAATGTGCATTGTGGATGTCAGCTGACAGGCAGCAGGTGTGTTCCAATGACATTGTAGCTGGGGGTGTCGGATGGTTTCAACAGTACGAGCCAGATCGGGTGATTGGGATGAGGCGAGAGAGCTGGGTACTCGGATTGAGGGGGGGGGGGGGGGCTGGTGGTCACAGCAGGATGCTAAACAAGCACCCCCCCCCCCTCGCCGCACTCAGCAACCATGCACTCCTGCAACTGTTGCAGCACCCCCTGTACCCCCTCCCCTCCAACATTGCTCTCCTCCTGTTGCATAATGTCCACCCCTTGCCCCCCCCCCCTCGCTATACACCGCTCTCTGCCCGCAGCGCCTGCAGCAGCAGCAGGAGGGTGTTGATGCCAAGCAGCAAGCACTACAGCAGCAGCTCCTCCGCCAGGCCACCAAGTCGGCCAGCAGGGGTACCCAAGCCACGACGCGGAAGCTGCAGGGCGAACTAGCGCAGCTCGCCACCGCAGCTAATGCTGTACAGGGGGAGATCGAATCTGCTGAGACACTACTGGGGGCCTGGGATGAACTGGCAGCCACACTGCCACAGGAGGGGGAGGGACATGATGCAGCAGCAGGGGGGGCCCTGGGAGGGTTTGGCAGCAGTGGTGGCTTTGATGCCGATGACTTGCTGGCGGGCATGCTTGCGGCAGCAGGGGTGCAGCCGCCGGGGTCACAGCCAGCAGCAGCAGCAGCAGCAGGGGTGTCAGGAGGGGTGTGGCTGGGGCCAGATTTGGATGAGTTCCTGGTGGGTGGGAGTGAGTCTGAGGGTGATGATGATGTTGATGTGCTTGATGCTGAGTTTGAGCAGCTGGACTCATCACGCAGCAGCAGCAGCACAAAGTAGCAGCACAGTTTTCTCGAGTGTCCATAAGTTGTGGGGCACCTTCTGTACGTGGTGTGTGTGTACTTCAGCACAGCAGCCCTTGTTCATCATCATGCAGAGGGTTTGAGCAGCTGGACTCACCACCCAGCAGCAGCAGCGTTACAAAGTAGTAGCACATGCACTTCAGTGGACCCTGGGGCTCCTTGTGTGGCCACAAGTTGCGAAGTTGCGTGTTGGGGCAGCATCTCAAATGTACGTGGTGTGTGTGTACTTCAGCACAGCAGTGCTTGTTCATTATCATGCTGACGGGGGCATTGCTCTCTTTGTGAGAGGGTTAATTCAGTGTGTGGGCAAGCATATGGGTTGGTGTTTTGTGTGTTGTACGTCGCTGTTGCTGCAACTGTCGTAACAGCACAGTGTGTATGTGATGTGATTTGACGACTGCCTGGTGGAACTGCTTTCAATTGCAGTGCTGTCATGTTGATGCAACGCGCATGTCCTGCCTGTTCATGCACCTCTGTGAATACCAACTTACGGAGGACTCAAGCAGCGGCCACATATATGTGTTGAATGTCAGATGTTTGATGAAGAGGGCGCACAGTTGGTGACCAACAGGCGAACACATAAGCGCTCTCTGGCTGCACCCAGTCTGATCAACCATGCCGGCAGTAATGTACTGATAATCCCAACTTCACAAACCATCCTGTGTGCTGCACTGGCAGTGCTGTGTATGCACTTCAGCTGAACATCCCAGTTGGTGGTTGGTTGTGGTAGCAGGCAAGCACATCAGTAGGCGACTACAGCATGTTCACCTCTACTCAACAGTACATCGGGCATGTACATCGGCCTGCTGCCCAAAAGAAATGGCTGTAGAAAACAATCGTGTTACATCGGAGCAGCAGCCCCACAAAATCAACAGCTGCAGGAAGCAGTCACCACCACAAGCAACAAGCAGAACAACACACCAGCCTTCACACACACGCTTGGCTCACACAGGATGGGCCAACACAGCAGCAGGCATCACAAGCAGCAGCAGTAGGGCTGCTGCAGGATACACAAGCCACCACAACCAGCACAGCACCGTCGTCATGCATGCGGCACACAAGTTGCCCCAAAACTGCAAGAAACCTGGCCAGACGCTTTGGTGTTGCAGGGCACACGCCCCATCAGATGGATGCACCTGATGCGACAGGGGGGCCGCTTCAGCACCGCTGTCAACAGGCACCAGGACAGAGGTATCACTGACGTAGGGAGGACACAGGCTGTTGGTCCGACAGCAGCAGCAGGAGCTTAACCGCCGACGATGATCTGGTTGATGGGCTGCAGGCACAAGAGACACAAGACGACATGGAGTCAGTACTGTTGATCCACGCGAGTCAGGGGCAAGACAGGTGCACGTGGACTTGAAAACGGTGTGATACTGCTGAGTACCACTGGCTGAGCAGCACTGGCGAGAAGACAAGCACTCTACTGAAACACAGGCTGAGGACGAGGCGTTCTTCCCGAAGTGACATGAGTGCCAAGGTGGCTGTGCAACACTGCAAACTAGTTGGAGCTGCTCTTGGAAGCACAGCAACAACCGCCCCGACATCCATCTGGTCGCTGCTTCTGCTGGTAGCATGCTGCATGCGCAGCAGCAGGTGTACCCCATGGGGCAGGGTGGTTGGACTCACAATGAATATCAACTTCACGAAGAAGCCGATAAAGCCCATCACCACGAAGCCAATAGCTGTCTTGGAGCAGATCCTGTTGAACTCTGCAGCAGGAGAGGGGCAACAAGAAGCAAACTGTCAGTCATCAGCAGCAGTTTCACCTCCCTGCCTTGAGGAGAAGCGCGCCCCTTCTCTCCCAGGCAACTCAGCCTTAGTTGCAAGGGGCGTAGCAACCGCAGCTCAACAAAACGACTGCTACGAGGGAGGCCTGGCAAAGGACGACCCATCAACCATCAGCCTTCCCGAGCTCTCGACGGATGGCTCACCCTTGCGGTCAGGCTTTGTGCAGCGCTTCACCAGCCTCACGCTGTTCTTGCCAAACTCCTTCAGGGGCTTCACCACTGTCTCGCCCACGTTGTTCACGTCCATCTTGGTTCTGCTGTCTTCAACTCGCAGTGGTCTTTCTATACGTTGGGCAACCACTTGCGACTGATCTAGCCAAGACTACTGGCGACAACTGTGCGCCTCTAGAGTGCTGTCCACTGACTTTCAAGCCAACTACCGTTTTGTCAGTTGAGGGTCTGGTTGAGGTCTTTGGGGACACGCGGCGGAAGACCAGGCGATGTGCTGCACTGTATTGTGCTGTCTCAATCGCCTCTCATTCCTGGTGTGCTGCGCTGCAGAGACGTGTGGAACCGTGTGTGATCTGTGAGGTGTGATCTGGCACAACTCTGTTTAACACACCAGCCTTCACTCAGCACCACAGCAAACATCTTGTTGGTTTCTTGCAGACTAGGATTCCCTGACCACCCCAGCCATGGCGACAAACCCCTTCAAACAGTTGCAGTATTACACTCAGCACTGAAACAGCTTCAGTGTGTTGCAGGATACCCATCAACAGCTGTGCACAGCTCAACTGTGCAGCACACTGCAACTAAAGCGTGCTTGAACGAGAAGGCACACCACAAGCACACCCAGATGACCGGGACTTCACACCACGGGCAGGGGCGGGGGGGGGGACAAGTCCCTGCAGCCCTGCAGGGGTGACCACACGAAACCTGAAGCATGCAACGTGACGTGCTGTCATAGAGGCAGGATGCTGTTACACATGCACAGGGGTCAACATCAGCCTGTTGCTGACAGACATTGAACGCATGAAACATGTGCTCAGCCTAGCAACCACACAACATCACCTCCTGGTGACGTGCAGCAGCAGCCAAGGCCACACTGGTGAAGCAGTTTGAAACGCCCACACCACGTGTCACACCCCAAGCTGGTCATGACGCAGATTGTGGGATTGCCTGATATCACAGCTGTCGTCAATTGAAGGTCTGTCCACCTTCGTCTATCATCATGATAGATGATCTACAGCTGCTCAGGAAACCGCCCTAATGGACAGCAGCGTGATGGCATGAACAAGAACAAACAAGCAGTGACTGGCGTTGCCGCCACCACAGCTGCAGCAGCTGCAAGCAGTAGCAGCTGCCTTCCTCAACAATCATGTGCACATAGGCGCACTAAAGTGTGAAAGATGTCTACAAAGACAGGCA
Source organism: Desmodesmus armatus (assembly GCA_007449985.2). Taxonomy (NCBI): domain Eukaryota; kingdom Viridiplantae; phylum Chlorophyta; class Chlorophyceae; order Sphaeropleales; family Scenedesmaceae; genus Desmodesmus; species Desmodesmus armatus. Next base: position 204,344 of record VIIQ02000584.1, read on the forward strand.
CAAACACATGCGTCATCTACAACATGACACAAGTGGGACACAGAACGACAGCTGGGGATGCATTGTGACGCCTGTGCTGCAAACTGCAGGGAAGGCCCTATCAACATGTACACACATCAAACAGAATCAGGCACACACAGTCACATGTTATGCACGACACATGCGACAAGGGTGGTGCTCTCTGCGATGGCCAGGCATTGAAGAGAACTTGATGCATCCAGAAAACGTATGCATGTGTGTGAGCAGACTGTCACACCACACACGTCAACACACTGCTGAAGACCCGTCGCCTGCACCCTGCCACTCCACGAGCACGGGTGTGTAGCGTGAGGTGTAGTAAGACCTCAGAGCAGCACTTGCAGCCAATGGCTGCCAGTTGGTCCCCTCTGCTGCTGCAGCTCGTTGCAACAAGATGCAGCGGTGCCGCTGCCGCCCCTGCTGCTTCCCTCCCCAACCTGCAGCAGCCATCGCGACTGCTGCTGCAGCACCTGCCACCCTCACAGTAGCTGCCATTGCCGCAACTGCCGCTGCTGCACCCACGACTGCTGATGCAGCCACCACGTTGCTGCAAGCACAACGAGCGCGCACTGCTGCAACTGCTGCGGCTCGTTGACCCAGGCAGCAGCCTAGTCGTCTCCCGCCAGTGTGAACACCTTGTGTGGCGTTGCCACCACCAGTGCGTCGCCCCTGTGGCCCCCTGACACGGGTGCGTATCTGTCGTGCATGAAGTTGCTGTCCACCACGTCCTCGTCCTTGGCTGACATGGTGTAGTCCATCATGGTGGGCAGCCCGCCGAACGAGGTGCTGCCGCCAACAGCACTCTTTACCCTGCAAACGCAACGCAGCAGCAGCAACATACAGGCAAGGGTGAGGTGATTTGGCACATATGCGGCAGCATCCTTCTGCAACAGGCCCCCTATTCAACATCAGCGCTGAGCGTACTGCCACAGGCAAACGCTAGCCTCCACCCCTCCCAACACCACCCCCGGCATACAACACCCGTCATTGCCAGCAGCCGCTTACTTCCTGAAGTTCCAGATGACGGTGTACCTCCCGCAGCTGGCCACAATCCAGCGCTCAGGGTTGTTGGACTCAGTGACCCAGGTGAAGCGGCCGTTCTTGAAGCCCCTGCTGCCCGCCAGCAGCTTGTCCTCAGGCTTCAGCCGCAGCAGGCGCGGCACAGCCAGCTTGCCGCCACCACGGTCCGTGAAGGCGCTGCGCTCACGGCCTGGGGTGAAGGAGAGGGGTGTGTGAGAGCGGGGGGGGGGGGGGGGTATGAGTCAGCAACAAGCAGGGGCTGGGTGTGCATGTGTGTCAAAGGGAGTTCTGCTTGCTCCCGTGGCTGCACACCCACAAGGACGCTGTGATAAAGCGCGATGGGATGTTGCGGCTGGTGGGTTGTTGTGGCTATCACAGCAACTTGAGACATTCCAGCCCTGCCACGCCCTATTTTCTTCACGAACCCAACCACACGCACCTTCGTCATCGAAGCTGGCCTTGACCACCATGAGGTAGTCGTCAGTTGTGGCCAGGATCCAGCGCCCGTCATACGTCACGTCCACAGCAGTGATGGGCTTGCCTAGGCCTGGGATGGAGGTCTTGGCCTGCAGTAGTGGGGGAGGTAAAGGATCGGCAAAGGTATTGGTCATTTGTCCCCACTGTTGATGTTGGCTGAGCACACACCTGGGCATACCAGATGTTTGTTGCGGCAAAGCCAGGCCTGACACCATTACTGCTGGCGTCGCTGCCGTGCCCGTCCCCATCAGCTCACAAGCACTCTGCTTTGTGTCGCTCCCAAAAAACTCCTTCCCACACGCGCCCACACACCCTCCCCTCGACGCAACTCTCAGCCCAGGGGGTGCTTGCTGGCTGTGGTGCACCCCCTCCCCTCCCCAGGGCGCCCCCACCTGTGTGAGTGTCTTGTTGCTGTACATCCTGATCTTTCCGTCCTTGCTGCCCACCACCACGTGGCCGTCGCCGCTGGTGGCCATGCAGCTGAAGTTGGTGCCGCGCGCAAAGTCCTTGCCGCCCGTCCACTGCACAATCGGGGACGCATCACCAGCCTCCTGTTGGGGTATGATAGTTGGGGGGGGGGGGGGGGCAGCGCAGAGTCAGTTGTGTGTTACTCAGGCGTGTATGCATACCCCATGTACGTTTCAGTCATGCCGGTAGAAGACCTTCCCGTTGCGCCTCCAACCACTCGTCACATGGACCAAACTCACTCAAAAAGATCAAGCCATATCGTCCTCCTCGCCTCCAAAACCACAGACACAGCACAAACATGCAAGGAATTGCCACCCTGCCCCCAAGCACCTGCACCACGCCCCGCCGGTCCCTCATGTCCCATCTGCACAGCCTGTTGGCGTCCAGGCCCAGCAGCGTGTTGACATTGTCCTCCAGCTGCGCGGCCTTGTTGTCGTTGGCTATGTCAGCCTGCGCATGAGCAGCAGCGGCATCAGCAGCAGCAGTAGCAGCAGCAGTAATTGTCACAGCAAGCTGATACAAAGGCAGCGATCTGGTAAGGGTGTCTGTCAGCATCAGCTGTACCCCACTCGCCATTCAAGGCTAGACCCCCAGGCTGCAAGCACAAGCAGGTGTGCACATACCCCCCCCCCCCTTCCCCCTCTCAAGACTGCATGTGCACCTGGGCGGACATCCACCCCCCCCCCATACACACACACCCACACCGCCCTCACCTGTGGTATGTCCACCTCGTCCTTGTTGAACCGCCACTCGCTGACCACCTTGCCATACTCCACGTCTGCATGGAACAGCTTGGTGGAGTCCAGGCCGGGCGACAGCATGTTCATGCGCGTCTCACCGTTGGCCAGCAGCACCTTGGTGGGGGTCAGGAAGGCGGGGTTGGGGGACACCTGCTTCAGGGGAGTGAAGCTGAAGCTGACGCCTGCGCAGTGACAAAAGAGGGGCGCGCAGAAGGGGAGAGACTGGGAAATGTCACATGGGTGCTTGCATGAGATGCGCAAGAGCCACCATGATTATCACTTATGAGCAGGGGGTGGGGAAGGCTGCCTTCATTTGCCCAAAAAAATAAGGGGAGAGCGGTGAGGCAAGCAGCGAGCATTGGGCATCAGGGCACGATGATCAAAAACACCAGCAGCACACGCATCCATCACCTCACACCTGGTTGACCCCCCTTTCCCACCAGTTACCCCCCCCCCCCACTCTTGCTGCTGCCAAGAAGCCCCCCTCTTTTCCGCACCTGCATCCTCCACTCCCGCCTGCACGTTGCGCATCACGTCAAACTCGGCGCCGCGCCGCAGGTAGCTGTTCACGTTGGCACCGATGATCATGCCGTCGATGGGTGTGCCTCCACCGCTTGCCTTGGAGGGTGTGGGCGCCTCCTTCTCCCTGATCTCACCAGGAGCAGGCCGATCTGGTGAGGCGTCAATCTGCAGCAGCACACAGAAGGGGGGGAGTGAGGGGTTCACTCCTTTGAGTGCTAAAAGGGGGATATGGGTAGGTGAAGGAGAAGCGCGCGTCCATGGGTGTGCCGCCATCAGCCACTTTGTCAGGGTGTCGGGCCTACTCCCTGATAACCGGGAGCAGGCAGGTCTGGTGAGGCATCAATCTGCAGCAGCACACAGATGGGGGGTCCACTTTGTGAAAGCTGTAAGGGGAAAGCGTCAACCTGGCCCCTGCTGATTGCGTGAGGGACGGGTCAGTCGGAAACGTCAACCTGCGGACAAGGGGGGGGGTGGCGCAGGGGGCGTGGGGCAGCGGCAGATAAATCTGACCACAGCCAAGCGCCAGCCTAAGGAGCCCAGCCTATGCACCAATCCTCCTGTGCCCCCCCCCCTCCTGGCCCTAGTCCACCCACTGATGATCGCTGTCCACTGGAGCAGTCACCAGCAGCAGGTGCGCTGCTGGAGCCGCAGCAGCCCAGACAGGTCATGCTCCTGCATCAACACCTACGTCATCTTGTGGGCCGTGCATGGACGAGGCAAGCGAGATGACGTAAATAAAGATGCAAGAACAGTGCCTGCCTACCTGCCAGTCGGTTCCAGGTGCACCTTTCACTGCAGCAGCACATCTCCCCGCGGCTGCTGCAACAAACATCACATGTCAAGACTATGATAGCAAGCACCAGCCCGGCAACCGCAGCTTGCTCCCCCCTTCCCCCTTCGGGCACACCCAGTTGGGACTACAAGCAGCCTTGGCGACCCAGCACCAACCCGTCCAGTGGAGCAAAACTTGAGGGCATGGGCATTGATGAAGCCGCAGCAGCCCCAGGCAGGCCATGCTGCTGCCCCGCACACCTACGTCATCTTGTGGGCCTTGCCTTACCATTGCTGTCGAGCTTCACAACCGCATCAGCAGGAACCTGGAGCAGGCAGTTTGCTGACTTCCAGGCAGCAGCAGACAGGCAGGCGGTGCTCCTGCATCCTCAGCCGATTCATATTGCAGGCTTCATCCTTCAAAGACGAGGCCTACAAGATGACATGCATGAGGCTGCCAGAGCAGCACATGCCTGCCTGCTACTGCCTCGCACCCAGCTGCCGTGCCTCTCGATACAACGACCCCAACAGAACCAGGGCCATGGTGCTGCAGACGCAACAACAGCTCCACACTATTGGCACCAACCACCATCCAACACATCCCCGGCTGCCGCCACTTCCCCTCGCATGCGCCCTGCTCTGCTTCACTCACCATCACACACATTGGCCCAATCAAAACCCCACTCCACCCCCACACCCAAAGCACATCAACACACCTCCATGGCTTCCGCTGCCTCCCCTGCGTCGAGGTTGAACATTGTTTTGCCAAAGTCGCCCAGCTCCTTGGTTGCCTTGTTGCTGTCACGACCAAAGCCAAAGGTGTTCTGGAACACATCGTCCTGCGGGAGGGGACACAAGGAGCTGGCAGTGGATCGACAGCGCAGAAACCTTGTGTGAACAAAAAGCTAGCTAGCATGTGGTGCAGCCAACACAGCCACCTGGCTCAACACCGCCCCGACAAGCACACCTCACTGCACAGCATGCTGCAGCCCCCCCCCCCCCCCTCCCCCCCCCCCCCCCCCCCCATGTCCCATGCACATACATGGCCGCACACCTTCCGGATACCGCCTGCAACCTTCCATGCCAGCCATTCTCCCTCCCTCACCCCCAGTTCTGTCATGAAGCCCTGTAGCCCTCAGCCGAGGGGAAGCGCAGTAGCAAGCCCCCCCAGGCCCTCCCTCCCCCACGCCCACAAACCCACATAAAGCAGCCTGTTGATGCATGAACGCCTCTCACCTCCAATTCTGTCATGAAGGCCCTGTAGCCATCAGCCAAGGGGAAGCGCAGCGACCACAGCCCACCCGCAGCGGCAAAGGTGACTCGGCGCTGGCCCGGGTCTGCCACGTAGTTGAGGGTGGAGTCTGCGCGGGTGTCGATGTCACCCGATTCAATCTCCAAGAACCACTCGGGGTCCTTGCCTGCAGGGCGGTTGTGAGACGTTGGCAGCAGTCATGTACCAGTGTGAGTAGGTGCACGGTCAAGTGCTGGCTGCCAATGCGCCCGCATCACTCCACAAACACCACTACTAATGCACCTTTGCTTGCAACACAGCACTTGTAATAGGTGCGGCAGGGAGGACACCAGACATTCAGTGATGGAAATGGTGAGGTGTCAAGTCTTAGCCCCATCCCAGCTTCAGACCACTGCCCAGAATCACTCTCCATACCGCTCACCTCTGTTGTCCTCGTTGATGTCGTAGAAGCGCGGCTGTGCTGCTGATGACACCAGGCTCCAGCTGCCACTGGTGCCGGACTTGAGGAACTTGTACAGCTTGATGCCGCCAGGACCAGCCTGCGTGCAGGTGCAGCCACACGCAGCAGCAACATGGGCATACAGGATGTGAAGAAACGCAGAGCTTGCTCGTAAGCTCAGTCATGTGTAGGTGCATGTTCACAATGCCGTCCATACGTAAAGATGGCTTCTGGGGGGAGGGGGGGCATCTGGGCAGGGGCGATTGGGTACACTTGCCCCTTGCGTCAGCACAGGCAAGGATGAGAGGAAATATGCTGGCTGTGGCGCTGTCTGTATGGTGGCTTGAAGGATTGCTGCACAGCACAGAGTACCTGCTTCTGCATGCAGAGGGAACCATTTGTGACGCGCGTTTTGAGAGCTGCTCACAAGCACCAACGCCTGCGTGCTGACACGGACTGCGGCATGCAAGATGCAGCCAACTGTGTTGTGCTAGGTTTTGATGGCCTGTGCTGGTGGGCGCTAACTGTCCTGCAGGATAGGGCTGCTGTGTCAGCCATACTGCTGCCATGCAGCCAGGTGTCACTGTGCTGGACCCAACATATACGTGCTGGTGATGTGCTGGTGGTATCTGGCAGTGATGCAGCATGCATACAGACCGGCACCCAAGGACAACTGTAAATAATGGCTGATGGCCCAAGGCTGCCTACCCCACCTGCCAGGCTGGGGTTGGATCGTTGCACAACTGAGCAACGGCAAGTTGAACTCAGCAACATCCCAGAAGGCACACGTCATCAAATGCTAACTGCTGTTTGCATCTGCTGACGAGCTTGTCTAGCACTTCCGTCTATGCTGGGAGAAATCCCATCCCCATGCAGCACCAGCACAGGCACCCAGTGGGGCTGGTGCTGCCTGCATGCGTGTGCTTTCTCACAACTCACCTCTTGCGCGACTGCTTGCTGCTCCAGCTCCTGCTGCACATCATCTGTCGCCTCCTGCAGCTTGCTGGTCTCAGCACCCATGGTGGTGGAGCTCCTCCCTTACGTCCTCTTTGGCTGGCTCTGCTGCCTCGTTCACTATGGTTTTTGATGAATGATATAAAGGTGGGGAAGAAATCCAAACGTACACGGACTTGAAGCAGCGAAGACCGCAGCAGACAGCACGGCCACAGCACAAGCAAGCAGATGCCCTGCGTTGTATGGCGTTGAATCAGAACATCCACAGACAATACGAACAAATTTTACCTCACCCGCATGTACTGAGCAGTTTGAATCAAGCTTGAGCCCTGACCCACCCGCGCGATCCAACCGCAACTGCAGCCCTGCTTCCTCTGCAAGTGCTTGCCGACCGGCGACTGACTCATCTTTTGTCATGTTGATACATTGAAGTTCTGTGTCGTGGCAACCTTAAGCTCCCCTTCGTCTGAACTTGATCTGAGCTGAGCTTGTATGTCCTATGTCTGGCCTATGTCTGGCCTGGAGTCCTCGCCTCACCCTCTACCTGATGACATGTCTGGTATCCTTTCATTGCCGGATGAGGTCCTTAAGCTCGTGATGCGGCATGTACCCCACAAAGACCGCCTGCGCAGATGCTGCCTGGTGTGCAAACGCCTGCATGCTGCTGCAATGGCAGCAACAGACACCATGCTGCTCTCCTTTGGCGTCTTTCGTCCAAATCAACGCCCAACCGAGGACGCACCTTATGCCCTGCAGTGGCTGGCTAATTACGGCCAGCACTTGACGCGCCTGTTCTGTGGCGGCCTCCCACACACGCTGCAGCAGCTCCCCTGCCCAAACCTCTTGCAGCTGGAGCTGAGTTCAGGGTGCTGTGCGCAGCTGGGGCCAGCAGCAGACGGCACACCAGGTGTACTGCAGGGTTGCACCAAGCTTACCACGCTGATACTGGAGCGCTGCAGGCTACCCGGCACTCCTGAGGGATTCGGCAAGGGACAAGTTGAGGTGGTGGTGGACGGCCTGTCAAGCTTGGTGCACCTGCAGCACCTGCGTGTGCAATTTGGGTATGGTATTCGCCGGTTTGCTCTGCCTGCCGACACACTGCCTCGGCTGCAGCACCTATCATACCTCAAGGTCGATAACATGGCCCTGGACAACCTGTTGCAGCTGGGATCCCTCCCCAGCTTGGAGACACTCTGCCTGGGCGGCAGGTGCGTGATGGTGCTGGTTGCTGATAGGGATGGGGGCTGCCCCATGACATCCCACCCTTACAACACACCTGCTGCAGTGGACGTTCAGCATGTTTGGCCCTGGTGATCTGCCTCTGATCCTCACTCAACTCTCGTCATCCTCGCATCACTGCTGTATCACATGCACACCCTGACGTGCTGCATCTGTGCTTGATTTCTTTGCAGGGACGCCACCATCACCCCCGACAGCCTGCAGGACTTAGCCCTCCCTGACTCCCTCAAAACCCTGGCCTTCAGTTGGGACTTTGACGCTGCAGCGGTGCTGCCAGCCGCACCCAAGGGCCTCCAGCGCCTCTCCATGCCTGGCGGCTTTGTGGGCCCTGGCTCGCTGCTGGCCTGCTTGGCCCCCATGACTAACCTCACCTTGCTGGATGTGGGGGGACAAGACACAGTGTGGCCTGATCCTGGCCCCGCATACTCCGCCCTTACGGCCAGCAGCCACCTGGTGTCCCTGTCCATCACACATACGGACCCGCCTGGAGGCATCTGGCGTCACGTGTTCCCAGCTGACCATAAGTGAGCTCAGTCTTGCAACATGACAATGCTACTTTCTGCTGGTGGCGAGGCCTTGATGCATGCTTTTCTTGGGGTTTGCACACGACGTGGCTCGCAATAGTGCCTGCTGAAATGCAATTCACCACCCATTCACACTATCATACAACGTTTGTGCACCAATCTGGGAGCACTGTATATTGGGCAGCTGATTCAGGATGCAGAAATTGACGGCTGTCACAACCGTGTCTGCTCAACAGGAACTCCATCGGCCATTCACACCACGTATTGTTGTGTGTTTTGTTCACCTCCGCTCTGTCAACAGGCTGCCGCACCTGACCTTCTTGTCCATCGATGATCAGCCCAAGGCCAGTGACGTCATCGGGCCCACCCCTCAGGCCGCCTGGGGTGCAGCAGAGCTCCCCTCCCTGGTCTCCTGCTGCCCCAACCTGGTCATGCTCCACGCCATGTCGCTGCTGCCTGGGCCGCATGTGTCTGTGCTGAGCCAGCTGACTGGACTGACCTTCCTGCGCGTGTGGTACGGCATGCCCAATGGGCCCGAGGACGATGAGGTGAGCCAAAGAGCCTTAGAAATTCATCAAAGAGCCTGACCTCCTCTCAGAGCGCTGCTGTGTGTGCTGCTGGCATGCATGCAATATTTCACTTGACTGGCACTGCCATGGTAAAACAGTATGGATGTAGCCTGTATGCGTGGTGTTGAGATGGGCTTGATAGCATCGACCACAGCTGGTGTATGTAAAAGCGCTTGCATGGCTCATCACTTGCGCTGCCCGTGCATGTGATGATCAACCCCCCTCAGCCCATCTGCCTTCCAACTTTTTCTTAGGGGGTGGGAGGTTGTTACAAAATGATACTTTCACCACTGCGGTCCTCTCTTGTGGTTCTGACAAATTGAAGGTCAGCGATGCTGTTGTCTGTCGTTCTGTGCAGGCCTTTGATGCTGGTGCCTGGCCGCCGGCGGTGCCATCCCAGCTGACCCTGCTGAAGGCCTCTCTCCAAGGCCTAGGCAGCATCACACAGCTCCAGAACCTGAATGTGGCCTGCTGTGAGACGCTGGACAAGTCGCTGCTGCTGCCGCTCACCAGCCTTACTGCTCTGTCAGCCGTCTCATGGCGTGGGTGTGGCCCTCGCTGGTATGCCGACCCTGACCGCCAGATGGAGGACTACGAGATGGAGCTTTACACTCTGCAGGTGCGGCCCTCCCACCCCCTCAAACAAACGTGGTCATTGCACCTGCATGCCCTGCCTCTGATTTTTGAGACCATCTGGACATTAGACCGGTCGCTTGGACACTTACTTACTTGTGGCAATACAACACACCCGGCGTTATTCAAACATTCATTGGTACACAACACATCAGGGCACACACTTGCATAATTCATTCACTTGCTGGATGTGCACCGTGTTAATGCTGAGGTGGTGTTTTTTTTTCCGTGACCCTCCCTGTGTACTGCTGCATGAGGGCCCCTGCGCTTTCTTGTCACTTTGATTCGCGTGACCTCACTAGACATACTGTGCAACTTTGTCTGTACCTGCCGCAGAAGCGCCCTGCGGCTCCTGATGTGTGGCTGCAGCTGCTGGAGCACTGCCTGCCAGATCCCAACCGCATGCCAGCAGACCCCAGCTGCCTGTCAGCAGACCCTGCGGCCAAGCAGCCCCCGCCCTGTCCAGCCTGGCAGCCCTACTCACTGGCGATAGGGCAGAGGCCGTGCAAGCTGCCCTGCTGTCGTATCAGCAGGAGCGGCTGGTACAAATAGGTGATCTGGTGGGGGAGCTGGTAGACAGGTTCGAGCTGAACGTGAGGTGGCGGCAGGGGCACCTGGACAGGATGGCAGAGCAGGGTATGCAAATCGAACCGCTGAAGGAGGCATTTCAGTCGGTGTATGAGCAGCTGCAGGAGCTGCTGAAGCTCTACCCGGAAGGCGATGGCTCCGATGAGGAGTCAAGTTTTGGCGTGGGTTATGATGGTGATAGTGAGGGTGATAGCGATTAGTAGTGTTGTCAAGGCGGGTTCAGGCCATTGGTGTTGTGTAGTGCATTCTGCAGAGGACACAGTGTGCCAGGGCGGGTCTTATGCAGGCGTCTGCAGGATACCTGTCGCTTGCGTTGTTCATGAGCAGCTACAGGTGCTGCTGAAGCATCCTTGGGAAGATCAGCACCATGGCGGTGGCCATGAGGAAGCATATGTTGAGTGGCTTGTGATACAGACAGCGACCGGCAGATGCGGTTGGCGGTCTGCAGCCATGGCTTCATCATGTTGTAGTCTGCAGGGGACAGTGTGTGCCAGGGTGGGTTGTGCATGCCCCTCCAAGATTCCTGTCGTGTCTAGTGCTGAGTTATCTGTTCAATTGGCTGACTCAGCCTTATGGAAATACGGTCTGAAGAGTTAGTTGGTTGAACAAATAGTGAGAGGGCTGTGTGACGTGAGCAGAGTGTGTGCTGGGGCCCAACCGGGGCCAGGTTTGTGCTGGTCTGTGGGATACTGTGGTGTCGGGTGCTGACTTCTGAGTGTACTTGGATGAAACAGCCAGTGACCGTCTGGAGTAGCTGTGGGACTGCAGGTGGTGCCTGTTGCTTGTACGGCTGGTGTTATGGCCAGGGATACCATCATAAATACGGTTTTGTTATTTATCACAGTAGACTGTGGTATGGACAGGTGGTGGGCCTGAATCACTGTGTGATCCAGCATCAGCATCATGCGCACACACTGTACAGAGCAGCTGTGCGTCGTTGGATTCCACCTGCGTTGGATTCCACCTGCGAGAGTTGGTGCGCCCACCCGAGTTTGCTGGGCCCTCATGCTGTTGGAGCCCCCAAACCCTAAACCCTGGAGGTGGTTGAGCAGACAGCAGCTGTGCTGAGCAGTGTGTTGTACTTGTAACATTCTGGGGCCGCTGCTGTTGCATGAACAGCGGGGAGGGGCGTTCATGTAACATATCAGGCTTTCACCGCTGGGCGGTACTCTGCGCATATTATGCCTGCACCTCTGCAGCCCTAGAACTTGAGTTGGTACAACCCAACAGTCGGCATTTACGAGTGTTAGCCTTGCCTGCAGGCACTTTTTAGCCAAGAAACATCACCGCTCACTCCAGTGCAGCAATGCAATTTTGGTTACTGCAGTTGCATCAGAGCTCTCAGCTCAGCTGCAGTGGCTGGCAGAGGTTGTCAAGCTGGAAGCTCTACCAGCACATGCCAGCCTCGTATTGTGCAGGGTCCCATCCTCAAACATCACTTGTTACATGTCACACAAACATCACTTGTTACATGTCACACACTGTCATTAATGTCACTGTCACAGGGGTATGATATAATTGTACCGTACATCAGTACCCCATTAGCACCCCTGCTGTCACTGTGACTATTGGTTCTAGTCATCGTCCGAGTCCGACTCGGACGAGTCATCGGCCCAGTCATCGTCCCATCCACATTTGCCAAGGCGCCTCCTGACGAAAAAGTCGATGAACTCCTCAGGATCATAATCATCATCGGATGAGTCATCCGAGTCCCCATTTCTGCACCTCGCGACCGCAGCAATAGTAGCAGCAAGGGCACGGAGTCTGGCTATCTCGCTGGCCCCCACTCGATGTGTTGCGTCTGCTGCTGGGGCAAGCTTCTGCTTCTGCTTCTGCTTGGTGGTCTGCACTGTTGAGGCATCAGAGGTCAGGTCAGCAGCACCTGCAAGGGCATCCAACACTCCTGGCTGCTGCTTTCGTGCTCCTTGTAACTCCTTCCGCCTCCGCCTCCCTGCTTGCTGCTGGGTGTGCTGCTGCTGGGCGTGCACACGCACTGGCCGCACAATATGTTGGAATGCGGTGCACACGAATGTTGGTGCTGTCCGCGAGATGCTGCGAGACAGCATGCCCGGCCTTTGGAGTGTCGGATGCATTGATCTGGGCAGTTCAGATTGCAAAGAAAGCTAGCTGCAACCACTTATGAAGCGTCATTAGTTGATATCGATGTGTACATGCATACACCATGTTGCATGCAAGATAGGACCGAGCCTTCCTGTGCCCTTCCGGTCAAACATTCTTGGTCACGGGTCCAAAGCTTCCAATTAGACGATACAAGCAGCCCTAGAAATTCGCTCAAAGGTACAGAAAACAATGTATCAAACGACAGCTTGCAATGGACGGCGTTGGAGTCTACACAGAGTCTGTGACACATACTTCACTGTGCACAGCCATGATCTGGTGTCACCGCGCCAATTGATCACTCATCCCATCATTCAGGCACCCCCTTCTGCCCGGCAAAGGGTTTAATACGCCGGTCTATGCTTGTTTGCAGCTATGCAGGCATCATGCCACCACCAGCCGCATTGGTAGCAGCATTAGCGGCAGCACCAGTGTAAGCAGTAAGGGACGCATGTCAGTGTGCAGCCTGCATTACTGACTTCATAAGGTATGCGTGCCCCGCAAATGGGCTGGAGGGAGGAGAATCGGGGAGAAACCAGCACCCCTTGAGGCCCAGCTGATAGGCAGCTTCATGCTGCAGGTGGGCGAGGTCACAGGGTCCCTGCTTCAAGCTTTGATTCACTGCCCACTCACATGCCCTACATGCTTGTGTTCAATTCAGGTTTTTGAATTGTCCGCCCCACCTCCATCTCCCTTCAGTCACTTGTCCCTGGTCACCACCACTGCTGCCACCTGTTTCATTTCCTTTACACCAACTTGACATTCGTGCCCCCCCCCCCCAACACACACATACCCTAGGCACAAATTTCCATCTCCACGGGTAATGCCACACTGCTTTTCCGTGTTGCTGCGCGTTCTGGTGCAGCTGAGCGTCCCGTTCAGCCAACCAATACAGACTGACCACAGTTGCAAAGCAATAGCCAGCTCTGCATAAGGAGCCATCACTTCAACAGTTTGCCAACAGGCCCCAAACAACAGTACCGGCACCCTTCAAAGCCGCGTACATCACTATTGTCCTCCGGTACTGTTCATGACATGCCAGCATTGCGGTCCCTCACCACCAAATTCAATAAAGCAGCATCTGCTCAGGAACCCACCACCACCACCCACCTCACACAACCACAAACCACGGCCACCGCCGCCACCACCAACGCCAAATCCACCACCGCCACCGCCATACAACCACCACTGCTTCCGTCTCCGCAGCAGAAACAACAGCCCCTAGCAAAACAGGCCGGTCACCAATTTTTTGCATGGCCTGCAACTAGCTGGCCGTCAGCTACCAGTGCAGCCTCAAGCTTTGACACGGCTTCCACAGCCTCTGGCAACAGCTCACAACCCAGCTGGTGAGACAGGATGCGCAGAGCAGCAGAAGCGTCAGGGACGGTCCAATTGCCGTCATCGACATTGACGTCCACCTCTGTCAAGTCCCACAAGCTGGCCCCCCCTTCATCCTGACCCTGCTGCCTCCCAAACACCTCCCTGTACCTCCGCTGCTGCTGCTGGCGCCACCTCCTCTGCTGTTGCAGCTCCTTTCTTTCTTCAAAGTCTTTCAGCTGCCGGCGCAAGTCTCGAGCGATGCTGCCCTGTATGTGTTCCATCACAGCTGCCGCCCCCTTGGCAACCCTAGGATCGCTCATCAAAGCACCAGCCGCACCTGACTGCTGCTGCAGCATGACCAGCGCCTGCAGCAGCATTCGTACATCCATCGTACGCTCAAATTATGGACCCCAGTAGTGCCTGGGGTCCATAGTCAAGGCCAGAAACAAGCCCCTGGGCGGGACTGGGATGAACTCCAGCACCTTGGCTAGGGCTGCGTGGCTGACAAGTGTGGTGGCCCCCTGCTGCTGCTGCTGGTGCTGCTGGTGCTGCTGCTGCTGCTGCTGCTGCTGCTGCTGCTGCTGCTGCTGCTGCTGCTGCTGCTGCTGCTGCTGCTGCTGCTGCTGCTGCTGCTGCTGCTGCTGCTGCTGCTGCTGCTGCTGCTGCTGCTGCTGCTGCTGCTGCTGCTGCTGCTGCTGCTGCTGCTGCTGCTGCTGCTGCTGCTGCTGCTGCTGCTGCTGCTGCTGCTGCTGCTGCTGCTGCTGCTGCTGCTGCTGCTGCTGCTGCTGCTGCTGCTGCTGCTGCTGCTGCTGCTGCTGCTGCTGCTGCTGCTGCTGCTGCTGCTGCTGCTGCTGCTGCTGCTGCTGCTGCTCGCAATCGAGCGCTGCGGATACGGGTTGTGACGCGTGTAGCTGTGGTGACGCTGCTGCCAGCACAATGCTGGCAGCTCGAAAGCCGCCGATATGATCTTGCCGCCCAGGATCCATCATGCGTTGGATCCATCTCGGAGATGTCAGGTCCGGCAGCAAGCCCTGCAGTGGCGACTGCAGACCCAGCAGCAGGCAGCAGCCAGTGACCTCCCACACTTGCTCCCAGAGGAAGCTAAAGGACTGAGTGCCGCTGCTGCTGCTGCTGCTGCTGCTGGCAGCACTGCTGCTGCTGCTGCTGCTGCTGCTAGCACTGCTGCTGCTGCTAGCACTGCTAGCACTGCTGCTGCTGCTGCTGTCACGGCTGCTGCTGCTGCTGCAGCTGCTGATGCCACCGCAGTCACCCGGTGCGCAGACGCTGGCGTCACAAGCGGTCTTCACTGCCGTCTGCAGGCGCTGCTGCAGGTGCCCTGGTAGTGGCTGGCCATACAGCACGTCAATCACAACATGCAGGATGCCGAGGAGACTGTCCAAGCCCTTGTTGTGCTGGGCGCGCCACTTACGCTTCAAGCCCTCCTGCGTATATAGGATTGCTTGGGCATTGGTTAGCCCCCCAGAGCCTTTGAGCTGCTGCTGCTGTTGCGCATAGTTCCCGTCCTGCCGCAAGCGCTCCTGCTCCTGCTCCCACTCACGCTGCAGCTGCTCCCATTGCTGCTGCCACTCCTGCCGCTGCTGCTCCCACTCCCCCTGTTCCCGCTCCCAGTGACCCAGCAGATCCCCCACCAGCAGCAGGGCAAACTCGAGGGGGGAGTTCACAGTACCCTCAGCAGCAGAGCTGTGCTGTGACTGCTGCTGCTGTCGCTGCTGTTGCTGCTGCTGCGGCTGCTGCCCGGTGGGTGACACGGCCCCACCCTGCTGGTCGTCCCAACTGCCAACCATCATCCTCAGCATCTGAAGGGTGTCTATAACCTGCCCTCTGCTGCGACCACTGCCGCCTACTTCTGACTGGTACACAACACGCAGGGCCGTCCAGGACCGGCACCGGGCAGCTGTTGCTGTGTAGGAGCTGTCATCACATTCCAACCATTTCTCCCGCAACTCCAGCCACTCAGAGGGGTATCGCCCTGTGTACCTGCTGCTGCTGCTGCTGCTGCTGCTGCTGCTGCTGCTGCTGCTGCTGCTGCTGCTGCTGCTGCTGCTGCTGCTGCAGCCAGCATCCGTTCCTGGCTGCTGCTTGCGTGTCCCTTGTAACTCCTTCCTCCTTCGCCTCCCTGCTTCCTGCTGCTGCTGCTGGATGTGCTGCTGCTGGGCATGCACACGCACCGACCGTACAACATGTCTGCCTTGAGTGTGCATGAGTGTTGGAGCTGTCTGCCGGATGCTGAGAGACATCATGCCCGGTCTGTGGAGTGTCGGATGCAATGATCTGGGCACTTCAGGGGCAAGCAAGCCAAGTGAAGCCCGTCAGTAGCAGCAGTGGGTTGAGGATAACCGTTAAATACATATATTACAAGCCAGATGCTCAGCCTTCCTGTGCTCGACCACGGTCAAACATCCCTTGATCACGATCCAGGTCCTGGTACCAACACTGTTAATCTGACAATATAATATAAGCCCTAAAAGCTTGTTCACTGGTACATATAGATCCTGATCAGACGTTAACTTGCAGTGGATGGCCTTGACATCTACACAGACTTGACTCTGCACATAGCCATGATCTTGTGTCACCATCGCCACTTGATCACCCCTCACAACACTCAGGCACCGCCCTCTGCCCGGCAAAGTTTCCGTCATCCGTTCAATTCCCGTTTGCAGCTATGCACGCATCCTGCCACCAGCAGCATTGGTAGCAGCAGTGCACGTGGCAGTGCCAGAATCGGCAGCAGGGGTCGTGTGTCGGTGTGCAGCTTGCCTCGCATTGCTGACTTCATAAGGAATGAGTGTCCTGTAAAAGGGCTAGATGGCTCCTATAAAGAGCAACCAGCACCCCCTGGGGCTGAATTGACAGAAAGCTGCGTGCTGCAGGTGGGCGAGCAAAAAGGGAGCGGCGGAGAGACTACTTGCCACTCACAACCCTGGGGTGCAAGTTTGTGCTGTGGTGGTTGTACCTGCCCTTACAGGGAGGTCAATCAATCTGGTTCCCGCACCCTAGCCCTCAGGTGTCAATGCAGTCCCTGCTTGCTTCTGGTCAGCGCCAACTTCTGTTGCTATTCCTCTTGACGACGGCCGATAGTGGGCAAACATGCTGGACAGCACAAACAACCATAAGCCACCCCCTTTGTTCATGTATCCTGTCTCTCAGGTATCCCCTGAGGCCCTCCTCGTCCCCGGTCAGCGCCAGCTGCTGTATGTTCACGAGGCACAACTGGAGCAGATCATCCAGGACCAGGGCAGGGCGGTTCTAGCATGCCTGCAAAACCCTGACAGCAGCAGCAGCAGCAGCAGCGGTACCCCCAAGCTGTTGGGTCCCTCCAAGGGCAGCTGGTCAGTGTCTGCTGGTGTTGTTGGTGTGCAGCGTCTGCCTGGCAGCAGCAGGGCGCTGGTCAGGCTGATGGTGACTGACAGGGTGGCCGTGCAGGTGGGTTGGGGAGTGTGTGTATTTGTGTGTGTGTGGGGGGGGGGGGGGGGGGGGTTGTAGCAACAGGGGAGCCAGAGGCTGTTCTTTGCAAGGGGATCTTGCAGTGGGAGGGAACTAGTGGCATAAGCTGGCAAGGTTGCTGGGTTAGCAGCAACTGCGCCTGGACATGGTGGTGGCAGCGCGTTGAAAGCCTTGTCATCAAGGCACACGTGAGGCTGACGCACAGAATGTGACACCTCAGTCAGCAGGGCGCTGGTCAGGCTGCTGGTGACAGACAGGGTGGCAGTGCGGGTACGTGTTGGAGAGGCACAAGGGGGGGTTTTGGAAATGAGTAGGTGGGTGAGTTTGGGTGAAGGGGCTAAAGGGTGTTGCGTGGGTTTCATAGAACAGAATGAGCAGCTGCACTAGGGGAGGGGGGCGGGTGAGAGGGTCCCTTCAGGAGACAGTGCTGCTAGTGCCTTGAAGGAGTTAGGATGGCAAGTGGCAGTTGACCAGGAGCAAGGTGGTGGCAGGGGAGTGGGTCAGGGTCTCGGGGGAACAACCTCGTGGCCCAAGTCCGGGACTGAGGACTGTGAGTTCAGAACCCTGCGTCTTGTGAAAGGTGGACCAGGCTTGCAGCAGATGGGGCTACCTGGGCGTAACCCCATCTTGAGCATGTTGCTGTGTTGTGCTGCACTCTTGCTTCAAGTGGTGCTTTGCTTGCTTCTGCTGTGTGCTGCTTGCTGTCGTTAGGCCCTCAGCAGTCCCTCCCCCAACCTTGTGCTGGCCCGCTCAGCACAGCTGCGGGACCGCTGGTGCTACTTTGTGCGCACTGCAGCACTGGAGCAGCACCTCGCCAGCAGCAGCAGCAGCAATGGCAGCAATACTGCTGGGCGTGATGTGCTGAATGCAGTGCAGCAGGTGCAGGACGCTGCCACTGAGTTGCTGCAGCTGCTGCAGCAGCTGACCGCAAGTGTCACCCGAGTGACAGAGGCAGCAGCAGCAGCAGGAACAGATGGCGGCAGCAGTAGCGGCAGCAGTGACCTGCAGCAGCTACTGCTGCAGTATGAGGCGGCAGAGGAACTGGCGGAGCTGCTGTCCTGGTGTGAGGTGCACAGCAGCAGCAGCAGCAGCAGCAGCAGCAGCAGCAGCAGCAGCGATGGCTCTCAGGGACTGTTTGGCAGTGATGGTTTGCTAGCAGCAGATGGACTGCTGCTAGAGCGCGCATGGCGGCTGTCCTTCGCCCCCTTTGCTGCTAAGGGCCTGGCCGCAGCCCTGGGGGTAGATGCAGGCGCCAGCAGCAGCAGCAGCAGCAGCAGCAGCAGCAGGAACAGCAGCAGCAGCAGTGAGGTGTTGGAGATGATGGACCTGGGGTTGCGGTTAGAGGCTGGGTGGGAGTTGGGTCAGGCGCTGAGGAAGGCACTGAGTGCACGGCTGTCACTGGAGGGACTGACGGGGTAGTTGTGAGACCAGCTGTAGGTAGTGCGGGTTGTCGTGTGTTTCTATAGTGCTAGCGGGTGGTGGGGGTGGGGGTACATGATGGTGGGGGCTTTTGTTGTGCAAATTTGTGCTGGGGGACCTTTCTGTGTGTGTGCTACACGGTTGCCAGTCTGGCTTGCGGAACTTGTGTGGCCGCGATTTGAGTGGATGAAGAAAGGAGGCAGGCTTGGGCAGCATCATGCTGCGCATGATGCGCGGGAGCTGCTCGTCAGGTTGAAGGTTGAGGGTTGCCTGCTGCCTCGCATTCAGGCAGATCATGTTGACTACCTGGGGACTTGGTGATTGAATCATAAGTGCCCTGTGGTGTGTGAAAGGAGCCAGCTGATGCACAACGTCTTCAAAGCAGTGATGGACCACACATTGTGTGATCAGTTGCTGATGCCAGAATTGGCAGCTAGGCAGGCTACTAGCTACTAGTAGTAGTCATCAGCAGCTGGCTAGTAATCACCAGTCCCTGTTTGAGGTAGGACACGGTCTAGGCATAAATTTGCAAACAAAATACACTAGGTGCAAGCCGCATGCATGGCATGCTTGTATGGCCAGCACATGCAGTGACTGTTATCCAATATCAGAATGATCTTCAAGCCTACAGAACAGCCGAGCTGTTCACTGAATCATTCATCGAGATCAGGCTGACGGTCAGCTTGGTCTCAACTATGACGCAGTCACTGACAACTGTTCAGTACAGTACAGTACAGTATTTTGGGGACCAGGGTTCCAACCTCAGCACTATTCACATACAGCAACCCTCGGGGCCAACGGCAGGCCACAGGAATGCCACAGGAAGATAAAGCACATACGAATACCAGCCAGCGGCCACCTCCCTGGCTACATGTGCCCCATGGAGCATCTCCCCAGCAGGCAGTAACGTCTTCCTTACGTCTCTTGATAGTTAGGACTTGCCCATGATGCAGCTGCCAAGCAAGCTTCAGCTGACCACAACTGTCGCTAGCCCTGGGTATGGGGGCTGTCAGATGCATGCCCATGTAACGTGTAAGGCAACAAAGCGATTGGCTGGTTGATCACGCGCCTGAGACTTGCGCAGGTCTCAAGGCGCGAACAACCTCGTCGCGGCGACGGAAGCCCGGGTGCCGTTCAGTGCGACTTCGACAACCGCCGTCGAAGGATTGTCGGTCGAATATCACATGTGCACGTTGATTGTACAAAATAGTCTTCATAAGGACAAACGGTCCCATCGCCAACAACATAGCACGCATGCATAAAGCACTGACGATCCAAGACGCAAGATCAGGCTACGCAGTTGGCTTCGTCAACAAGGTGCGTGGAATTGCATCTCAACATCTGTCAAGAGCACCCGTTCGTGTGGACCCCTTCCAGCAGCTGCACAGTACTAACAAACTCACAGCTCTGACATCTTCTGCTTTGTGTGCCCAATGCTGCAGTCCCCAAACCTGTGCAAGCTGGGCCTCCGTGCGCTACTGCTGTTGGGCGTGTGCTTTACAGCATGCCTCAGACCTACTTCGTCTTTGAAATGCTACATCTTTCCAAGAGGCGCCAACAGCACAACATCAATACCCGTGCACCGCACTGATGTTGTCCAACTCCAACAAACTGGGCCGAACGCAGCTTGTTTGCGTTTCAAGCTGGACTGCACACAAGTGCCAGATCCTCTCCAAGAGGGCCATTGCAAGCAAGGCTTTGGTGGCAAGTGGATCTACACAATCACCGGCAAGCAAAATTGTGCCAGCTTCAAGGGGACCGTGTACACCAACGCAAAGTGCTGCACTAAGGACAAGTGCAATGCACCAATCCGCAAGCTTGACCCTGACACCAAGATCATCCGATGATGTGGGCCGCACTCACCTAGGCTGGATAAGCCATGCGTATGATGACCCTGCAGCTTTGATTCTTGATACCTTGGTGACACATGGTGCAGCTGACAAGTTGAACCTTTGGAAGCGCGTATGGCACTGATATGCATGGTAGTCTTGATCAATATTGTGTCTGCATAAGTGCTTGTCCCAAGCAGCGGCTGCAGACAGCTGATCAACTGCATGCCTCTGTGACAGGCCCTGTGCTTTTTTAGTGCCGCTATGCCACATAGCAATGTGCTGTCACAGCATGTATTGGCAGTCTCAAGCTGCATGTAGTTGTGGAATCTCTACTATCATGATACAAGCAGCAAGTATGTGACGCCCTGCAAGTCAGTTCAACTGGCTACGCTCAGCGTCGGGTGTGTGTGCTGTACAGCTGTGGTAGCATGTTAGTTGCGCACTGCTGAGCACGCGAGCATTGCTGAGACTGGCTGAGACTGGCTGTGCACATGCACCTGAAGTGTGCCGTTGGACCTGTGAGCCTCAGTCCAACACCAGTGGTGACACCAGTGGTGCATGGTGCTTGTAACACAGAAGGGACTACGTGTGTGTGGGATACTGCTTCGTGGCACAAGCGCACCATGGACAAGCAAGTCATGGACTGGTGCTGCAAATACACTACAACAAAGTGCAACAATGTCTGCAGCATAGCACAACACGGTAGCAAGCTTCATAGCTATGGTCATAATCAACTCATCCCAATGCACTGCGTCGAACGCCAAGGCGTCTTATCTTCAAGGCTGCAGGACAAAAATTAGCCAGAAGTACCGCCTCAACCACACACTGACACGGCATGCTACGCTTTTGCTCTTATGCTGGCTCTTTTCAGTGTTGACACCTGTTCACACCATGACTAACAGCGGCTGGCACTGGGTCACAGCAGTACTTGGGCAGTTGTGATGACAAAGGCAGCACCGCAGTGACTCAGACCCAGTGGGGGCATTGCAGGTGCTGCTGCTGCTGCTGCTGCACCCGCTCAACTGTCACACCAGTTTGAATAAAATCAGGCATGGATGTGAGAGCTTTCAGCTGCTGCTGGGCCACAAATGTGGCTGAAAAATCAGGATGGCTGAATGCACACCTCTTGGCAGGTTGGGTGCCGCTCACTCCTGATTGTTTTTACGGAGTGTCACACTGCTTAGCTTGATGTGAGCTGTCAGTCGTCTGGGAGCTGTCAGTCGTCTGGGATCCTGGTGCCGTGCTTTACTTGGTTCCTATTTCGCACTGCCCTTTTCGCACTGTTCTTTGCTAGCACGTGGGTCTTGTGCAGCTAGCTGTGCAGTGCCGTAGGTTTAGCAAGCTTGTTATCAGGAGCGGCCACTAGTGGTGCTGCAGATAGCATGTTGCTGATGGTTCCTGCCGGTGTAGTGCATCACCCGTGACAGACAGGCTTTGACAGGTGACGAAGACGAATGAGTGTCGTATTGAAGAAGCAAGCCCAGCCGTCTAGGAAATTGGTAGTTCAGCCAGCCAGCCTGGCCAGTGAGCAGCCATGCAACCTGCACACATGAAGATTAAGGCACCGCGCCTGACATAATCTTGATTGAGAGCAATGCAGTGCAACAGTGCAGACAGAGAGTGCCTACACGGATGTGCTGCATGTTCTCACATAAAGGTGTGAGTTTGAGGGACCGGGTGGTGCATGGGTCAGTAAGTGCCTGAAACGGAACTTTGTATTGTTCTGCATATACTTCATATCACTGCAGCATCTCACCGTTTCTGCAGGAATG
Organism: Desmodesmus armatus; assembly: GCA_007449985.2. Classification (NCBI taxonomy): domain Eukaryota; kingdom Viridiplantae; phylum Chlorophyta; class Chlorophyceae; order Sphaeropleales; family Scenedesmaceae; genus Desmodesmus; species Desmodesmus armatus. Next base: position 226,484 of record VIIQ02000584.1, read on the forward strand.
TACTGCTGCTGCCCGCCAAAATGAAGCTGCGAACGAAGGTCGTCGATTGATGGCAACGCATCGATTTCAACGCATGATATATTAGGCAGAATGTCCATGATGCGTTTCTTGCTGGCAGCTCTGTTAGTAGCTGGGGTGGCTGTTGGGCAGGCAGCAGCAGGAGCTCTCTGTGATGGTGCCAAACACCCCATTATCATCCTGCCAGGTGGGTGAGCGGCGAAGCAGCTACAAACAGCATTATAAGCATATTTGGATTCACGTACCATGGCAGTATGCTTGTGTGTGGTGGTTGGAGCAATTGGCACAAGGATGCCACTGCAGGACTACACAGCACAACTGGTGTGTGAGCTGCTAGGGTAGAACCAGGGGGCAGCTGGGCATAAGTGTAGATAAATTTCACTGCTCAATCATCAGTTTCAGTTGGCTCACTGCTGGTCGGTTCAAGCAGCAGCACGCACATATGAACGCAGACGGCAGGGGGCGTTCAGCAAACCGCTGCGCAGGCATAAGCTATGTAAGCAATGGGTACAGTGCTGTGGTGTGTATGGGTATTGTTGTGAGCGCGCGAAATAGCACAATGCACACGTCCCTGGACACAGTATCATGTCATGAGCAGGCTGGACCCAGATTCACATATAACTGTAGTGGCAAAAACAGTCGTTCAGCATCAGCACGAGAGCAGCAGCAGCAGCAGCAGCAGCAATAACAGCAGCAGCAGCAGCAGCAGCAGCAGCAGGAGGAGGAGGAGAACAAACAAGACATCAGACAGTGGCAGTACACCTACGTCGCTAGTTGCCCACTGCCACCTGCCAGATGCACTCCACCGCACCTCCTGGCCATGTTGCTCCCCCCCCCCACACACACACACAGACTACACCTGACCCGCCCATCTATACCCCACCTCACACCCACACGCTACTCAAACAAATGGCAGACCAAACTAATGGCAGACAAGACTCAGGCAATGCATGAGCTAGTGAAGCTGCAACAGCAGCCCAGCATGACCTGAAGACAACTAGCTAGTTTGGATATCTCGAATATGGGGTCACCATGCAGCGCTGCTCCCTCCTGAGGAAGGCGGCTAACAAGACTGGCGGCAGCTGCACAAGGAGGGGCAGCCGTGTGGAGAGCAGAGTCACAACATACACAGCGGAACATGACTATGCGCAATGCAGCGCTTTGGCTTGGCAGCAGATATTGGCAGTTGCAGCTGTTGGTGTGGATGTGCCGCCACGCTGATGAAGGGAGACGGCAGCTGCTGTTGTGCTCTAGGCAACAGGGTGTGCCTTCTGGCTTGTATAATGTCAATGGTTGAAACCAACAGCAGCAGTACTGACGGGCATGTCTGTGCTGCCCCTGCTCCCCCCCCCCCCCCCCCCCCCCCCGCGTTCCACCTCAGGCATCATGGCGAGCCAGATGAATGCCAGCTACAGCGGCGTGTCCCCTGGTGCGCCCTGCATAGGGCGCAAGAAGATGCACCAGATCTGGCCCCCCTCAGCCAAGGACATACTGCCAACAGGGTTTGCATGCTGGAAGTACCTCATACAGCTGGAGTACGACGGGCGGGCAAAATCGTGAGCAACGGCTAGCTGGAAGGGAGGGGGGGGTGAATTGAAGGCAAAGGGGTGTTGTGCTAGAGAGCAGCTGGCAGTGTTGTGGTTGGGTCAAGCAGTAGATGGATCACTATGGAAAGAAACAGTTTCTCAGAGAAGGAGTAGCAAGGCAGATTCCGCAGCACCCAGCAGCGACCATGCAGAGGGGGGGGGGGGTAGCCGTGTGGGGACATGGAGATGACTCTTACATTGTGGTGACTGTTCACGTGCAGCAGTTGCAGGGATAATTGAAGACGCGCGCAGGGCCTGTGATAGTGTCTGGTGTCGTCAGGGTGGCTGCATTGAGTTGGGCAAACTGCATCAACCCTTGACAGGTTGGTGAGACACAATGGACGTGGTGGCCGCAACCAGCAGTGACAAGAGCAATCAGCATACCAACACACCCTGCATGACACGCATGCAGTATTGCACACAGCAGTGGGGGCCTCCTCACTGATTTGCTTGCACACATGCTGCCGATCTTCCTTTTCTTTCCTCCAGGTTCGTCAACAACCGCGGCGTCAAGGTTCAGGTTGAGTCCGGCGGCCGCTCCGGCACAAAGTACCAACTGTTCCAGGCCTCCTACAGCAACCTGACGGACTACCTGGTTCGCACGATGGGCTATACTATCGGCAAGGACCTGTTTGGCGCACCGTACGACTGGCGATTTCACCTGTCGGGGCTTGAGCAGGGCGGACAGATGGACCAGCTGATGGCGAGGATTGAGAACGCCGTCAATAACAACTGCGGAAAGAAGGCGATCCTTATCGGACACTCTATGGGTGGACTCGTGTCTGTCGCGCTGCTGCATCGAGACCATGAATGGACGTAAGTGACACAGGCATGTGCATGCAAGGCCATTGGCAAAGCAGTGAAAGAGGAGTTGCTCGAGCCAGTCAGTTGCTTCAGTCCGTGGTGGGACATGATGCCCAAAATCGTTGTCACAAGGCCCCGCTGTGCAAACCCCTCACCCAGCCTGTTCCCCTCGGCTATGACGTTTGGCGCGCCTGCAGGCAGATGTACGTCAAGGGTCTCATCACGGTGTCGTCACCCTTTGGTGGCACCACAGACCAGGCCATCACTGTGCGCATGGGTGCTGTGGAGTGGAACATCAACGAGTGGGTCAAGAACCCACTCAGCAAGGTGGCCAAGGACCTGGCAGCACACGCACAGGTAGGAGAGATGGACCATGACTAAGGGCCTTAGTCATAGGGCTTGCTCTACACCCACCAGCCTGCCTGCGACTCAAGGAAATCCATGACTGCAAGTAGTAGCACCAACATTAGTTGTGTTGCAAAGTTAACCAACAGTACCCACGACGTCAACCAAAACTGCCTTGCACAAGACAAGACGAGTGCTGACACGCGTGTGATTTTACATGTGTACTGCAGGACATGGCGAAGGCTCTTGAGCAGGACGACTTTGAGGTCACCACCGCCAGCATCGCAGCCGCCCGCCGTGTCGGCCGCACAGCAGTCCGCCGCGCCAGCCACCTCGCATCAGCCATCAGCCACCGCGGCAACCACCACCACCCTGGCGGCCTCACCGACCGCACCCTCCTCTCAACCCCCGCACCCTTGAAAGCCAAGACCGCTGCTCTTCCAAAGCCCATCAACAACATGGTGAAAAACTACATCTCCTCTGCTTTCTATAAGGTCACCATGGGCCTGCCGGGGCTAGCGATGCTGCTGCCGTACCCCAGCGCGTATGGCGCGTGGAGGCGCATCGTGGTGACGCGGAAGCGCACCTACACGGCGAGCATGATGAAGAAGTTGATGACGGATATTGGGGACAGCGTGACGCAGCACGCGTGGGGCAAGGTGCAGGAGTTGGATAAGCTGCTGGCAAAGGGGCAGGTCCCTGGTGTTGCGAGCTACTGCATGTACGGTGCGTGCTGTCAGTGTCAAAGGGCCTTCTTACCATTGTCAAACGGGCTGCTTGTGCACCATGCCCATGCGTGAGACGGCCTGAACTTGCTTTACCTGTAAAAGAGAGACAAACAGTGTTGCTTTCACTGCGTCTTGCGCCGCCGGGATATCCGCTACCTCTGCTTACCCGCTGTTGCTCCTGGCTCCTAGTCCTGCCATTGCTTACCCCCAGGCCAGTCTGAAAGATAGGGTGGCTCCCCTGTCACACACACAAGGAAAGTGTTGTCGTGTCTAGTGCTTCAGCTGTTGCCAAAATGCTATGCTAAACCTCTGCTGCTCCCTGCCCCTGTTCCTGCCCCTCCCCAGGCCACCTGCTGGACACCACGTTGACCTGGAGCTTCCCCAACATCCAAGAGAACAAGGCAGCACTGGCAGCAACACCCCTGGTCACAACCAGTGGGGACGGAACTGTGTCAGTGCAAAGTCTAAAGCAGTGCTACAAGTGAGTATATCCAGATCCACAGCAGCAGCAGCAGCAGCAGCAGTGGCAGCAGCAGCTGCAGCAGCCTCAAGCAGTGCTACAAGTGAGCATCTCTACCAGAGATTGGATAGCTGCTGCTTGACAGGGCAGGACGCTTGGTAACTGTTGTACAGGGTCTGCACTGACTTTGATAGGGGAGTGACAAGTGCCAGTGAGGCAATAGGCTGCAGGTGATTCAGTTGTACCCTCAAAAGGGTGGATAGGTGATTGCAGGCCGTGCCACACATTCGTGATTGTACAATGACTCCCTCCTCTGTGTTTGCTCAGGGCCGCAACACCCCCTCCCCCTGTCCACCCCCTCACCCCCCCCCCCACTAAAACAGGATCACCCCCAACATCACAGAGCTAGGTGCCTACGGCCACCTAGAAGTGCTCAAGAACCATGTCTAGCAGCTGCCACACGATCCGAGACAGGCTGTCAATCCTCAGCTTACCCATGCTGACTCCCCCCCCCCCCATGTTGTAACCCCCACCCCACCCCCCACCTTGGCTCTCCCCACCACAACAGAATCACCCCCAACATCACAGAGTTGGGTGCCTACGGCCACCTAGAAGTCCTCAAGAACAAGGCCACCCTGGCACAGATACGGGAGGTCATTCGGGAGATATCTTCAAGCCCTGATGAGGCCAGCAGATGGCCAGGAGGGGCTGGGGGCCCAGGGGGTCGTGAGGCACGGATGCCACCCCCCAACCGGCTGCCTCAGTGGCCCTCAGCTGATGACCAGCTGAGTGAAGATGAACCCAGCAGCGGCGACGACGAGTTTGTGTAAGTGCCGCGGCAAGATTAGGACGAAGTAGTTGCTTGAAGAAACAGGGGGGTGGGGGGGTGGGGGAAGGTCTATGTGAACCAGCTGAGTGAAGATGAATCCACCAGCAGCGACGAAGAGTTTGTGTAAGTGCTGAGGGTCTGCCGGGGCGAAAACTAAATAGAGTAGTTGCTTTGTGAACAGGGGTGGAAGGAGGGGGGTGGGTGAACCAGCTGAGTGAGGATGACGCCCTAGCAATGACGGCTAGTAAGTTTGATGCAGCGGGGTGGGGCAGCAGTGTGAGAGGGGGGGTGCGGTAGTGTCAGCCGTAATGCGGAATGCTCTCTGGATGCTTTGTTGAATTGACTATGCGAATCACATGGCTGTTTGCTCACATGCACATGTGCACTCCTTTCCGCCACATGCAGGCCTGAGGGCAGTGATGGCTTTGCAGACAATGAGGGTCAGGATGGTGCCCTGGGTGGTGATGAGGGTGACAGTGATGACTATGAGGGGGCCTGGGAGCTGGAGGTGGACACACAGCCACACACACCACCCTTCACACACATGCACAACAAAATCGACCCCACAGACACTCCCGGCAGCAGCAACAGCAGCAGGGACATTGAGCCTGGCAGCAGCAGCAGCAGTGGTACTTTGAGGATCCAGCTGCCACAGGAGCTCAAGCATGCCCACACACCAAGAGCCTGCCGACCTTCAACCCCATCAAGCCCCCAGCTGCTGCTGCAGAGCCGCCGCCAGTGCAGTCACCTGGTGACGCCAGCAGCGGCAGCAATGCTGGCAGCAGTGACCCAGCCGCCGGCAGCAGTGCTGGCAGCAGTGGCGCAGCCGCCGGCAACGATGATGGCAGCAGTGGTGATGGGGATGCAGACCTGGTGGTTGCTACACCCCTCAGCACAGCGCTGACCACCCACAACAGCAGGAGGACGAGGATGATCTGGGCATTCCTAGTGAGAGTGCCTTTGGCAGCAGCAGCAGCAGCAGCAGCAGCAGCAGCAACAGCAGCAGCGGTGGCAGTGTCCCACAGCAGCCAACAGGAGTCAATGTGACCGCTCCTGGTCCTCCTGATGCTGCTGCTGGCACAGGGGGTGCAGCTGTACACCCAGCAGTCCCGCCACCTCACCAGCCAACAGCCCCACAACCCAAGGAGCCGTCACAGCAGCAGGAACAGCCGCAACGACAGCACCAGCAGCAATCAAGCAACAGGACGAATGATGCCAGCCGTAATACAGCTGGAGAGGCAAAGGCCAGCGGCAGCAACAGCAGCAGCAGCAGCAGCAGCAGCAGCTCTGGCCCCATGCCTAGCGGCAGCAGCACCAGCAAGGCTGCAGCGCCTGCAGCACCTGCAGAGAATGCCTCAGGTGCAGGGGCACAGCAGCCTGACAGACAGGTGCAACAGCAGCAGCAGCAGCAGCAGCAGCAGCAGCAGCAGCAGCAGCAGAGCCAGGGCACAAAAGCTACACCCACAGACCCAAAGCCTGCAAGTCTGCTAGCCAATGCCACACAGCCGGCCCTGCATACAAACGTGACAAAGGTGCCACCACTGCAAGGCACTCAACAGGCGGTGTCCGCTGGGCAGGATGCAACACAGCAGCCCCAGAAGCAGCAACTGCTGCCGCCGCAGAAGCAGCAGCAGCAGCAGCAGCAGCCAAACAAGGTTCAGCAGCAGACAGCGCCACAGCCACAACAGCAGCAGCAGCTGCAGCAGCACAAGCCTCAAATGAAGTTGTCGCAGCGGCTGCAGCTGCATGAGCATCAGGAGCTGCCTGTCCAGCAGCCGCTGCAGGAGCAGCAGCAGCAGCAGCACCAGCAGCAGCAGCTAGATGCTGTGCAATTGCCAGTTGCCACTGCACCAGGTGCGCTACCCAAGCCGAGTCCACAGCAGCAGCTGCAGCAGCAGAAACCTCAAGACAAGCTGTTGCAGCGGCTGCAGCTGCATGAGCATCGAGAGCCACCTGCCCAGCAGCCCATGCAGGAGCAGCAGCAGCCATCGCAGCAACAGCAGCAGCAGCAGCAGCAGCAGCAGCAGCAGCAGCAGCAGCAGCAGCAGCTTCAGGAGCAGCAGCACCTATTGCAGGAACAGCAGCAGCAGCAGAAGCAGGACGCAGTGCAGGTGGTGAAGCCTACCGCCACACTGGAGCCAGCAGCCATCAGCATCCAGCATGCCGCACCCGGCGTGGATTTATCTGGCGTGTCTCCCAGCGACAATGGAATGCGAGTTGAGCCCAAGCAAAACCAGCAGGTGCAGCCGCAGCAGCCGCAGCAGCAGCAGCAGCAGCAGCAGCAGCAGGCTGTGAACGTGCCAGTTGCCACCTCATCAGCTGCACTACCCAAGCCAGATCCCCAGCAGCAGCCGGCACAGGTGGCAGGCACTGCACATGAGCAGCACCATCATATCCACCCCCCCGGGCCCAAGGCCACAGTCATGACAGTGGTCACTGAGCAACAACAGCAGCAGCAGCAGGAACACCAGAAGAAACAGACACTGCCAACACTGCAAGCAGGTTCCAATCAGCAGCCGCAGCAGCAGCAGCAACAGCATAAAGACGAGTATACTTTAACACAGCACCACTCACTGCAACAGCAGGAGCTGGTTGGTGGCAGCTCTTCTAGCCAGCTGCCCCAACACATCTCAAGCAGCCCCGCTGGGGTACACACACACCCAAGCCCCAATCATGTTCAGCTCAGGGAGCAGCAAACGGGGGCGGCTGACAAGACTCTGCCACGCTTGCAGCAGCAGCCGCAGCTCCAATCCGGGCAGGCTGGTGATCAGCATGGCTCCGTGCCTCTCCATGCAGCATCAACCCCAGCACGCCCAACCCTCAAAGCCACAGCTCAGCACACCCAGGGTCCTCAGCAATCCACTGCCCACACAGCTGGTGCGGCCAGCACACCGCATGTAGAGTTGCACCTATTGAGCACTAACACCCCCGGTGCTGCAGCAGTTGCTCCCCAGCCTGGGGAAGTTCGCCCATCTAGGAGCGACACCTTTGGCATCCCTTTGCTTGCAGCCCAAGCTCCGCAACAGGCCCAGCCAGTGCCAAAACAGAACCACCCCACGCATGCGAAGCTCTTCCACCTGCCACAAACACCTCTACATGATCAAGTAGAGGAGGAAGATGAGGAGAAAGGTTGGCAAGCAGAGCTTGAACAGCAGCAGCAGCAGCAGCAGCAGCAGCAGCAGCAGCAGCAGCAGCAGCGGTATGATGCTGAGGAGTATGATGGTCAGCAGGAGGAGCTGAATTACATAGCAGAGCAGATGATGGACGAGCAGCAGGAGCTGCCTGACTACCTCTACCAGGAGATGTACACAGACGAACAACCCGTGCGACACCACTTGCAGAATTATCACCGCCAGCAGCACCAGCAGCAGCAGCAGCGGCCCCTCCTGCATCCACAACGTGTGCTGCCCCCACGCCCCCGCAAAAGGCAGATGATCGTGAGTGCTGCTCGCAAGGCCCTCTCTGGCGCTGTCAGCACCACACTGCGCTCCCTCAATAAGGTGGTGGCTGCAGATGCCGCCGGCCTTGCAATCCCCACCAGCAGCAGCAGCAGCAGCAGCAGGCTTGTGGGCGCCACATCAGCAGGGCTGCGGGGGCCTGGTGCCCTGGCAGGTCTTGCAGAGGCCCTGAAGGCCACACACCAGGAGGTGCTGGCCTCTGCTGCAGCTGAGGCACAGGCCAGCCGCCGGCTGCAAGGGCTAGATGGGATCGAGGGGCGTCTCGCCTCATACCCCAGTAGTAGCAGCAGCAGTGGGCAACGAACCAGCGGCAGCAGTGACATCAGTAGCAGCGGTTCCCAGGCCCTTGTGAACCACATCAAGCGCCATGCCAGCGAGGAAGATGTTGTCATGACCAGCAGCAGAGAGGGCGAGGTGCGGCAAGGAGGAGGGGTGTGGCAGCCGTCTGAGTCACAGCACTCTGAACTGAGTGCTGGGCTGATAGGCTCCACACCCAGCAACAGTGGCAGTGATGCAGCCCCTAGTAGCAGTGGCAGCAGTGGCACCACGCAAACCCCCAACCTGAGCAGCAGCAGCAGCAGCAGCAAGACTGGGAACAAAGCCAAGCTTGCCAGCAGCGACAGCAGCAGTGAAATCCCTGCTCCAACCGCTGCCGACACCCCCGGGCTGTTCGCAAAGGGAGAGCCAGTCCCCCCCAAGGCTTTGATCGTGCCCAAGCTTGTGTCCGTGTTGGACCCTGAAGTCAACCCCCTGAGTCAGTATGATGTGGTGGGGGCCCCTCGCTCTGTGGCGCTGGGTACGCAGTGGGCGCACCAGGTGTATGATGTGTCATCAGGGGCTTGCCTGCTGGCACTGGCAAATGGGGAGAAGCCGCCACCAGGCTGCATCTGAACCACGCTGCTGCAATGCTGTGCCTGGATTGCACACAACAGTGGTTGTGTTGCTGCCGCGACAGTTATGTCATGGCCGCAGTGTGATGGCGTGCTTGTGGGCGTGCCTTCGTGCTTTTTTTAGTTCAGTCAGTCTTGTTGTCAAGTTTCTTCAGTCCTCAGGTAGGGCGTTGTGTTGCATTCTTGCAGTCCGGGGAGGCGGCTCTGCTGCTGCTGCTGCTGTCAGTGCCTTCCCCAGGGCCATTCCTGGTGTCACAGAGTGGGTGTTGGTGAAAAACATTGTGGCGGGCGTTTGTGCGCACAAGTATGCAACATCGGAAGGCAGCGAGTTTGCAGTGTTTGGGAACTTGCTGACGCGGCACATGTGGTGGTTGAGAGGCACCTTGGCGCCGTGCAGCCTTGTTTAATCGCGGTGCATTGATGTGAACTGATCTGCAAGTGCCATTAGTAATTTGGACAAATATAGCATGATGGGAACAGGGTTTGTAGTCCGCAAGCTGGAGCTCTGCCGTCAGCTTGGCACATCCTGGAGCCTTGGTGGCTGTGTGTTGGTGGAGACGGCGTCAACATATTTTGAGGAGCGTGCGGCGGCCGCATTGTTGCGGTTCACTGCACTGCGCGACAGCAACAGAAACCATGTAGTAGCTGGACTGCTGCACTGCGGCGTGCGACACTTGTGTACATCACCATGGCTGTAGCGGGTATGGCTGTCGAAGATGCTGGGCAGGGGGTTTGTTCCCACTGCCTTTGAAGGCCCCTTCAAGGTTAGCATCCATAGTGCGTAGAACAAGATGCGTGTGGGGTTGTAGTAAGATTGCAGAGGCTGAAGCTGTCGTGTAAGCGTGTGGGGTTGTGTTTAAGTTTGTGCTGAGCCCCTCTCCCTGGTGTGAGTGTGGCCATGTGCCTGGAGTGATGCCCGCCATGACAAGTAGGAAAGGTAGTGTCCTGTTGTTGGCTGTTGATTGATCGATGCAGGCAGCAAGGCAGCGTGATTGTGTGGTTTTAGGCCTTCCTGCACAGCCCACAATTGTGTGTTGTCTTTTTGGAGTGATCTGTGTACCGAGGGCACTGGGTGAACACGTGTTTTGTAACATTTCTGAGAGTGGTGTCAGTGTTATGTCTGCCCTAAGCAGCACCACTGACAATGCAGCACCACCCAGCCGCTGCGGCAGTTGCCAAGATAGCCATGTCCAACCTAGTGGAAGTGGCAACCCTAAACCCTTCAGACCAACTGAGCTGTTGAACATGCAACAATAGCCACAAGCTGTCACAGCTGTGGCAGTTGGCTGTTGGCAGTGCCAAAGCTGCACACCCAGAAACTCTACCCCCTTTTGTTCCATGCTGAGCTTCAACCACCGTAAAGAAGGCACATGTTTGAACTGTTCAAACATGTTGGAAACTTCAAATTTGAGCCTATACCTCACAAGCTGTCAACCATGCAGCAGACACCGTGACCACAAGCTGCACTGGAGCCACACATGTACCCAAAAACACCACCACCATGGACTGGGTTGCAGCACACACAGCAAGATTCCAAGCCACCGTGCACCATGACTCATGGTTGTTCTGTAAATCGGATTTACAGAAGAAGGAGCACCTGTGCCGTATGTGCACAGCAACGGGTGAAAACCTCTCAGTCGCCAAAAGTGGGGTTGAAGGGAGACATTCCATCACACACTAACCCCAAGCCAAGCAACACACCCGACATGCATTCCCAGGCCAACACCCCTCTGTCAGCTGCTGTCTACCACCAGCCTGTTGCCCATGCCCATCCTCCTCTTGCTCTGCACCACACCCCTGCCTCCAGGTGCCATCCGCGCAGCCACAGCAGGGTTGAACCCCGCCTGATGCTGAGTCAGCAACCTCAGAGGGGCCACCACCTGATCGAACAGGCCTGGCTGGCCCTCCAGTATGGCTACTGCTGCTGCTGCTGCCTCTAGGGTGGTGCAGCACCCCTCGGCGGGTTGGGTGCGCAGCTTGGAGGCTGCGTCACGCTGATGGAGGGGGGAGGGGGCGGGTGGACCTGCTGCTGCTGCTGCTGCTGCTTCTGGAGAGGTAGCGGCTTGCTGTATGTCAGCCTGCACTGCTAGCGGCTGTTGCTGCACCTGTTGCTGCACCTGTTGCTGCACCTGCTGCCGCTGCTGAGCGCCGCTGTGCATTTCCAGGGCTGCTGCTCCTGCTGCTGCTGGTGGACCTCGCTGTGCAAGTTCAGGGGCTGCTGCTGCTGCTGCTGCTGCGGCAGCTGCACCTGCTGGCCCAGCCCCTGTTGCCCCAAGATCAAGGGTGAGAAGTAGTCAAACATTTCCTTGGCTTGGCGCCAGGTGCCGTCAACAAGCAGCAGCACGTACGCCGGACGGGACCCCAACTGCTGCTGCTGCTGCTGCTGCTGCTGCTGGAGGGGATTCTGTAGTGAGGCTGCAGCAGCAGCTTGCTGCTGCTGCTGCTGCTGTTGCTGCTGCTGTTCCTGCAGGCCCTGAGCCACCTCCAGCAGGTCCCTTGCACCTGAAAGGGTGTGGGTAGAGTGGCAGTAACAGACTTGTGATGCAACAGCTTGTTGAGCGTTGCTACAGCTGCTGCAGAGCTTATGTTGCAGAGTCTAGGAGGAAAGGGGGGGGGGGGGCTGCTGCCTGAACAACCTGTACAACCATGCCTTTACCTCTCCACCCCCCTCCTCCTCGCGTTGCTGCTATCTGCCCTCTGCTTCCTCCCTTTCGCCTCCCCCTCTATCTCCCAACATCCCCCCCCAACAGACCCCCTGCGCCCCCCCCCCCCCCCCTCTCTCTGTACCCCCCCCCCCCCCCCCCCCCCACACACACACACACACACACGCTCACCGGGTCCAGAGAACATCACCAGCAGAGGCACATGCTGCCCCACCACCACCCCCTCCAGCAGTGAATCCCACTGAGCCTTGTTCCCTTAACTCCAGTTTCCTCTGTACTCCCCCCCCCCCCCCCCATACACACACCCGCTCACCAGGTCCGGGGACATCACCAGCAGCGGCACTTGCTGGCCCACCACCACCCCTTCTGGCAGTGATTCCTATTTAGCCATGTTCCCTGTCATTCCCCACAAGCTCTGTATCATACAGCCCCCCCCCCCCCCCCCCCCCCCCCCCCCCCCTTCACACACGCTCACCATGTCCAGGGAACATCACCAGCAGCGGCACCTGCTGCCCCCTCACCACCACCTCCAGGAGTGAATCCCACTCAGGCCACAGCCCAGGCTTGAGTCTCCTCCCCACCAGGGTGGTCAGGCAGGAGGGGGACAGCACACGCGACAGCAGGGGGACGGTGGCCAGAGTGCGCCTGCCGGGGGGGGGGGGGGGGTAAAAAGGGGGGGGGGGGGGAGGGGTGAAAGCGAGAATGACTGGATGCCTGATACTATCCATAACACATATCTGTAGCTTTCAAGGACTGTTCAGTAGTACAGCATGGTCAGGGTGCAAAAGCGCTCCACAGGACAAAGCTCTTGCAGGGCAGTGGTTGGCTGGGTGCAGGGTGGGGAATGCAAGTGGTGATAGGTTCAACTGTAGCCGGACCAGCTGCAGCGCTTTCATTGCAGGCCCCCCTTTCCACCCCATTTGCCCCCCCCCCCCCCGCCCCCGCCCCCGCCCCCCCCCGCGCGCCTCACTTTAGTTCGTGTGGGTGTTGCAGTATGACAACCTGTCCAGTCAGCTCCAGCGGCTGTGCTGGGAGGGCGGCACAGTAGCACACACGCAGGGGGCGGCCACAGCCAGCACACACGGGACGCTTGACAGGCTCAGGAACGCTGCTGCTGCTGCTGCTGGTGCTGCTGCTGCTGGCGGTGCTGCTGCTGCTGCTGCTGCTGCTGCTTTGGGTCCCATGACTGTGGTCTCCTCAAAGGCTGCTGTTTGGTCTGGGTCAGGTTGTGTCATGAAGTTGAGGTATGTTCAACAGTTCAGACAGCTGGAAGCACAGCTTAGAGCCTAGGGCCTTTGGTGATTGTTGGAGCGCTCCAAACCACGCTGGTGGGGGTCTGACTGCTTGGTGAACTTCGATGTTTAGGAGAGCTGTATGCTTCCAATAATGATCTGAATATCAACTAACTCTTGCAACAAGGCCTTTAAAGGAGTACTGTGATCAGTTCCTACGCTCTTTCACTCTCTGCTCAGCAGTTGCCTTGTGACAGTCACAGGGGGTTGGTTGCATGCCCCTACGGCACGTGACAATGCAAACAAGAGGTAAAGAAGCTTGTTACGGTTGAGATTGAATCTGGTTGCCTCTACAGAATACTCGTTTTTTGGGGGGGAGGTTGTTACAAGTAGATACTTTCACCGCAAAGCGGTACTCTCTACACTTGATCGACTGGGTAAGCCAAAGACGCACACCTGAACCGAGGGAACCTGCAAAGACACGTCAGACAAGACCATTTTTTGAAAGCAGATCGTCCCAGTCATCGTTGCATTCTGTCGTTCCTGGGCCTGAAAAATACACTTCACGCTCCTTCAAGCTACAGTACAAACAACACGCGGCCTGCTTACCCATGATTCCGCGATCTGGTAGTTTTCGGGCCAACAGCAGTAGAGTTGGGGTTGTCCCTGCTGGAAGTGCCCAACAGCTGCTAGGTGCGATTGGCGTTGCTCATTGGGGTTCAGACATCTTGCGATGGTGAATCATGGCATCTATAGCTTGATATCAACTTGCCGGGTGGTTTGTGGCAGCGCAGTCCAAGGCTGGTCATGCAGCAAGTGCATTGCCTGCAGATCCTGCTCTTGGAGGGGTCACCAGCGGTGCTCGCAGATGGAGTCCATACATCGTTCTCCTGGGGCATGCTGAAGGGAAGTTCAGCACACCAAGCCACATGTAATGGACATGTATATCTGCTCTTGACTTGTATGCTCTCTCAGGTTGCAACTTCAGGCTCAGCAGACGCAGCAGCAGCGCAAGAAGCAGCACCAGTGCAAGCAGCAACAGCAGTCTCAACAGAGACACCAGCAGCAGCAGCAGGGCGAGTGTCACAGCAGGCTCCTTCACCACTGCTGCTGCCAGCTATGTTCTGTCAGCAGCTGCAGCACAGAGCAGCAATGCAAAGGGTGTCGATGGTGCGCACGACAGCAGCAACAACCAGCAGCAGCAACAACAGGCGATACCGCCAGAACATGTCCACCTCACACACCTTGTGGTGAGCCCCCCCCCCCCCCCCCCCCCCCCCCCCCCCCCCCCCGGGCGCACGCCTCACCCCCCCCCCCCCTGAACACCTCACCATGCACCCCCAAACTAGGAAATTCCCCACCCCGCACCACTCACTGATATCTCCATGGCTGCACAAGTCACTGCGGGACATGCAGACAGAATCGCGCAACACAGCAGCAAGCAGCAGCAGCACACCACGAGTTGTGACCTCGTCACAAGCGCATGCACCCTCCTCTCATCCTGCTACCCGATTCGCACATGCATGTGCCACCTGACAATCCTTCTTGCTGTTGCTCATGGACATAGTCCCGGTTATTTCAGTGTCCTTCCCATGCCAATGTTGACCTTTGTGCCTCCCCCCCTGACCTCCCTCCCCCATGTCTTGCCTCCTCCTGCCCCCCCCCCCTTTGCAGTCCCTGTCAGTGCGTGACTTTGCCCTCGTCTCCAGCAGCAGTGTGGCTCTCACCCCCGGCCTCACCGCCATCAGTGGCAGCAGTGGAGCAGGCAAGTCAGCACTGATAGAAGCCCTAGCAGTGCTGCTGGGGTCACCACCCCCGGTGACTGTGTGCGGCCCCCAGCAGCAGCAGCAGTGATTGAGGGGCGCTGGTGGTTGGCAGCAGCAGAGGCTGAGGGGGTGGCGGGGGTGTTGCAGCAGGCAGGAATGCCGGCTAAGGCGCTGCCGCAGACAGCAGCAGCAGCAGCAGCAGGAGGAGCAGCAGCAGCGGAGGGGGCAGCTGAGGAGTTGAGAGGAGCCTGGCTGCACCTACGGCGGGAGGTGGGTTGCTGCCTGCACAGCTTATGTATTGGCTCAGGGGTTGGGCAGGGAGGTCCAGCATTTGACTTGGACAGCGTGGCGTGTGTGTGATTGTGTGTGTATGCTGAGGTCATGTGTGTGTGTGCCTGCGTGCACAAGGAAGGAGGGCGGGGTCAGCATGTTGACAAGGAGCCGCTTGTGGGCAGCGGAAGCAAACCTGGGCACTGACTGACGCACAGATCTCCAAAAGCAGCAGCTGGGAGTTTGGGGCACTTTGCTAATGGCGCGATGGCGGGGCAGGTATACACCACTGTCCTGCTCCCCCTCCCCACCCCCTCCTCACACCCGCGCCCTTCGTTCTCTCTGCAGGTCAGCAGCAACCGTGCGGCCAGCAGCAGCAGCAGTCGCAGCCGCGTCCTTATCAACGGCACCCCCACCAGCCTCCGAGTGGTGCGATCAGTGGCCGACAAGCTCGTCGACATTAACGGCCAGGCGGCGTCACTCGCACTGCGCGACACGCAGCAGCAGCTGCTGCTGCTCGACAGGCTGGCAGGTGTCACCGGGTTACGCCAGCAGCTGGGTGCTGCTGTTGCGCAGCTGGCTGAGCTGGAGCGGCGGTTGAGTCAGTTGGATGCCCTGGGTGATGATGAGGACAGGGCGGCACTGCAGCGACGCATTGACATACTGGACAGAGCCGGGTTGCAACCAGGTAAGGACAGCTTTTTGCTGTTTGCTCAGGTTCCGTGGAACATTACAGAACCTGAGCAAAGAGCAAAACTACACGGAACTACAGAGCAATTGTGGTTTCATGGGCTTGGGGAGTGGGCGTTGGGGGGGGGGGGGAGTTGGCTGGGGGAGGTGATGTGGAATGTGAGTCACACACAGTGTGTGTTGGGAGTTTGTGGAGCTGCATGTGTTTGGGGAGGGGGGGGGGGGGGGGCAAGGGGGCGGTCCTGGGTGATGATGAGGACAGGGCAGCACTGCAGCGACGGATTGACATATTGGACAGGGCCGGGTTGCAACCAGTTGGGGGAGAGTGGGGGTGGGGTTGGTGGAGGCGGTGTGGTAGGTGAGTTGGGCGAAGTTGGGCGGTATACATTTGTGGAGCTGTGTGTGTTTGGACGGGGGGGGGGGGGGGTAGGTAAGAGGTGGACAAAGTTGCCCCCATAACTCAAACCACGCGTGTCTTAGCAGTAGGGAGTGCAATCCCGCAGCATCATCAAGGCCCTTGCTGTTGTTGCCTGTTGCAGCGCACTCCCCTCCCCCCATCAACACACAGGTGAAGAGGACACCGTTCGGCGGCCTCCCTCTTTCTGCGACACTCCTCCCCACCCCTACATTGGTTTCCACCACCCCTCACCCCATACCAACCGTTGCTTTGGACCTGCCGGCAAATTAACATGATGATACGCGCTGCCCTCCCCCTCAACCCGGGGGTGTCCTGTTGCGGCAGCCTCCCTCTTTCTGCGGCACTCCTTTTCACCCCTTACATAGATGTCTGCCAAACCCAGATCGTAAACCCTAAACCTGCACACATATATTTGAATGCAGGCGAAGACGTGACGTTGCGGCGGCGGCTGGCAGCAATGGAGGCGAGACGGGGATGCCTGGAAACAGCAGCAGCACTACAAGCCGCCATACGCGGTGACAGCAGCGGCAGCAGCAGCAGTACTGCCGCTGGGGGTGGCGGTTCAAGCTTACTGGAGGGTGTGGGTTTAGTCATGACTCAGCTGCGTGGGCTGCTGTCGACTGAGGAGCAGCAGCGGCGGCTGCTGCTGGCCGAGCGGCAGCAGCTGCGGGCGGCGGCTGGCAGCAATGGCAGCAGCAGAGACAATGCAGCACATTATGCAATCTCAGGGGGTGCGGAGTGGGGTAGGATGGGTGGGGAAGAGGAAGAGGGTGGCGAAGAAGAGTGGGAGGAGGGGGAGGAGGATGAAGGGGAAGATGATGATGATGTTGATGGTGAGGTGCTGTCATCGTCTGCTGGTTTGAGTGCACTGTGTGTTGCACTGGAGGAGCTGGAGGCAGTGGAGGAGGGACTCAGGGAGGCAACAGCAGAGGTGGGTGCACTTATGCTGTGGTGAAAGCAAACAGAGGCAGAGAAAGGCTGAGTCTTCACTAAGCTGGGGCTGGTGTAAGGGGTAGGGGGTAGGCAGGGAGGGGTGTTGAGGAGGGGGGAAATGAGGAGGGGTGAAAGGCAGTCGAAGAGGGGCTCAGGGAGGCAACAGCTGAGGTGGGTGGAGCCCTAGCATGCACACGCAGAGCCTCGTGAGTGGCACAGCGGAAGACAGCTTGGGCTGCATCCGGTTGAGCCCTCGGTGGTGTTTGTGTGTGAGGGGAGGGGGGGGGGGGGGGGGGGGGGGGGGGCTGGAGGCGGTGGACGAGGGCGTGATGGAGGCAACAGCAGAGGTGGGTACCTGCACATCAATCCAACCGAAAGAGCCTTCACGTTTCACAGTGTTGATCCGCAACTGATACATGTGGTCCTTGCCTGTGTATGTGCACCATGCAGCTGTCATCCTATGCAGGTGCTGTTGACTACAGTCCCAGTGAGGCTGCCTCCCTCAGTGCCCGGCTGGAGTTGATCAGCAAGCTAGCCCGGCGCTTCAGGAGTACTCGTGGTGCCAGTGGGCTGCTGGAGCTGCAGCAGCAGTGGAGTGAACAGCTGGAGCAGTACTATGCATCACAAGGTAAATGGGTGAGAGGGAGGGGGGGGGGTAATTGTGTGTGTCTGTTTTTTGGGGGGGGGGGGGGGGGGGGGTCTGTCTGGGGGGGGCGGGCAGCAGAGGGAGTGCATGCGCACTCATGCAGTGTGGTGTGTTTGGGGGGGGGGCACAGGTGGGTGAGGCCAGAGTAGACAAATCTGCGTCAACACATTGCTGAGATGTGTTCTGCTGTGGTGTGCTGTGTCGCCACCTTACACTGCCATGCCATGCTGTGCCGTGCTGTGCACCCTGCAGGCCAGGCTGAGGTGTGGCGTGCTGAGGCAGGCAGGCTGCAGGGTGTCATATCGGACCTTGCGATACAGCTGTCAGCAGGACGGGTGGCAGCAGCAGGGAGACTAGCAGCAGCAGTGCAGGTGGGGGGGGGGGGGGCTAGGGGGGGGCTATGCTGTGCTATGAACCACCAGCTGTGGGCCCCAAAACATCAAACACTTGGTGCTTGTGTGTTTGTCGCCCAACTTCATCCACAGTTCCAACATAAGCCCACCGTCGACCAGGGCCCCTGTGGGCAGCTTCATGGTGGGCAGGGCCCTTAGTAGTACTAGTACACCTAGTAGGTGTGCATGATGTCGCTAAGTCAGGGACCACACAATGCACAACATCACATCCAGACTCCTCTGCCCCGTGTACATGTATGGCGTGTGTCTGTGTGTTTGGCATTGAAGATGCATGTGTAGCTAGCATACAACGAACATGCAAGTCACATGCAAGCAATTCATGAGGCACACCAACATAGTCCGACAAGGATGGAAAACCTGTGTGTCTGTGTGTGTCTGTATGTGTAGGCCCAGTTGGGTGAGCTTGTGATGGGCAACAGCAGATTTGCTGTACGGCTGGACTGGACACCTGCACAGGAGGGACAGGTGAGGGGGGCAATGCTCTTTTCCCAACGTTTTTTGGGGGGGGGGGGGGGTATTTGGTGGGTGTTGGTGAACTCCAACTCACTCACAATTCATCTCAGTGCAGCCCAATTCACTCACAAATCACTCCATAATTTACTCAGATTCACTCACAATTCACTCTCAATCCACTCCAATGCACTCCATTTCACTCCAATACACTCACAATTCACTCCAATTCACTCCATATCACTCGAGTTCACCCCAAATCACTGCAATTCACTCCCAATTCACTCACAATTCACTTCAATTCACTCACAATTCACTCCAATCCACGCCAATTCACTCACAATTCACTCCAATCCACGCCAATCCACTCCAAGTCAATCACAATGCACTCAGAATTCACTCCAATTCACTCCAATTCACTCCAATTGACTCACACATCACTCACACTTCACTCTGATTTACTCCAATTCATGCCAATGCACTCAGCATTTACTCACAATACACTCACAATTCACTCCATTCACTCACAATGCAATCAAGCGTGAGCGGTGCTTGAGCAGTCCTTTGTTATGGCGCCCCCTGTGGACACCAGCTGAACAGCACGTGAGGGACAAGTGAGGGGGGGGAGGGTGGGGGGCTATGGACATTGTATGGCCCCGCCCGGGGCCAGAGGGGGGGGGGGCTTCTGGTAGGTGGCAAACCATGAAGTTGTGAGGCACCATGTGCTCAACATGTAAGTGAGGCAATCAAACATGTAGGGTTGAAAGGTTTTGTGCACGTTCCAGGTATTGAATCCGGCAGCACATGCGCACTTCACACCCGTCAAAGAAAGAAAGAAAGATCCAGATACACCCCCTTTGTATTGTACGGTCAAACATCACCAAAGGCAAACGTGCCGGTTGCTGACACTGCCTCTGCAGCTGGAGCACACTGTATGGCAAATGCCGCCATAGCATACCTTGTATAGCAACTGGTGTGCACTGATCGTTTGCGTGGTGTGTGCTGCCATGTTGTGTAGGTTGCATCTTCCCAGGCAGTGTTGGTTCCATCAGCTGCCAGGCCCCCAATGGAACCTCTCACTGCATCCACCATACACCAGCAGCAGTCAATACAAGACTCACCCAGCAGCAGTAGCAGCAGCAGCAGCACACAGGCGGCTGTCCACCAAGGCCCCAAGCAGGTGTTCAGGGTATCATCGGCAGGGCTCGATACCGTGACCTTCCTGCTGGCAGCCGGCCCCTCTGAGCCCCTGCGGCCCCTAGCAGACGTGGCCTCAGGGGGAGAGGCCGCAAGGGTGATGCTGGCCCTCAAGGCAGCAGCAGCAGCCGTCGCTGCCACTGCTGCCACCCCCAGCAGCAGCAGCAGCAGCAGCAGCAGCATCCCAGCAGCAGCAGCAGCAGCAGCAGCAGGTGGTGAGGGTGGTCCTCCCCCTGTGTTGGTGCTGGATGAGTTGGATGCGGGGGTGGGCAGCAGGCTGGGTGCGCCCATTGGCCGACTGCTGCAGCGGCTGGTGGCGGGGGGCAAGCCTACAGCCAGTCAGGTGCTGGTGGTGACACACACACCACAGGTGAGGCGGCGCGAGGGGGGGGGGTGCTCGGGATGTGGGGGGGGGGGGGGAGGGGGCCAGGGCTGGAGTACTACTTCCGGTGCGGTGCATAATCCAATGGCTGTCCCAAACAGGGACATGGTTTTGGTTGAAGCCTTTGTGATGGCTGTGCAACAGGGCAGGAGGGAGTAGGGAGGACGTGGCAGATCATGACTTTTCATCCCTGCATGTGTTGTATCAGTCGTTTCATCAGAACTTTCGTCACCAAACCCTCCCCCCCCCCCACCTTTAGGATCACTTTCAAACATACTCATCATGGTGTGTGTTCTGTGTCTCCTTTGCAGGTTGCTGCGTGTGCCAGCTCCCACATCCAGGCTGTGAAAGGCCCGGGGCCTGATGGGCGCATCATCAGCACTTTCAGGACACTCAGCAGCACAGCAGAACGGCTGGACGAACTGGCAGACATGATGGGACTACTGCCACCCCAGCAGCAGCAGCAGCAGCAGCAGCAGCAACAGCAGAGTGAGGAGGCTGTGAGGGCCAGGCAGTTGGCGGCACAGCTGCTGGCAGCAGCACAGGAGGGAGCAACCACTGCTGCTGCTGCTGCTGCTGCTGCTGCTGCTGCTGCTAAGGCAGAGGACATGCCTGTGGCATCACATGGGTGCATGTCGAGGGTTGAAAAGGCAGGAACAGCATCAGCAGCAGCTGCTGAAGTGCCCAGCAGCAATGATAGCACTGCCTGCAGCAGCAATGGCAGCAGCAGCAGTGATGTTAACGTGTTTGCGGGGCTGAGCGCTGCTGCAGCAGCTGCAGGTGCAACGCAACAGCAGCAATCGCAGCCGACAGAACCAGAGCAGCCAGGCACTGCTGACAGCAGCAGCAGTAGTAGTAGGGATGACAGCAGCAGTACTGGTGCTGGTGCCACCAGCGTACCAGCAGCTGAGTGGTCTCCTAGCCCCAGCCCAGCGGTGTCATTGTCTATCACGCTGTGTGACAGACCGTTACTTTGTGCGGCTCGCCTGTTGGATTTGGTCCCTGTACATTGAGCGCACCCACTGCGGACAGTTTTCTGCTTCAAGGGTGCTTGGGATATAGGTTCAGATGCGGTGGGGGGGGGGGGCATGCGTGTCTGTCATGTGCCTCCGGCACGAAGGTGTTGGTGCTGCATTTACAGTTGGATGAAATTTCTTGCATCAAGTACAGTTGCAGCCAATGTTGACTTGCTGCTCAGAAGCAAGCTAGTGGCTGGATCGTCATGCCTTGCGCATAAGGCAGTGGCAGTGTTGGGCAATTCAAGACAGGATATATGCACGGATGAAACCATCACAATCTCCTGCAGTGGTCGCTTGAGAGGCAGTGGTCCTCTCCCAGAGGCCGGGCCCCCCGACTGCTGAGCTTTGGCAGTTGTTGTCCGATAACAGCGTACTTCAGCGTACGGATGATGTACAGGCAGTGTAATAATGCCTCAGTCACTGTGTAGTGCTCCTAGCCTCCTGAATGCTGAGCACAACATGCACCAAGGGGGGGAGTACATACGCGGCGGTTGCCGGCTAGTGGCAGATTGAGGCTGGGCTGGTGTCGCACTGACAAAAGGGCGGGCACTCGGCCCATTCGAAGCGTATACACACAGTACAGTGCTTATATCTTCGAGGTTTGTAGCAGTGCGTTGGGCAGGCCGTGCAGGGCGCATCAACAACCTGACCGCGGTCAGCAGTCCAAGCTCTTGGATAATCTGTGTCCGGACCAATCCAACGGTGAGCATCACCATGCTCGTAATCATGCTATAAAAGCCAGCACAATCACAGCATCCACTCTGTTCCAGTAGAGCTTTGCGCGCACACAGCCTCTGACGCAAGTACAATGGCGCGCTTTGCGACAACGTGGACGCTCGCAGTCGTGGTGTTGCTGACATAACGAGATATCCTGATACCCTGATATAACGATATCGATCGACTCACCGAAATGTCGTGGGTAATATACGCACACCATGAGACATATATAACCCACTTGGCCCCAGATCGGTGTTCTCAGGATGCTCTTTCAGTCGAAAAGATCAACTTGTAGGGCTCTGGCGGGGTGGGCGGGGGCTCGTGGGTGGGGGGTGGGGGGGGGGGCTAGTGGGCCTCACCTTGGTGACTCCGGTCCCATCACAAGTTCTCTTATTACTCCCAGGATGGGGTTGATGGGTTGGTTTGAGGGGTGGTGGGAGGGGGGTGTGCTGGTGGGGCGAGGGCTCCCTCCCCTCCCCTCCCTCCCCTCCCCTCCCCTCCCCTCCCTCCCCTCCCTCCCTCCCCTCCCCTCCCCTCCCCTCCCCTCCCCTCCCTCCCCTCCCCTCCCCTCCCCTCCCCTCCCCTCCCCTCCCTCCCCTGCTCGCAGTCGTGGTGTTGCTGGTAATATAAGGGAGAGGGGGGGGGGAGAAGGAGAGGGAAAGCAGAGGGAGAGGGGGAGGGAGAGGGAGATGGTAGGGGGGAGGAGAGAGGGTAGGGAGAAGGAGAAGGGTAGGGAGAGGGAGAGGGGGAGGGAGAAGGAAAGGGAGAAGGAGAGGGAAAGGCAGAGGGAGATGGGAGGGAAAGGCAGAGGGAGAGGGGGAAGAAAGGCAGAGGGAGAGGGAGATGGTAGGGGGAGGGAGAGGGCAGGGAGAAGGAGAAGGGTAGGGAGAGGGAGAGGGGGAGGGAGAAGGAGAGGGAGAAGGAGAGGAAAGGCAGAGGGAGAGGGGGGAGGGAAAGGCAGAGGGAGAGGGAGAGGGGAGGGAAAGGCAGAGGGAGAAGGAGAAGGTAGGGGGAGGGAGAGGGTAGGGAGAGGGAGAGGGTAGGGAGAGGGGGAGAGGGAGAGGAGATGGCAGGGAGAGGGAGAGGGGGGAGGGAGAAGGAGAGGGAAAGGCAGAGGGAGAGGGAGCGCGACTCTGAGACTGCGAGGGTTTTTCTGAGACTGCGAGGGAGCGCGCAGGGAGATGGTAGGGAGATGGCAGGGGGAGGGGATATGATGTACCCCTCTCATGGTGTGCGTATATTACCCATGCATTTCGGTGAGTCGATCGAGGTCGCTGGTGCTCAGTGGTGAGTTGGTGAACGTGTGCTTGCGCTAATCCAAAGATCAATACTACGGAAAAGAAGCTTGCACAGGTCCTGCCGAGGCTCTGAAAGTACGTGTTGTGGCGCTTGCAGGTTGGGTGAGGGTCGGTGAGGCTAGGCTCTCCGGGAGGCTGAGCGCTGACGACTTCGCAATCGATGTTGCCATTGACAAAATGCCAACGGCGGTAAGCCCAATCTGCTGAGCATTCTCAGACAAGTACTTGTCATCGGTCAGGCTGAGTGGTCAGGGGCCTGGCTGACCATACCTTGGAACGGTCGCAGCAGACTGATGGACAGCAGCCCTCCAAGAGCTTCATGTAGGCTGCCATCATGCCAGTCAGCTGGAATGCACATGATCCTCACCTTGCCTTGAAGGCACCACCGCAGCCCGACAGGTGTGCCCCTGCCACCTGCTCTGCCCCCTCCCCTCTCCTGGCCTGCAGGTTCTGTTTCCGGAGGTGTCGCGCTGGGCGAGGGTGCGCAGGTCACAGCCATCGCCAAAGCCAAAAGGAAGTCAACCTGGGGCAGGGTTACTGCCAGCGGGCAACATGTCACAATTGGGTAAGCATCATGTTGGAAGTGCGGCAAGCGATGAACCCTGGCTCAGCCAGTCTGGCCGCCAGATAGGATGTCCACAAGGTAAGCATCATGCACAAGCTGTGCAAAGTTTGAGGAGTGCAGCCTGCAGTCGGATTGCCCATGGCATGAAATTTGATGCATGGTAGTAAGTCTGCTCCCCTTGCTTCAGTCTAAAGCATGACTCATGACGGCCGTGACGCCCGTGTGCGAATCGGCCAATGCATGCCATGTGGCGACCATGGCATGCAGCACGCGCAGTGTTGGGCTGACAGCACTAGTCACTAGTGCTACGGTCACCATTTGTGCGGCACATCACCAGTACTGCTACATGCCGTGCATGTGACATGCTGACTGGGTCCCCTCCAAGTGGCTACTCAGCAGCCAGCGGTTTGGCAACGCGGCGGTTCAAATTCAAAGCCAAGGCTTGCATTTTTGCATGCACGGTTTGCTGCACTGCTCTTTGTTCCAGTTGCGACCGGCAGATAGCTTTTGGCCACCTCACCGGCTCTGGCAGAGCCTGTCGTGCATTGCACCAAGATGACTCATCTTTGAATTATCAGTAAGTAACAGTAACAGTGAAAGAATTATCAGCAAGCTCGGCCCTGCTGACTATGTGGTGCTGTCTGTCTGTGCAGGATCGATGCCGCTACTGGCCCGGGACAACATGTGTGACACTGATGTGTTGTCCTGAAAAAACTACCAGGGTCACCCGGTGTCGTGCAAGGTTGACGCTGTCAGCGGGCTGCCCGCATGTATTATTGCGCCACACAATCCTGGTGGCACTGTAGGACAGTGGTGCACACAGTGCTGTTTGCTCCACCGCCTGCTCAAATACGCCTTGTCTACCATAATCACCGCACTCAGGCTGACACTGCTTTGGTCAGGTTCACACTTTACATGTCAACGTGCCAGTTGTCATTGCTAGGTGTGTGCTGCCAGTCTGAACTTGTCAGTTGTAAACCACTGTGCTGCAAGAAGCAGCCAGTGGCAGTTGCTTCATTTGTGGCGTGTGGATCGTTTGAACAGTATTTGAGGCTGCAATGATTGATCTCGGTCCATGGATGCACAGACTCTCTTTCTTCCCGCTTGTCATGTGTTGGTTTCCTCAGTTGTCTTGAAGTTGTAAGAGGCAGTTGACTTGGTGTTGGTCCGAAGCCTAGTAATGTTGGGGTGTGCATGTTACGTGCTCTGAGCTGTCACTGGCCTGGTAGTGTCAGTCCATGTTGTTGCGGCAAGAGAAGTTGAAACCCCAGGGGAACCTTGGGCAAATAATTGACGAATTGCTTGAACTTGAGAACGTTATCACTGTGACCTCAGGCTGAGCATAGGTGGCAGCCCACTGGAGACTCGCTATTGAACAGCCGTCCATGCATTGTCCTAGCTGTGGCAGAAACAAAACTAGCAACTGCCCTGAGTCACATGTCAGCACTGCACCCGCCACCTGCCAGCACAGCCAGTGCATTGAGAACACAACAAGTCAGACAGCTCCCACTTGGCAAAACACACAATGTGTGACATGGCGTCATGCTACATATACGACAAGACCCAGCACACAAATATTGAGGTGGGACACAAGTACAAGCACTGCAACATGCACAACAATCACTGCAGGACCCATCCCTGCAGCTAACTAGCTGCGTCTGCTGGCGGCTGCTGCTGCAGTTGCATCTCAGCCATGTCTGCTTGCAGCTGCTGAACCCCTGCAATTGAACAGCCCCCAGGCTGCTGCTGCTCCTGCTGTATACATTCACCATCTTCCTGCCGCAAGTGCTGCTGCTGCTGCTGCTGCTGCTGACTGGAACCGAGCTCCTGCTCTGGCTGCTGCTGAACGTCCGCTTGGGGTTCAGGTGCCTGTGATGCTGCTGTCCCGGTTCTGCTGCTGCTGTTCCTGCTGCTGCTGCTGCTGTTCCGCTGCCTCCATGTCCCTGAGGTTGTCGTCCCCTGCCCCTTCTTGCGTTTGAGCAGCCACAGCTCTATCGCTGGGTGGCTGAAGTCAGGGTCCTGCTTGGACAGGGGCACCTTCTTCAGACTGAAGCTGTGTGAGAACAGGGTCGTGAAGGCTGACTGCACGGACTCACTGCGACGCTCATTGGCGACGATGACTGCATGCACACATGAAAAGCAGGGTGGGGGGGGGGGGGCAGTGTCAACTTTGGTGTGTGGGAGTGATGGGGGGACAGCAGATGAAGAGAGTGTGCCATGAAGGGTCCGAGGAGCGCAGCAGGTTGGGTGGAGTGTGTGGGGTCTTCTTCAGGCTGAAGCTGTGTGCGAAGAGGGTCGTGAAGGCTGACTGGACAGACTCACTGCGACGCTCATTGGCAACAATGACTGCAGGAGGAAAAGAGGGGGGGGGGGGCAGGAGGAGCAGGGAAGGAGATGTGGTGTGTGGCTTGATTGGGAAAGGGGTGGGTGGGTTGCGGCAGGACAATCACCAAGTAGGGAGCATGCGGCGATGATTGACAGCACTGGGCTACAGTGGGGTTGGGATGGGGTGAAGCTGTGAGAGAAGAGGGTCGTGAAGGCTGACTGGACAGACTCACGGCGACGCTCGTTGGCAACAATGACTGCATGCATAAAGGGAAGGCGGGGGGGGGGGGGGGGGCTCAGTGTATGTGTTGTTGCGGGGGGGGGGGGGGGGGGGGCAGCTTATGAGAGCGCATTGCATCATCAATGAGGGGTTGAGGAGCGATGTAAAGCGCAGGGGTAGGTTTGCTGAGGCACCTTCTTCAAGCTGAAGCTGTGTGAGAACAGGGTCGTGAAGGCAGACTGGACAGACTCACTGCGGCGCTCATTGGCAACGATGACTGCATGCACAATGGGAAGGCGGGGCGGGGGGGGGGGGGGCTCAGTGTATGTGTTGTTTGCGCTGGGGGGGGGTGGGGGGGGGGGGTGGGGGGGATGATGAGAGTGACATGCATCATCGCAGGGTTGAGGAGCGATGTAGATCGTAGGGGTGGGGTGGGTTCGCTGAGGTACCTTCTTCAGGCTGAAGCTGTGGGAGAAGAGAGAAGTGAAGGCTGACTGGACGGACTCACTGCGGCACTGGACGGACTCACTGCGGCAACAATGACTGCAGGAGGATAAAAAGGGGGAGGGGGGAGGGTTAAGCATGGGAGGGCAGGGGAGGGTTTAAGCCTGGGAGGGCAGGGGAGGGTTTAGCCTGGGAGGGCAGGGGATGGTTAAGCATGGGAGGGCAGGGGAGGGTTTAAGCCTGTACAAGGAAGGGGAAGCAGCCCGCAGGAGGGGGGGGGGGTGCCACCATCACACCAAGTGCGGCTGTCCACCGTGCCGCAATTGACACGTCATCATGCAAGCCCTGCATGAAGCAAGCTCCTGCCTAGCTGCAACAGGCACTGCCCGGCCCCTGACAGCCTGTCTCTCCACCACAACCTTGTTCATAAACCTAGCCAGTCACTTGCGATTTCATCCTCCCCGCCCCAAACTCCTTGTCAGCCCAGCCCACCCCCACCCCACCACATCCACCCCCACCTACTTGTTGTTCGTTCGTTGTTATTGCCAGCATCACCCTGTAGAGGTGCCGCAGTATGTGCTCGTGGTAGATGCAGTCAGCAGCCAACACGTAGTCAAACGCGGGAGGACACAGATCCTGAAACAAACAGGAAAAACAGCAGCAGCAGCAGCAGCAGCAGCAGCAGCAAACCTTGCCCAATGCCCTGCCTGCCCTGTCACCAGTTGGTTGTTGAGTGGAGCCCCAAGTGCAGTGTCTAGGCACAGTCAGAATGCAGTCCCTCCTCCTCTTGCCCTCCTCCGAAACAACAACGTTGTCTCAGGTGACCTCATCCCCAACACCAAGACTCAACGGCTGTGCACCCCTCTCAAAACTATTTGACCTTCCCTTCAGGACAGACATGTTTGACTCTGCATGCACCCCCTCTGCTGACAAACACACGTGTGCGTATTGGCATTTCATGTCAACATCAAGTTCTACCTGTCCTCACTACGGTAGTGCGCTTCAGGTGCTCATAAGCAAGCAGCACTCACTGCTTCCCCCCCCCCCAACACACCTCATAGTGCTGCGGCACACCAGTCCAGTTCCGCCACCTCCACCTTACCCACATGCACAGGTGGCTCTCATGGCCAGATGCTGAGGGAACACAGGGGCAGCAGGGGACACCAGGCGTGATGGCAGTCACGACCACAACCACCACAGCAGCAGCAGCAGCAGCAGGTCAGGCTGTTGTGAGAGGGGGTGGACCGACACAGCCTAGGCAGAGAGTGCTTGGCAGACCCTAGGGTGGCATGTGTGTGCACCGCAAGCAACAGATGACAGGGGGGCCTCTGCACATGCGCAGATACGTGTGACGATACCTGCGCAGGTACGTGTGACGAGGGTCAAAAAAACCTCTCACTGATGCTGCCAGCTTGGTTCCCCCCCCCCCCTCCTGTCACCCTCCCCCCCCCCCCCCCGCCTCACCCCTGAGTGCTGCTGTTGACAGGTTGTTTCGTAGTTCTCCTCAGCAGTGGCATCACTTCAGCAACATCAGTCAGCAGCACATTGGCACCTGGAGCAACAGGACAACGGGCCCAGGTGGGCAGCGGCGGCGGAGGAGGGGGGTTTACAAATGAGTGGCTGCTGGTGCATCCCTGTTCTCCTGTTCAAGTCCTCCTGTTCAAAAACCTGATAAGTTTTGTAGCATGCATGATGGCATCTACAGCAGGCGGTTGAATGTGGAGCATGTGTTGTGTGCAGCCCTGACCGCCCTGCCCATAAGTTGTTGCAAGTACACACCCACTAAAGTCCCAGGCTCGAGCATGCATTCTTTCCCCCACCTCAGCCATCCCTCACCAAGGTGCACACACAAATTAACACAGGGTCATCCATTCCCAGGCATGTGTTAGCGTCACAGCAGCACAGCCTTCACCTCCTGTCTCCCCCGGGCCCCCAAAAAGCCCCCCCCCCCCCCGGAGCCCCCCCCCCCCCCCTCTCCACCGATGAGTGCGAAGGCCAGTCCCGCCAGTCCCATGCCAGCCCCAGCTCCACGGCCCGCTTGCCACTGGCCTTGGGGCGACTGAACTCACCCTTGCGCATGTTCTGCAGGGGAAACAGGCAGACACAACGGTGATGGGGGGGGGGGGTAGAGCAATGAGGGGTGAGGGAGCAAACATGGGTGTGCGTGTGTGAGACAGGGGGGCCAACATGTGGTGCGGGTTGGCACCAACCAAACACCTTGGTACCTCTGCCCTCAACGACAAGTCCTCCCTGGTTGGACCAACTGTTTGGGTGCTTGACTGCATCAGGGTGCACCCCACATCTGCAGCACCACCTGCATAGTGCAACTGCAAAGCTGCTGTTGTCCCCTCCTCCCCATACATTGCTTCGAACCACACAAAAATGTGAGGCTTGCTGGATACCATACTACTGCTGCTGTCACTGTGAGCTGTTCTTTTCCAATGCTGCATGTTGCCGCTGCTGTCACCTTTTCAAGGAACTTGGCCAGCACTATGCTGGCGTCCCACACTGTCGTTCCCAGGTGCTCAGAGTGGGGTCCTGGGCCAGACGAAGGTTCACCCTGCAGCAGCAGCAGCAGCAGCAGCAGCAGCAGCAGCAGCAGCAGTTGTAGTAGTGGTAGGACAAGTGGCAGTGGTAGTGGGAGTGGTGTCAGCATAAGCAGCAGATTGTTGCTGGCTACAGGGTGGTAGCCAGCAGGCAATGCCTGGTGACAACCACAACAGCAGTTCCTTGCACTCCAGCCATTCCCTTGCACCATAACTGCTTGAGCCATGAATTCCTGACGTGTACTCCCATGCCCAGGTTCCCTCCCTCACACCCTGCAGCAGCCCCCCCCCCCCCAGTGCCCCCCCCCCCCCCCCCCCCGCTCACCCCAGCACCTCCTGCTCACCACTGTGCTGAAGTGGGTGTTCCAGCGCTCAAGAGTGTGCTTCTCACCCTTGCCAGCCATGATGACAAGGCTGCCCCTACAGCTGCTGCTGCTGCTGCTGTGCTGTTGCTGCTGCTGCTCCCACTGCTGCTGCTGCTGCAACTGCTGCTGCTGCTGCTGGTGTGACTCCTGCCCAGGTGCTGCTGCAGCCGTTGCTGCTACTGCTGCAACACCTGCCAAGGGTCTCTGTGTCTGCAGGGTGTGAGCTGAAGGTCACTGCTGCCAGCACTGCTGCTCCGTCAGAAACACACCCGGCTGGGTGAGGCTGCTGCTGCTGCTGCTGCTGCTTTGTCTGCAAGGTGATGTGACGAATGCTGGCTTTCGACAGCGCTTCAAACACCAACGAAGTCAGAACAGGCATTCAAACATTCGCTATACCTTGATGGTCATGTCAGTCGTTCAAATCAGTTTGATCTGCAAGCGACGATCTGCATTCTGGCTGGTCTGCTGACTGTCCGCTTTCCCGTCGCAGCAAGTCGAGCAACTACATTACAGTCTTCATCTCAACGTCTTTACCATGTTTCAAGCTCGCCTGGGCAGCGCTAGGCTGGGCACCTGCCCAGCAGTAGCAACACAGGCTGGTGTTGCTGCCCGAACATGTCTAAGGACATATTCGCTACGCAGATCGTCTGCAAAAGGTGCAGTTCAGATCTTCAGGAGTAGCAGTAGTCATGGCCTGGCAGGGCTGAGCTTCAGCAGCTGTCAGCTGCTGCGGTCTAGCGGTGAGTGTTGTGCTGGCGCCCTCCCTGCATGCACACCTGCCAAGTGATACAGCACGGAAGGCATCGCCATGCTAAGTGCATTTTCACATGCAAGATCGTCATGAGTCGTGGAAAGGAGAGGGGGGGGGGCACACTCAGTGACACGGTTGCAGGAAGAGCAGTGTTGCATGCCTTGGTTGTCGATTATGGTTGGTGCTGTCACAACACTGCTGCTGTACAGCCAGCTCAGACTGCATTGACGCCCACTCAGCAACCAACAAGCACTCACCCTTTCAGCAATGTTTGCTAAGCTACCAGACACTGACCACAAGACACCCCCCCCATCACCACTCACACGCACTGCTTCTTGCTGCAGTCATTCCCCGAGCACAAGCTGGCGGTGGCAGCAGTGGCAGCGGCAGCGGCGGCAGCAGTGGCGGTGGCGGCGGCAGCGGTGGCAGCAATGCAGCAGGAGGGGGTGGGGATGCCACCCCGCACCCCCTGCGCAACTGGACGTGGGCCTATGCAGCATTCCTGGCAGGTATGGATGGGGGATTTAGGGCCTTCCAGGCGTACTACGCCATAGTATGATTGGTTGCACAGAAAGGGAGGGGAGCGGCCTAGGGGGAGGGTCAACTGGAGTGGGGTGAGAAGGGGGGGGTGTTTGTGGAGGAATGGGCCGTAAAGAATTGCAGGTGGGGGTGGGGTGTGGTTGATAATAGGAGGGGATGGGATCAAGAAGACTTGGGAGGGACTGCAGTGAGACTGGAAGGGTTTAGGGTTTATTGCATTTTGAGGGGAAATGGTGGAAGGGGGGCGAATTGTGTTGTGGGGGAGTCCGGCCGTTGAAAATCGCAGTGTAGTAGGGTGGGGGTGTGGGGGGGGGGGGAGGAGGAGGAGGTGTCTGGCGGTAACGCACCTTGGAAAAGGCTGCAGTGAGGGAGTTCCCCTGATCCGGAAGATCGAAGAGCTATCCTGCAGTGAGCTAGAGAACTAGCAGGGTCAGCACGTTGCAGCCAGACGCTGGCTGGCTGTGAGGGACGGGCTGGCAAGGGGCCAGCTGGAGTTGTGTGGATCAGTGCTCTGTGGAACTTTCAGGGGCCACTGGCGGCACCGCTGCATTTTGTATCACAGGCAGCCAGCGCCCCTCGTGCGGCACTCGTATTCACCATACAGCACCCCCCCCCCTGCTCCTCCCAGGGCCAACAACATGACCATCTGACTGGATGTCTTTCAGGACACTGTGCTGAGATTACCACCACGACCCCCCCTGCCTTCTGACACTTTCATCTGCAGTTGGGGGCACCATTGCTGTTGTCAAGGCGGGCAGCCAGAAGAGTCTCACCAGCGCCGCCACACTCATCCTCAACCCATGACACACCCATGATCGGCCACACTAGGGTTAGCCTGCCAACCCTGAACCCCTAGCCTGTATACGCAGCCT
The DNA here is from genome assembly GCA_007449985.2 of Desmodesmus armatus. Taxonomy (NCBI): domain Eukaryota; kingdom Viridiplantae; phylum Chlorophyta; class Chlorophyceae; order Sphaeropleales; family Scenedesmaceae; genus Desmodesmus; species Desmodesmus armatus. Next base: position 258,324 of record VIIQ02000584.1, read on the forward strand.
GCCCCAAATCTCATCTGACTATGTGTCCCTGCCACCTGCTGTTTCCGCTTGCTACCTCAATTCCAGTCGGCGGCACCATCGCATTCGTCAAGGCAGGCAGCCAGAAGAGCCTGACCAGCGCCATGGGTGCAGCCTCATCCTCACACTCAGCGCCCGTAAGATGTTGAGGGGGCACGCTAGGATCACGCTCCTCACCCCTAACCCTGAACCCTTGGTCTGTACACGTAGCCTGCCCCAAACCTCATCTGACTATGTGTCCCTGCCTTCTCTGCCTGCTCGCAGTCGGCGGCACCATCGCATTCGTCAAGGCAGGCAGTCAGAAGAGCCTGACCAGTGCCATGGGTGCAGCCCTCATCCTCACACTCAGTGCCCGCAAGATGATGCTGGGCTCAGCGCGCGGCAGCATTGCGGTGTGCCTGGCCATATCGGTGTTTTTGTCGGTTATCATGGCGGGGCGCTACAGCAGGAGCAGGAAGGTCATGCCGGCAGGGATGACGGCGGCCGCGTCGATTGGCATGAGCGCTGCATACATCTTCAGCCTCATTGCGTGATGAGGGGCTGGGGTGTAGACACAGGGAGTGTTGGGGCTTGCTGTTTGATGGTTTAATGTACTGTGTTTCAAGTGACCGTGTATTGGTGTTGTTATCGTGTGACGCAGTTGCCTTGGGGCAGTGCTGCCTTGTGAGTTGTCAGTCAATGTAGTGTGTTGTGAAGTTATGGCTGCTGCTACGATGAGGTGTAAATTGTGAGTGCTGATGTGGTGAGGCATATGCAATATGTGTGAACGGGTGCCCTGATGTGGGACGGGCAGTATGCCGCAGTACCAACAGCATTCGGTGTGTGCCAGGATGACAGACTTTGGCACTGCTCGCCTTGTTTCTGCAACAACTTGCAGTCCGTGAGGCAACCTATTGTTGGACACTGAGCTGTTCACTTATTTTCAGCAACTGCAACAGTAGGTGTCCAGCTCAGTCGACGTCACCCATGCAGAGATCTGCAATCAACAGTGGGCACGCATTACACATTGTCACAACAGCAGGCCACAAAGAAGGCCTTCAGAGTTGTTCCTCAAATAGTCATATGCCACCATACTACTTAGACGGATCAAGCAGCATCCTCCTGTACAACATCACCCTGCAGGGACTGCCGCAGTGTGCTGTATGCCTCAAGCAGATGCTCTGCTGGGGCTGCTGTTGCAGTCACTAGTAGTGGCTGATGGTCACCACTTGGAGTGACAGCCTGAGCAAGCAGCCGATCTAGTGTTGCTGCTGCTGGCTGGCTGTGCTCCATCAGCCTCTCTTAATGCCACTCCTGCCGCCACCGCCGCCGCCGCTGCTGCTGCTGCTGCTGCTGCTGCTGCTGCTCCCTCAGGCCTCCATCTGCTTGACCAGCTGTGTCCAGTGCTGCTTCTCGTACTGCTGAGGTGTCATGAAGTCAGGGTCCCTGTAGGACCTCCAGCTGAACTTGTGGCAGTCAAGGCACAGACACTCTGACTCCCACACACGCTTGCCACGACACCACGTCTGAGGGATGAGGGGGAGAGAGGGTGGGGTGGGGGGGGGGGGGCGGTGGGGGGGGGGGGGGGGGGAGAAGTCTGTCATTCAGGAGGTCACCTTCCGGGAAGGGCGGGGAAGGAGGGGAAGGGGGGGGGGCTGGGGGTGACCATAATGCTGAAGGCAACACGCAGGCTCTGGGATGGTGACGATAGGGGCAATCTGCAATTGTTACTTGCATGTGCACATGTGTCCAGACACAACTTGTTCGAAGTTCGGCTCGAGCCAGTGGCCGCCAGGCTAGCGCAGTGGACACTGTCACATGGTGGTGTGGCCATACCCAGCCCCTGTCACCTGTGTGAAGGCGTGCTCCTTGGTATTGCTGCTGCCACACGCCAGGCACTCAGGGAACTCCTCGCTCTTCCTGAATCGTGCTGCCCACTCCTCCACGCTCATCACCCTGTAGCCACTGCCTACACTTGGGTTGACTTCAACAGGGTCACCTGACATCACCTGGACACCGGGAGAGATGGGGGGGGGGGGGGCAGTGACTGTGTGTTGGTGTTAGTGGAGGGGGGAGCAGAGGGCCATTACTGACGCAGCTGGATGCCAAAGGTGGTGGGGGGGGGGGGGACATAACAGCGTCTAGGCCGCGCTTGCAAGCAGTGCCGTTTGTGGCAGCAAGCTCAACAGGTTTTGGAGAGCTGCATCGTTGCATAGACGATTGAATTCATGTCTTTCCTGCCCCAGCAGCAGCAGCAGATTTGAGGTAGTCTCTGCCTGCCTGCACACTGCCACAGCCGCTAGCTGACTTTCCCGCACCTTGCTCCACTCCATGCGGTGGACCTTCACCTTGGGCGCATCACCGACCTCGGTTTGCACAGGAGCCCGCAGGTCCTCGTTGTATTTTGGCACAGTCGACATCTGGTCGCAGCGCTAGATAGACGGAAAAAGTTGGTTGTGGAGCTTGAAGTTGATGCAGGTAAAATGCCTGAGCAGCACCGACCAGTGAGGATGTGGTCGCAGGGTGAGTTTGAGGCTCCGAGGCTCGCCAGCACAAGCCTTCCCAGCAGCTGCAGCCAGCAGCCTTCTTGAAACACACAACAGGCTGTGTTGACGCCAGGAACGACATATCTTCAATGCTCGTCGACAGACGTTTTGGATCTGGCGACGGTAAGATTCCATGTACAGTACATGCATGCGCATGGAAGTATGGCCGGTGTGCGGCTGAGATCAGCTGAAGCCCTCACAACAGCATATATGCGCTCAGATGTCACGTGTACATCATGCTGTATCAGTCGAAGTCCTTGTTACACGTTGATTTTGATAACATTACGTGTCGATGTGTGCATGTGCCCTTGGCCTTCAGCCGGCGAGTGAGGGTCTACCTTGGACATGTTGTAATCAATGCGCAGGTCATCGAAAGCCTGTCGAATCAGATCTTAGAAAACACCGGATATAAAGGCAGATTCCGCGACACCTCATCAATCTACGGAAGGCGAAGCTTGCCTCTCTGCAGCATGAGGGCCACAGCGATCTCTAGGAAGGGTTCCATACGAGTTTTCTCATATAAAGATGCAGCTCCGAAGCCTCTACGACCCAAGCGAAACAGCAGCAGCAGCAACTTCAGGAGGGGCCAGCAGGGCAGCAGCTCCCAGCAGCAGCTGGTGGCTTTCGTGCAGGTATGCATCCCATTACATACGACGTATATGCTCTATTGGCTGGCGCAGCATTGGTACAGTTTGTGTCGGAGTAAGATCCACACCGTCCCAGTTCCTCACCGCTGCTGCTGTCTGGTGTGTGCAGGAGTGGGGCCCTGTGCTGCAAGCTGAGGTGCGACAGACCGATTGACTTAACACATCAAGCCACAAATAGAACAGCAATTAAGCTGAACACCTTGCTTCAGGGCCTAGCACCGAGCAGCACACTCCTAAACCAGCACCCTGCTGCAATCAACTGCACGCATGCGCATGCGCATGCATGCATGCGCGTGCGTGCGTGCATGCGCGCGCGTGCGTGCGTGCATGCGTGCGGAGGGGGCGGCCTGAGCCCTTGCTGCATGTATAGTTGGTGCTCTGGTGGGGCGCAGCAGCTTGACCTGTCCACACTGACCGCTGGTGCTGCCATGCATGGTTCTTATTCAAACTTAGAGGGGGGGGGGGGTCAGCTGGCCTCACGGCTATCGCAAGGCCAGTGCCTAAACCACTACCACATAGCCTTGTCGTGACCCTGTCTGGTGTCGGTTCTTTTGGTGCACTGCAGAAAGCCAAGTTTCAGGCGGCAGCTGACAGACTGGCCAAGCTTGAGCAGGTAAAGCTGGTGGTGGTGTCGGGGGGGGGGGGGGGTCCGATGCAGCATTGGCTGGGGGGGGGGGCGGCGTTGAGCTGTGTCATCAGCAAAGCAGTGGAGTGGCGCAGCATCTGAAAGCCACAACGGGTGGTGTCTTGGGGTACTGCTGCCTCGACCCACACCACACCCTCAGTTGAATCAACCAAGATCCACAGCAGCCCACCCACAAGGAGGTCCATCCTGTCACTGCATGCATTACCTTTCTGCCCAGACACACAACTGTTCAACACACACAAAACCATAGAGCTGATCGGCTCACCCTGTGCTTGTGTCGCAGGCGCTGCTGTCTGCACCACCCAGCCCGCCCCATCCAGGCTTGGATCAGCCAGCAATCAGGCTGACAGCAGCCCACACACGCACACGCTGGCCCCTTGCAAAGGACACCACCAGCAGCAGCAGCAGCAGCAGCAGCAGCAACAGCAGCCTGCAGCTCAGCCCAGCTCAGGAGCCTGCTGTGGCATTTCCAGTGTCAGGGGTTGGTTGTGTGAGTGAGGTGTTGCAGCTGCGTTCATCAGTGCAGCAGCTGGCTGCTGCTGAGAGGGAGGTGGCTGACATGATGAGCGACTGCATGGCACTGCTGCTGGTGAGCTGGGTGGGAGAGTGGGTATGTTATTTTGGGCGGGAGGGGGTGCAGCCATCGAAGCAGTGCGCATGGAACTTGGGGGGGGGGGGGGGTGCAGTCATCGAAACAATGCGCGTGATTTGGGGGGGGGGGGTGCAGTCATCGAAACAGTGCGCATGGAAACTGTGCGCGTGGAAACTGTACATGGCCACAGCAGCAGTGATATCAAGGATGCATAAGAGTGCGAGGGTCGTTGAATGAAACAACGCGTCCAGCAGCAGCAGAAGCAGAAGCAGAAGCCCCAGTGATGTCTGTGCTGACAAGCAATGCTGCGGTTCACGGTGTTGCTGTGTCACACTTTGTATGTGCAGGCCACAACAGCAACAGTTGTCCAAACCACCGACAGCAGCAGCAGTCATGTGTCAAACATTGTTCCATGGCTAGCACTGCCAGCAGAGCCAGCAGCAGCAGCAGCAGCAGCAGCAGCAGCAGCAGCAGCAGACCGACCCGCCCCGAGAGCAGCAGTGGTGTCACCGGTCGTCGCTGCTGCCAGAGGTACTGACAATGAGCTGCTGGCTTTGCCACCAGCACCAGCACCACCAGCAGCGGCAGTGGGCCAAGCTGTTGAGCAGCTCGTAGCTGTCTTCCTTGACAATGCTGCCAACATCACTGCTGACGCAGCAGCAGCAGCACCAGCACCAGCACCAGCAGCAGCTCACTCGTCCCCGCTGTACCTCCGCCTGCCCCAGCAGCAGCAGCAGTATGAGGAGGCAGTCAGGCAGGGGCTCAGGGTGGTCACACTCACCACAGCACTCAACAGCAGCAGCAGCAGCAGCAGCAGCAGCAGCGAGGTCGGCGGCAGCAGCAGCAGCAATGGCGGCTGCAGCTGTGGCAGTCTGTGTGTGGAGGAGCTGGCATGGATGAATCAGCAGCAGCAGGAGGGCGGCTGTTGGGGCCTGGAACAGCTGGAGCTGCAGGCGGAAGAGACAGCAGCAGCGGCGGCGGCAGCAGCACTGGAGGAGGTTGTCAGCAGGTGAGATTGGAGGCGGGGGGGGGGGGGTAATCGTGCATGGGGTGGTGGGCGCACAACCCTTGTGAATTCTGCACAACACCATACATGCGGCTTTTCTATCAAGTGACACATTTTACAAAGTCTTAAAGTGCGACAACAACTCTTTCTGCAAAACTGAATTGCTGATACTGTGTTGCTGCTGTGCTGCTGTGCTGCTGTTTGCTACAGTCCGCCTGGTCAAGCTGACCACCAGCCCAATGGGTCCGACACCCTCCCTGTCATCAAGGTGAGACACATGTACCTGACTGACTGACAGAACGGTGCCTTGGATAAAATGTCCTGCTGCCCACTGCACAGTGTGTGATCCCGTCATCAGTCACGGATCTGACTGTGTTTCTGCATCCTGAACCCCCGTCCCGTTCACCCCTGTCAATTCAATCCTTGTCCTCTCTGCCTGCCCTTGCCCTCCCTCCTACCACTGTTTGGCTCTGCACTGCACCCTAACATCATGGTGACCCCCTGTCATGACCCACCCTCACCTTTCGCACCCTCCCCCCCATAAAGTTTGACTCTTGTTTCTGTAATGCCTCCCACTTTCGTCACACCCCTGCCTCAATCCCCCTGTGTCCCTCAGGTTGAGGTGGGTGTGCAGATGCGCACGAAGCCCGGCCAGCGTCTGCTGCTAGTGGGCAGCCACCCCTCCCTGGGCAGCTGGGACCTAGCTAGGGCCTGGAAGCTCAAGTGGAGCGATGGACACTGGTGGAGGGGATGCCTGGAGCTGCCTGCTGATAGCAGGGGGGTGGAGTTCAAGGTGGGAGCGGTTTGGGAGTTTACTTGAGGGTTTAGTGGTTGGGATGTGAGGGCGTGGAGGCGGGGAAAGGTTAGGACTTGAGGGGACACCTCGTGAACTGAAGCATCACGAGGTGTAGGTGCTGTGAGGGAGTGGGAGTGCGCATAAGTGGAGCGATGGACACTCCAAGGTGGTGGAGGGGGTGCCTGGAGCTCCCAGCTGACAGCATGGGGGTGGAGTTCAAGGTGGGCACACCTGGGGCCCTTGCTGTGAGGGTGTGATGAGTGGGCGCAACGGCTGTAGGGGCGTGCAGCGGGGGTAAGCAGCATGCAAAATAAGGAGGAGTGATTGATGGGGTGTACGGATCTGTAGGGAGTTGTCAGGTCAAGCAGTTGGCAGACACACAGACACTCATTGGAATTGCAAACCCTACAGACTCTTTTACTGTGTCACCAGCTGACCCTGCTGGCACCCAGTGACGACTGTTCCATGAATTTCAGTTGGCTGTGCCCGTTTGTACACATATCAAATGACACACTCATTGGCTGGATGCACTTCCTGTGTCTCCACACGACACAACTAGGAACACCCCCATCTGTCCACGCAGCGGCAACTTTGTGTTTGAGTTTCTCACCTTGAGAGCATCGTGCTGCAGTAAGTTTGACATGTTTTTATGTGCCCTGTCTGTGCTGTGCTGTGCTCCCCCCCCCCCCCCCCCTCCTCCCAGGCTGTGTTGAAGTCTGCTGAGTCCACTGTGTGGGAGCGTGGCAGCAACAGGCAGGTCAAGCTGCAGGGACAGCAGGGACAGCTGGCAGTGCAGTACGCATTCCAACAGTAGTGAGCATGGCCGGTGACACACTGTGCTGATGGCCTGATGGTCTGGCGATGCACCGCAGCACCACAGGAGGCCTGAGGAGGCAATCTGGGCCAATGCATCTTCCGGATCAACAAAAACTAGAAAATCACTGTGGGCTGGTGGCGGCATTTGTGGTGGCAGCAGCAGCGGCAGCAGCAGCAGGACACTCCTTCAGGTGTCCACCTATCTGCGCTCTCTGCCGGGGGTGGGAGGGGGAGGGGGGGCTTCAGCGACTTTGGGTCCTGTTCAAAGATCTGTTGGTGTTGATCTTTGGCCACGCACCTGGGCCCCCAACAGAGCAGTTCTGGTGTTGGGCAGTCGTGTGGCATCGGCATGTCAGCATGTCTGACAGACCGCAAGGTGTGTCTTGTTGTGGTGCATATCAGGCTGTCGAAATCAATCCTTGGCTCTTGGATTGACAGCCAAAGGGGTCAGAGTAGCGCGGTGGTTGCAGTGCTAGCACTAATGTTGGTTCAGGCGCTGGGACTTGGTATGGTGGGGTCTGGTTCATCTTCTTTGCGAAATGCAGAGCCGCTGGCTGTCTTATGGATGAGATCGTGCTGGTGGCAGGTATGTGCGGCTGGCTGGCTGACTGGCTGGTTGGCAGTAATTTACCCAAATGATACTATCCCAGAAATAACAGAGGCCAGGGTTGGGTCAGCACAGCACAGCATGCTTCAGTCCAGTATCTGTGCATGAAGGAGATACACCTATGTTGCTCTTCCTTGTACCAGATGCGCTGGGGTTGCAAACCTATTCTGCTCAGCAGATCAGGCTCATCTTTGTGGCACATGCGCTGGGGTTGGCAGGCGCCCTTTGGCTTCCCTCCCCCCACCCTCTCCAGTTGTGATCACCCTCTGTCACTCGGCTGCCAAGCTGAGTGTGGTAGCTTGAGGTGTGGTGTGTGTAGTTGCAGGGCTGGGAGGGGATCTGGGAGGGGATCTGGAAGGTTGCCTTGCGTGTTGACGGAAGTGTCTGTAGATCATTGCTGCAGGTTGGTTGAGCCAATAATTCAGCTACAGTGACCGCACGTGCCTTCTTGCACAGGGCTGATACGTCTTATACGTGATGATGGCGGTGTCAGGGTTGAGTCAAGCAGCAGTCATGTGAAGGCTCAGCAACAACCACCCATGCATCCTCCTGCCCCCTGCGGGGTTTGCCAGTCCATGGCAAAGTGCAGCGGCTGCACCTCAGCTGCAGTTGTCACACCCTCACACCCTCCATGCCTCATGCCAAGCCAGCACTGTGTTTCTGTGTTCCATGCTGCCTTTGACGGTTGCACAGCTGGCAAGTGGTGTCAGCTGATTCCAATGCGAGTGAACGGCTGGCATAAGTCCAGTCGCGGGCTTCAATGCCGCACTTGTGTTGGGGCTAGCAGGGTTATCCTTGTGGTTGTGCATGCAGAGCCTTCAGGCTCACCCAACCTCCATGCATGCCAAGGAGTACATGCCAGGGTGATCGACAGTCAGGGCCTGCCCTGTGCTTCATGCGACAGTATCTGCTGATGTTTGCCGCTGTGGAGGATGCAAGCCCCATGACAGTCAGACCAGTGGTACACCGTGGTACTGACCATACTAGGTGTGCTCGTTTGCAGTGTGTTGCGTCTTGGACAGTATCGTTTTTGTGCTGATCGGACAGGGTGTCATTGAGGGCTGCAGGCTGTCAGTCCGGCAGCCACAACAGCAGTGTTGGTAGCTGTGGCTTGCCACTGTGCAAGCGCAGTTAGGCAAGATGCAGGGCTGGGCAGTAGGTAGTGCTCATCCGTGTGAGGCTTGACCTTGGGCCCCCGGCATGCTGCGCAGCCACGGCTGTTGCGTGTGGCCAGCCGGTTGGGGTTTGCTCCACCTTGTCTTCATCAAAAAAATAGGTAGTGCAACATGAGCTGTGAAAGGTCATCAAGCACAACTCACCCCCCCCCTTCCTGACTGTGTGGTCACATGCTACCTGGTCCCCATGACATGGGGTGTGCTTGACCTTGAGCCGCCGGCAGCCTCGGCTGTTATGTGTGTGGCCAGCCGGTGGGGGTCTCCCCCCTTGTATTCACCAACAAAGACAAGGGGGTGTGGCACATGTCAGCGTTGGTCCTCAGCAGCAGCGCTGTAGCAAAGCCACCCCTGGTTTACTTTTTGGGGGAGCTCAGCAGCTACCGGTTGTACAGTCATGTTGGCTGTCCCTGCAGTTGTGTGTCTGTGTGTATATATATTCCTGTCCAGCTGTGTTTGATGGCGTTGTTTGTGCAGTTGTTTGTGTATGCTGTCGACTCCCACAGCCCAGACCAGAACCCCACTAGGCTGGTGTTGTGTACAAGCTCCCTCCTCTGCAGGTGCCGCAGCACTCATGTGGTAAACATGCACAGGCTGGTTGTTGACATGTGTGAGCCTCGCCAGGCTGGTGTTGCTTGTCTGTACACGGACTCCCTCCTCTGCAGATGCCGCAGCAGACACTGTCACCACCATCAGTGATATTATGATATTGTATGTACATGCTGGATGCAACTCATGTGTTAAACACACACACACAGCCTGGTTGTTGACATGTGTGAGCCTCACCACGTTAGGCACCTCCAGAGGATGCCAGGTTGGTCGACTGTGCCAGCTAGGCTGGCTCCCTGCCACGTTGGTGCAACGTACATGCTCCCTCCCCCTCTGCACATGCCACGTACAGCAGTGGTGTACAAAGCCGGGCGCAGTCTGGTTGCTGGCACTTGTGAAATGGCATTGCCGGAGGGAACACACAGTAGTAGCCGTCAAGGGCAGGAGCTGTATCATGTGGCTTTTAGCGGATGGCAGATGTGTCTGTTGACCACGGGAGCCCCATGGCGATGGCACTGGGTTGCTGGCTGCGTTGCCGTAATTGGGGTCATGTTTCAGGGGTTTGCTGCTGTGTTGTGTGAAGCTTTGTCGACTGTTTTTGGTGCAGCTGTGGGAAGGAAAGCAGTGATAGCCTATCACCTGAGGATGGTAGCTGACACTCTGCCCTGTGGGGATATTTGTGTGCTGGCTTGGTGCCAGATGTGGGTTGAGTTTTGTGTTGGGTGCCGCACCATGTGGGAATCGCCTGTAACCATCACATGGCACGCTATGGCATGGTTTGGGGTTGATTGGGGCTTGCTTTTGCTAGAGTGTGGCAGTTCAAATGTCTGCACAAGTCCCTCGAGTAGCGCCCCAGAGAAGGGCGGCAAGCCACTGTGGCTCTCAAGCTACACCGTCACTTGAAAAGCGGGAGTGGGGCTCTCCGAGAGCAGGCTTCATTGCGTCTTGTCACAAATTACACCACAGTTCTTGCTGCCACACTGCACCCTGAACAAGCTGCATATTGAAAGCAAGCAGCCTGCCGGTGTCACAGCCGCTCTTGTGCGGGTGGGCGCCATTTTGATTGCACAACACGGCTGCACCATCGTACACCACTGACTGATGAGCCATCATTCCTTGCTGACCCCAGAGACTTGCACCAACAACACAACATGCATGAGCAACTTTTCATGTGGGTGCACGCAGCTGCTTGCTGTGGCAGGAAGGGCAGGGATATCACTGACGTGGCGTGACGCCCCATCCTCTTTCTCTGCTCCCTAGGGGCAGGACTATCCCGGGGGTAGACTGTGTGTTGCTGCATCAACTGCAACCCTACTGCAAGGGTGGGACCGCAACACACTGCACATATGCCCCTATCAAGGCACTCCAAAACAGGCCAGTACTAGTAGCAGGAGTCACAAAAGGTCATATTTTCCATGTGGAGGCGGGGGCCAGCTCTTGGCTGGGGATCAGGTCACACCCGCTCCAATTCCTTTGTGCAACACACGATAAGGACACTGAGGGGCTGCACAACGCAGGGTACTAGATCAACTCACAGCTGGATCACCACCCATACTATCACGCCCTGCTGCCTGCCGGACCCACACCCCTGATTGTGATATGCCTCACCCATATCAACATGCTGCAGACAAGATCACAGGGGCAAGCGCACATGCGTTCATGGCACATGCACAACCAGTCGTTGGGCAAAGCGTGCAAGGATATATACTATCGCGATCCTTGCACACGCTGCTGACATTCCTTGCAAAAAAAGCTCTACAGCAAGCACAACAGACATCAACCACACACATGCAGCCCTCACTTCACTGCCGGCAGAGTGGACGGGTCAGCTGCTGTTTTTCATGACAACTGCCAATGTTCAACAACTGGGTCCCAGCCCCACTGGATGCCATGACAGCCTGACCACAGAGTGAGGTCAGTGTGACTGCTGGGGCTCACAGCATGAGGGCCAGGGCCAGGCTGGCGGCAAACAGCAGCACCTGCAGTCAGCAGCAGCAGCAGCAGATATCATCAGCATCATTGTTCATACACTGAATTTGAAGTGCTGGACAACAATGCAATCCGGGTTTTGCGCTGACACCTGGCTTGTCTGCACTACAGCGACTCCCAACCCCGCCTTTCACCAACGAGTGTGCCGCAATTGCTGCCAGTGGCGCCCGCACCCCACTTCGATGGCCAAACCACCGTACATATGGACCCATTCCCCAGGCTGCTCACCATGAGCTGTGCTCCTAGTGGCCCTGCCCCGCTGCGGCATGCCACCAGCATTGCTGTGCCGTTGGTGGTGCATGCTGTGTCCCTGCTCTCATAGCACTTGAGGTCCCGGGGGGACTTGTACACCTTGGTGGTGTCAGCAGGGCACTGCAGGAGGAGAGGGGGGGGGGGGGGGGGGGAGGACACGGCAGGACAAGACCCGGTCAGGGTTCAGGCATGCTGTTGAGGGAAAGAGCTGTCACGGCTGATCAGGTTGCTCAGATACTATGAGAGGGCTGCACATCCCACACATAGCGTCAAAGCTGTCAATTGGAGTAGCCCCCCCCCCCCCCTGCACCCCCATGCATGCTGCTTACTGCTCTTGCATATGTCCCCTTGCCTGGCACCTCCCCAATACCCGTAATGGTTTCGTCTTCTGCGCTGTCGCAGTGCACGTGCTGTGCTGAGCTGTGCTGTGCGAGCATAACACCCCCCCCCCCCCCCCCCCCGCGCGCTCCCCTCCCTCACCGTGATCTCGCTGAATGCCAGGTCCTTGCCGCATGTGGGTGGTGGGCAGACCTTGGCGAAGTCTGCGCAGCTGCTGATCTTGACGCATGTGTTGGTGGTGCTGCAGCACCCCTCACCCTTGGGGCAACCACTGCCAAAGGGGTTGGCCGCATCTGCAGGATGAAGAGGGGCGGGGGGGGGGGGGGGTGGGGTGGGTGAGCGGGTCATGTTGTGCAGCAGAGTTTGTGCAATGCTGTGCTGCGGCATGACTGATATGAGTGGCAGCAGGTTGTCAAGCTGGTGTTTCTCTGGTTTGTGGCATTGAGGCTGGGCAGTGGGAACAGGGGTCATCAGATGGAATGGCATCTGAATGCTTTGCTGTGCCAGCTGCTGCCATGCGCGCCTGCCATACATAACAGCCGTCTGCTCAACAAGCTGTGCTGCAAAGCAGGTTGTGCAACGCTATACTGCATCCCAAACAGGCAAGACAGACTCCTGCTGCACAACCCCCAATAGCTCTCCTCCTCCCCCACCCACCCCCACCCCACCCCCCACAGCAGTGCTCACCAGTGCTGCAGGTGATGCCGCTGGTCATGTTGCCGGTGAGCTTCTGACCTGCTGCCAGCTGAGCGCCCAGGCAGCACAGCACCACGGACAGGGCCAGGGAACGCATCCTGCTGCTCAAGTGACACACAGGCACTGCTGCTGTTGCGTGGAGCAGAGCTAGCGAGCTGCTAGCTTCGCCTATATTATCAATGCCTATTGCTTCGTGGCGTATACACGTCCCAAGCGCTAGCCAGTGCCTGAGCTGAGAACGCAAACGAGCTGGGTGGTTGGGTGGGACAAATACGTGCAATTGCACTTGCACTTGCAAGAGACTGACGTCGTATTTGTCTGATTGAAGTATGACTGATTGCCTGTTAGTGCGTTCTTGGCTTCACGCCTTGACCCGGATCCGCGGGTGCACCGGTGACCCCCAGCTGGTGAGTCAGCGAGCAGGAGGAGCGATGAAGAAGTTGTGCAGGGATTTGCTTCTGGAAGAGGCGATATTCTCTCCCGCATAAGTCCCATGCTGCCCTGCATCCTGGACTGGAACAGCCTGTGACCTCTTTGCTGCTGTGCCGGTGCTGTGCCCCCAACCCAGGCAGCAGCCGACAATTGCTTGATAGGAACAATCTGGCCTTGTGAGACTGCAGGATCCATGTGTGAGCTAAGCGCTTGTTGTTACAGAGCCTATCCACAACAACACGAACTCCATGCTTGGCTTTCCCCTTCCCCACCCAAACACACACATACACACAATTGGAGCATCACGAGAATGGCCCAGCCCCAGCTCAACCGCTTCCCAGCACCACCAACACACACACAAACTCTGACCACACAGGCAACACACCACCCCTCACCTTCACCAGCACACAGCCCCCTCCCTACCTGCCTAACACATCAACGCACAAAGCTGCATTCTGAGCACACTGAGATGGGCAGAGACCCTCTGCCGTAAACACTCACACACCCCACACAAGTTCTTCAGAGGCTTTCATCAGTGCAACCAGGTGCCTGGACATCCATGCTAGGGCACAGCAAAACAGCGCCACGAGGGGGCACAGCCAGGAAACACACAAGACCGCACAGCCAGGACACATACATCACCCGGCACAAACATCAGTTCAGATGCACAGTATGGCAAGCCTCTCACACAGGGAGAGTGCACATAGGAAAGTAAGTAGGCACGTGCAGCAAAACCAACCCATGCAGCTGAGAAAGCACAGGAAGCTTGACGCAGTATGGAAAGAAGGAAGCCGCACCCCGGCCTCAGCCACAGCCCAGTACACTTGACCAGGTGATACACGACAAGCTGGGAGAGGCACTGCAGTATGCAGCAAACACCAGGCCTGACCGCCACAGTCCGTGCACAAGCAGTGCCTACAAGCTGGTGGCAACAAAGGTGCAGCAAGCGACCGCCAAGGGCCTGAGGAGGGTCGCGCTCACAGGGCTCCAGCAGTGACATCGCACCAATGCAGGGGTGCTCTTCAAAGCACAACAAAGGCCAGACACAGGGCCGTCGGGCTGCGAGCTGCAGCCGCTCTGTGGTTCAGAAGGTGCTGGCACATGGTAGCAGCACCTACACGGTGACGGCAGCAACAGCGTGCCAGAGTGCTGGGCAGCGCTGCTGCGTTGCCCGCCACCACGCCTATTAGTGAGGTAGAAGCAGTGTGATCATGACAAAAAGTGACGGGCTGCACAGACAGCGCCCGCTTGCCAATCTGGTAATCTGAAAGGAGAGCGCACAGCAACACACGCAGGCCCCGCAAGGAATTCAAACAATTCAGCATAAGCGCTATGACAATACACACACTCAGGCCACCAACGCGCAAAGGGAAGGTGCCGTATGCACCAGTATCCGCCAAGACTGCCGCGATCACCGCACATGGAAGGCCCCTAGTGAATTACCGGGCTACTGGCAAGCATGAGAGAGACATCAACCAGCCAAGCACCACGCAACAGAGAACGTGTGTTTGGCAGACAGCATGATCGTGCCAAGCCGGCAGGCCCAGGTATGTGGGCGCATGCAGCGCGCAGTGTAATGACAGCAGACGCGCAGCCGATTTCGACAAGCCAAAAAAAGGGGTCACTGCAAGCCACTACTAGTTCGATCAAGCACTACCCGACATCTGTACTCATAGAATGTGCCAGCACAGTGATGCTGATGCTGGCAGTAACCAGCGCTGATGCATATGAAAACACACTAGGACTCCATCACACCAACTGGACTGGCTTGCTGGCTGAGCGCTGTCGGCCACCATTGTGCCATCACCACCCTGCAAAAATCCAGAAGCACAAAACACATAATCCATCCCACACGCACACACCACAACACAGGATTCACCCAGCAGACGCACACACCCAAACGTGCGCCCACAGCAGTCTGGGAAGTGCGCCAACACGTACCACACATTCAGCGTAGGGAAAGCCACCCACACAGCACCACCACTGCTTGCCGCTTGTCGTCACTCCCAGGCAGCCGCAACTGCCCCATTTTCGTGAAGGTTGGGCAGCCAATGTGTGTTGTGCTTGCTGCTGCGCAGGGCACGAAGAGCAAGCCAGCCCACCTGCTGCGACAGATGGCCCAGCTAGAAGAAGACTTTTGCAGCCACCCAAACCCCCCCCCCAAAACCCCAACACACCAGAAGTAGGCGGACAACAGCATGCCCATACTCAAAAACACATACTTCAAGGAGCAGGGCCCACCAGCTGTAAAAAAGGGGGCCGCAGGACAGAAACAACCATTGCGGGCAGGCGTGCAGGCCTACCCAGCACTTGATTCACCCCGCTTGATCACTGCTCCGAACCTGCATGAAGGGCCCTGCCCTGGTACGGCCAGCTGCAGGCAACCATGCAAATTGAAAGAGTGATTGACTCAATACCCCACGGAGCCACGCTGGCCTGACACTGCTGCAAATGCTTCACCGCCACTGCTTGACACATGCTGCGCCATCCGCTGCAACAGTGACATCAGAACATTCCGATCACCAATCCGTTGTTGGCGTGTCAGCACACCCCAATCCAAGTGTAAGGGCGATGGGCCCAATCCTACGCTGCAGACGCTGCCACATCAAAATGCTGCGCAACAAATGGCATCCAAGCATGGACCTGAACTGACTAAACAGCCCCCGCTGCAACACCCTGCGCCGCAACGCTCGCTCCTCACTGCAACAATCGGTAGACATGCCTCGACATGCCGCCAACAAAAAGGTCCTGCTACAGCAATGGCCGCACCACTCGTCAAAATCAGTCCTGCCAGAAGGGACGACACAGTCACCCCCCTCTGACCGTGCCCCGGCAGTGTGCAGCATGCACACCGAGGGTGGCGCGGCAGGAACTGGGCACCAGGGCGATAACCAACAAACCGGATCGCGCAGACCCCTGCGCTAGGGCATTACGGCCCCTTCAACAGTCCGACAGCCGGGCATGCTGCCCCTGCATACCTCACCCCTTTCGAGAAAGATGCACCGGCACCAGCATGCAGCGCAGACAGTCACTGCACAACCTCCTCCAGCACGATGCACAACTCAACAGCAGGTGGGGCAGCACCTGATGACGCCCGCCAGAGTGCGGGACACAGGGCCACACCACAACAAGGATAGGGTTTGGTCAACACCGACCTGCTGCCAACGCATGCCCAGCATGCGGACCATCACACAGTCATCACACCCATGACATGGCAGCCCCCAACAGGGAAAGGGAAACAGACGAGGACTGACCGCTCGGCACAGCCATACAGGGCACACACCATCAACACAGCACTTCGATCAGCACACGTGCAGGACTGACAGACAGGCCAGCACACTCTTCTTCAGCACAAATTGAGCAAGAGACGGGCAGGCAACCAAACACGCTTGCATGCACAGCCCTCCCACAACCTGCACCCCCACTTTGCATTGCCAGTGCCAGCAAGGAGTCACTGCAGTGCAACCTCACAACCTTGCCTTGCACCGCCCACCCTGCTGCTTGCACGCAACCACCCTCCAGGCACCCACCAGCAGCTGTGCGCCGCCCAATGTAGTGCTGGACCAACAAACACACACACACACACACACACACACACACACACACACACACACACACACACACACACACACACACACACACACACACACACACACACACACAAACAAGACCACTTTGTGACACTACCCAGCAGCGCCATTCGGCAGCGAAAAACAGTGCCACGAGAGCTTGACACACACAGTGTGCTGACAGCCACGCCTGACGATGCCAGCACACCCCTGCCACACAGTCCCAAGCGAACGAAGTGCAACTGGAATGCAAGGGAATTCGAGGAACCTCAATCACCAGCACCCTCCACTACATCACTAGCCAGCCAGCTTGACCGTCCTCATGCGAGGAAGCAGCTGGTCCAAAGACTTGAACTGCCGCGTCGCTGCTGCTGCTGCGCTGGCAGCCGCAGCAGCCTGGCCAGCCTCACCCCCAACGCCTGCTGCAGCTGCTGCTGTTGTCCCGCCCGCCTTGCCTTTGCTGTCGGCAGTGCCACCAGCTGCAATGGCGCCCTCTGTGAGCTGCTGCACCCACTGCTTGCTGACAACAATGCCTGGAGAGGTGCCACCAGCTGTAGCCACCACAACACCCGCAGTGGCCGAGAATGCAGGGCGCGCTGCTGCTGCTGGTGATGGAGCCCTGTTGCTGCCGCCTGAAGCATTCTGGTTGTTGGCGCTGCTGTGCTGCTGCGTGTGGGGATCCAGCTGTGCCAAAGCTGCGCCGGCAGCCCTTGCGGGGGTGCTGCTGCTGCTGCTGTTGCTGAGCTTTGCGAGGGTGGATTGCGCGCACTGGGTTGGCGCTCTTTGCTGCTAACTGCTGCAGTTGCTGCGGCCGCCTCCTGCGCAACCTGCAGCAGGCGCCGTTCTTGATCTTGCTCACGCCGTGACTCACGCCCATTCGTGACTGCTGCTGCTGCCATGCTGCCTGCATCAGGGCTGCTGTCCAGCAGGAAAGCCAGCTGCTGCTGCAGGGCGGCTGCCTGTGGTGGCGCAGTGCCCACTGGGAACCCAACGATGATCTTCCTGGGCACATCAGGCACATGGTGGTGGTGCGTGCTGTGCTGCACTGCGTCAGCACCACCGCCGTGCTGCTGCCCTGGCTTGCCTGCCGCTGCTGCTGCGCTGGGTGGCAGTGGTGGCAGTGGTGCGCGGTTGAAGCACTGAGACTGCTCGGCCTCCTGCTGCTGCTGCCTGTGCTGTGCTGATGCAGCACCTGCAGGTGCTGCTGCTGCCTCACCAGCCTGGCGCACTGCTGTCCTGAATGGGGTGTGGTAGGGTGCCAGCATCCTGCGGCACATAAAGCAACGGGCAGCAGCACCAAATAGGGGCACAAGTCAGCAGGGAGGCGGCAGCGTCGTGTGCTGCTGATGCTGCAAATGATCCTGGCGCCATTGGGCGCACGCCAGCGCCCCGCCAAGTTGAGCAGCACGCTGCACTGCTGCACAAAGGGTTGCTAATAGCTGCTACTGCCGCTATGGCCACGGCTTTGGCAAAAAAATCCAAGCAATGACGGCAACCACAATCAAGCGTCACCTCACCTGCGCAGCGCTGGGTCGGGCAGGGGCACCAGGGGCAGGGGCTCATCGTCGTGCAGCTCGGTCACCCACTTGGACAGCATGGCACGGCCCTCACGCCAGGGCGGCAGCGGGATGGCCGCCTGCCTAAAGCACAGTCGGATGCCCGCAGACATGAGCCCCACCAGTGGTGCCAGCGCCTGTGCTGAGCCCACCCAGTCCTGCGGCAGTGCCGCCAGCAGCTTGCTGTACCATGGCGTGGCGTGCGCAACACCAAAGTGGTCCCTGAAGTTGACGTCGACCAGGATGTCCACAGCCTCCATGGTGGGCAGGCCCCGCACCACCAGGAAGTCATGGCGCAGCTGGCGCAGGTAGGCCTTGGGCCGCTTGCTTACGTTGGAGCGGCGCAGGGCCACCAGGTAACCGTGCTTGCTGCGCAGGTAGCTGCCCACGGCCCTCAGGTCCACGCTGCCTGTGCTGAGGATGCTGCTGGCCTTGGCCTCCTGCACTGCACAGGCCAGCTACAGCAGGAAAGAGGGAAGGGCAGCACAAGTAAGGGGTGTGTGGAGGTCAAGACAGTGCACCACCCAGCGCGCAGGCTTTGACTGCTGCTCTGGTGCTTTATGGATGACCAAGCAGAGCAGACTCGTTTTCCCAGCCCATATTGCAGCTCTGAACGTCCCGGCTGCCAAAAGTACGACCTGCTGCTGTCTGCAGCTGCACCCACCTGCTCCTCGGCTGGGCTGAGGCCCTGCAGGACCCGCTGAATCTTCTCAAGCTCCCTAACAGGGTCATACTGATCGGACGTGTTGGCATCGTTGCCCCTCTGCAGCCGGGAAAGGCCAGGTTAGGCGTGCGTGAGTAGAACGTGCGATTGCGAGACAAGGAGGGAAGGCTGCCCCGTTGCTTACCTCTGGGCCTTCATCGGCGTACGTAAACTGCAGGGGGAACAATAGACTCTGCCCGGCTGTGCTACGTTCGCTTGCAGTCATCGAGACTGCCCTGTCGGTCGCCCTGTCTGCTTTGCTGTCTGTCTGCTTGTGAGCACTGCTGTGGTGGCAACCAGGCCCAAGTGCCATTGATGTAACGCTTTCGCATCCTTACACGCATTCAGCAGTCCATGGTGGGCACACGCGTGGCAGGAACGTTTGGTTGGATGTGCTCGATGTGCTTCTGGAGATGCTGCGGATGCCGGGAATGATTCTGAGGCTTGATTTGAACTTTCAAGACCTTATCTTATTGTTGAGGGTGCACTGACGGCGCTGGTGTCGCCTTGAACGGCTGATTCGTCATCACTCTGTCACATCTGCATTCCATCTCATGTGACTCCAAGCCATTTCCCCTCCACAAACCTCCCGCCCTCTTGAATATTCCACTGGTTTGAAAGTTGAAACACTGCATTCCAAAAATGATACGATCACTCACACATGTCCAAGGTTGCAAGGTTGCAGGCTTCAGAGGTTGGCGCTCGCCGTGTGCAGAATGTCCAGCCAGGCCTCGACCCAGATGGATGAGGTTGTTAGGCGTCTGGATGCACTTGAAGGTGAGCACAGTCCAACAGGCCTGAATGCTGCACTTGCGCACAATTGACACACAGGCCATTGCGCATTGGAGGTTGCCTCAACCACACCCTCACACATGATGACATCATGTGCACTCGTCACATCACTGGGGTATGTATTGCCCTGCAGCACGTGTGAACGAGGCCCTGCAGCAAGGCAAGTCCAAACAAGCAGAGCCTGCGGCCCCTACGCCTGCAGACCAGGGGTGGGGCAAGCAGCCCAGGAAGCCGCTGGGCAAGGATGCCAGTGCAGCAGAGCAGGCGGCAGACAAGGCGGCTGACGTGATGGAGGACGCAGCAGCAGATGCAGTGCAGAAGCTGCACCCGGCGCTCATCAAGTTCCTCAACAGGTAGGCAAGGCTGTGAGGAGTCTGGCACGGCCCTTCATCATGCATAGGGGTGGGGTTTTTTGGGGGGGGGGGGGGGCTTGGATCAGTGGCGGCAACAAACTAACATGTGTATGGGTCGGGGCAAGCAGGGGTTGGGAGAAGCAGGAGCGGGCCTCTGTGGGAGGGGGGAGAAAGGGGACAGGGGTATTTGGCGGTGGGGGTGTTGGGCTGGCCCAGCCACCGGGTGGTGTGGGGTGGGCGGGGTGGGTGGCCGCCACCCACGGTGGGTGAGGGGAGGGGGGTTGGGGGCGAGCCGGCATGGTGGCTGTTGCACCAGTATTGCAGAGCTGCAAGGTGGCGTCTTGGCGTCACAACACAGCATCACCAAACACCAGGGCCCTGGTTCAATCACACCTATGTTGCCAACAGCAGGGGTGCCAGCAGGTGCAAGCCAGGGGCGTACCTGGCTAACACAACCTCCCAGGTGACCGCCCTCCCACTCTCCTGGTGTGTGCCTGCTGCCATCTGGCGCCTGCCACAGTGGGTACCTGGTGTCCCAGCAGCAGCTGCGTCAGCGCCTGATGGAGATAGAGTGGGAGGGCCACCTGCGGCTGTGGGCCCAGCGCAGGGGAGTGGCGGAGTTTGAGCAGTGGCTGGCTAAGGAGGGGGAGAAGGAGGAGATGGCGGTGGAGTGGAAGGACCTGCAGGTGAGGTGGCCCCTCAAGTCATACTGCAGCGATGCAGTACGAAGTACGGAATGAAGTCCGTCTAGTCCTGCGGCAGGGGTGTTGTGATGGTGTAGCACCTGGTGGGGCTGTTGCGGCAGCCACCAACAAGGAGGGAAAATGGCAGCGGCTGCATGCCATGGGGGTGCAGGTGCTCCGCCTGTGGCTGCGGCTTGAGGGGTGCGGTCCCCCCCCCCCCCCCCTGCGGTGTGTACTGAAGGCAGCCTCAGCTGATCCTCAGAGCACCTGGGAATGCGGAAATGTGGCACTGCTGTTGTTGAAACATCTGTCCCCAGTGGTTTACTATCATAGTATAATGAGTCTTCTGCTGCCGTTGCTGGTGCCACCACACCTCCCGAGGTGCCCCCCCCCCCCCTCCCCCTTCCCCCCTGCAGGGACTCCATCCTCCCCTGCCCTCTCAAACACATTGGAGGCGCTGCCACACCCTGAACACCTGTCCGCCTCAGCCACCAGGGCTAGCAGAAGACAGATTGTTGCCTGGCTCCGAGCTGTCATACAGCAGCAGTAGATGCTGCTTGCCGAAACCCCAAGCAGCACCCCTCCCCCAGAGCCCACCGCTTCCTGTGACCCACCCAGGCCATGCGCCGTGAGGCTAGGGCCAGGCCCCTTGCCGGGGCTGGCCAGGGGCACACAGGGTTCTGCCTGATGCTGTCCCCCCCCTTCCCCCACCCGACCAAACATCACCTCACCCCCTGCACCCCCATGCCTGCTGCTGCCACCTGTGTCATGCCCTCTGCAGGCCCTCTACAGAAACCCTGAGGACCTGTCCATCTTGGACAGCAACCCCCGCGCCCGCCTGCTGGCCCATTCCATGATCCAGCAGGCCATGCTTGACAAGCAGGCAGACACATACAAGGCCTGCACTGACACAGCCAAGCAGCTGGCCAATGTGATTGAGTCAGGACAGCGCACAGGGGTCAGCACGCTGCTGGACGCCTTACGCAAGCTGCTGCCGCTGCCTTTCCTGCGCTGACAAGCAATCTGCAAAGGGGTCATGGGGGTGTCATGAGGGTATACGGCTTTTGCTGTGGTTGGGGAGGGCGATCTGGAGCAGTACAAGCTGCGACACCCTCTTGCAGCTGCAGGCTCCTTGCTGTTCATTTCAGGGCAAGTGCCGGTGCAAGGCAACCTTGAAGACACCTGTACGTACGTGACCAGTTGCTCAGCAGGCTGACTGTGTCACATCGTCTGTGTCTGACAACAGCAGCCCATCAGGTGTTCATGCCATGAACATGGCAGCAACGCTGCCCAGGCGTTGTAGAAGCAGCTGTTTTCACAGATACTTACCGCTGTAACAGTTGAGGTTGTTGATCTGAGATATGAAACACGTATGCCTAGTGTGCAAGTGTGCAGCTCCCAGAAAGTGGCCAGCCTGGCATGTACTGCACACGAAACATCAACAGCCACCTGGGGTGCCAGCGACCTCCAGTATGACCGAAATGAATAGCTCATCACGCTTTCACCATGGATCAGGGTGTTTCGTGGGCGCATCACAACATCAGGACCTGTAATGTGGCCTTCCACCGCCTCCCCTGTGCAGCTGCTCGTCGGTAAACAGCTGTCACGCACGAAACGAACCAACACAAGATGAAATACGCTTCTTTGAGACCCATCTGGACCACCACCACCACCTGTTCATAATCCATTTGTCAATGCGCTGTACCCCGTGTTTCAGCTGAATTTGTTGCTGGCCATATTGGTTCGTCAGCAGACAAGCTCACGTTTCTCACGCTCATCGTTATCGTTTCTTTCTTTTGCCTGACACAACCAGTCTCTCACACTCTCTGCAAGTCTTGTGGATGACCGCACGCGACTTTCTTCCTGTCAACAGCCCAGCCAACGCACAAAGCGCTTCTGCGGAGAACGTTGCTGGTTGCGAGCTTGGCAGGTGCGTGCTCAGACCCCTGCCTCGCTGGACCACAGTCCATTGCTTTGGTGTCCAGCTCCACGCCAGCTGCCTTGTTGCTTCCCAGAGCGCTGACGGCGCACGTGTGTATGTCTTGCTGCAGGAAGCGTAGCCTTTTCCTGGATTTCCTGCAAGACTTTGGCTTTGGCTTTCCAGGAGCCAGTCAGCAAGGTGATTGCATCACAGCTGCCGTGTTGTAGTTCTTGGTACACCTTTGCGATCGCGGTCATTACTGCATGTCTAAATCGTGTTCCACGCCAGCTTGGCTTGACAGCAGGAGTTCCTTCGAGATGGTCGTGTCAATGTCGTCCTTGCAGCACCGTTGAGCGTCTAGAATAGCGCATCCTGCGCGCATGTTGGTGTTACAGTTTGGATAGTGCTTGCCTGCACCTCTGCTGCAGCTGCGGTGCAGGACAACAGCAGTTCCACTCACTCCTCCAGGACGTTCCAGCATGTTCCAAAGCCTGCCCTGTGTCTTTGCCCCCTGTCGCAGGCCCAACAACCCCCGAGGAGGACCAATTGCTTGCAGAGCTGTTTCAGGGCAGCCAGGCACCCCCTGCAGGCGTCCTCAACGACCTGCCAGGTGTGCTGACAGCTCGCACAGCCCCAGCCACAGCAGCAGCTAAGCTGGAGCAGGCCCCAACAGCAGCGCCCACAGCACCACAGGCAGCCCCAGCTGCATCAGGCAGGCCGCTGCACCACCGCGCCGTGGTCACGTCCATGCCCATGCCAGCACAAACGCGTGCAGGAGCTGCCGTTGCAGGCGGCGATGATGACACCACCAGCCAGAACACCATGCCCATGCCCAACAGGAAGCGGCGCCGCAGCGGTGAGGACGATGACGAGGCCTGCTCCTCTCCCAATGACCTTGTCGAGGTGCCTGCAGCACAGACAGCAGCCGCGGCCGCAGCAGCAGCAGCACGCAAGCGCCAGGCAGCTTCCGCAGTCGCCCACCAGGACGCCAGCAGCAGCAGGCGCGACCAGTCAGGCGTCAGCAGCGCCACCGCAGCCGCGGCAAACGCAGCAGCATCTGCCACCAGCCCTGATGTCCACAAGGGCATCCTGGTGGCCAAGGTGCTGACCAAGTCTGATGCCAACAGCAAGCGTGTCATCCTGCCGCGCATTGCTGTCGAGACCAACCTGCCGCAGCTCAGCAGCGCCCCCCACTTCCACTTCACGGCCGCAGACCCCCAGGGTACCAATTGGCCGCTGGTCATCAAGGCCTGGGCCAACGGCAGCAACCCCAAGCCCGTGTATGTGATGGAGATGATCGGGGACGTGCTGAAGCAGTACAGGCTCACCATAGGGGATGCAGTGGCCCTGCTGGCAGACGAGGAGGGCCGCTTCTACCTGGAGTGGAACACAGACGCTGCGCGCGCAGCAGCAGCGCGCCCCACCTACAGCGGCATTGTGTTCAAGTCCGGTAGCAGCAAGGACGCTGCTGCTGCGCCCAGCAGTGGCAGCGGTGGGGAGGCACCAGCGGCAGCAGCAGCAGCCCCCAAGCCGCAGCAGGTTGACGGGCAGCAGGTGGCAGCTGAGGCTGCCCCAGCTGCAAGCCCCCGTGCTGCCGCCACAGCCCAGCAGCAGGAGCCAGCCCCTGCACCAGCAGCTGCTGTCAAGAGCCCGTTCGCTGCAGCAGAGCAGGCTCAGGCAGCAGCAGCAGCTGCTGCGGCAGCTGAGCAGCAAGCTTCTGCAGCTGTCAAGCAGGAGCCCCAGCAGCAGCAGCAGGAGGCAGTGCCTGCGGCAGCAGCAGCTGCCGGCCCTGTGACGGCCTCCCAGCAGCAGCAGCTGTTTCAGCAGCTGCCTGCTAGTGCTAACATGCCGCTGATGACGGCCATTCCAGTGACCAGCCCACAGGTGAGCTTGGTGGACAGGATGTGTGGCTGACTGTGCGCTCCGGCTGCCATGCCCATCTGCACAGCATGTCTTGCTTGTCCCTTTGTCGGACTTCTGGCAGCTCCTTGTGCAAGCCAGCTGCTTCAGCTGTTCTGTCGACTTCACTGTGCTTGTGCTTCATCCGTCCGAGTGTTCCAGGGAGTCCTCACCCATTGTTGCACCTGCCGCCTGCCCTCTGCTCCCTGCTCGCAGGTTCCTGGCACCTTCATCCCCACCAGCCCCTGCCAGCTGCTGGTGGTGGGCCACCTGCCCATGCCCGACCTGGATCTGGACCTGGCAGGACCCGCCACACTGCAGCCCAGCCTGCCCAGCAGCCTGCTGGGACACCTCAACAGCAACGGGGACGTGGTCATGCCATCAGCAGCAGCAGCTGGGGGCATGTACGGTCTGGCTGGTGCTGCTGGCCTTGAGACAGCGCAGTCCATGGGTGACGAGGCGCTGCTGGTGCCCACTGGGGCTGTGCCGCAGCTGTCGCATGCCGGCGGGGTGCTGCTGTGCCCCCGCACGCCCGGCTGCACGCGCCCTGCAGGCCACCAGGGGTGGTGCCTGGGGCACAAGGGCTACAAGAAGCGCCGCACTTGAGCAGTGCCTGCTGCCATGCAGGGCTTGGTGGGTAGCAGTGGTGGTGTGAAGCGGTGTGTGTGATTGTTCGGGCCTGTAACGGCAGGAGCCGGGCCTGCTTGATGATGTGATGCTGTGTTGATCATGTGTTGTGCCCACGAGCTGAACTCCTGGAAGTCAGCAGGGTAGTGAAGTTGTACACAGACCTGCTGCAGACCTTGCATCGCAGCAGAGTGTTGTTTGTGCAGTTTTTTTGCTTCTGTATTGAAGTTGCAGCCCCAATGCTTGGGGTCTTGGCAGTAGCCCGTGTGCCAAGTGGCAGGGCCTGCACATACACATGTTTCCACTGTACAATATATGCAGCGTGTTGGCATCTTGAACAGTGGATGCCAGGGTTGAGCCAGCTTGTTGCTAGTCTGCTCCTTCATCTCTTATAGGTCCAGGGGGCCAGCTGCAGGGTGGTGAGCTGATGTGGCCAGGTGTGATTGTGCTACTGGCTATGGACGGCAGCACCTCTTCTTGTGTCGGCCTGGCAGACCAGGCCACTGCTGCTGTCATGCGTGCCTTTGTAAAGTGTTGTCCTGGCCTGTTGGTGCGGGTGTGGCAGCTGCTGTGCATGCATCAGTTGCAGCATAGGGTTGCGCTTGAGGCCAGGAGGTGGATGTGCAGTTGCATGTGATGATGTTTCAGGTTGTTCAGATGCAGCTGGAATTTCCAGTCTGCAAATGTGTCCGAGTGCACATCCCAATGAACATATACATGCTTGTGAAGAAAAGACCAAAAAAAGTCTGCCTTCCTGCAGCTTGTGTGATCTGCCACATGGTGGCTTTGTTTTGTGCATGTGCAGTTTGTATAGTGCCTGCATCATGGGGCAGCACTATATTTGGCTTGTGCTCGCCTGTCCAGCACGGGTGGCAGGTTGGTCTTGTAGGGTTGTCTGCCTGCAGTATGTATCCTGGCCTTGAGAGCATACAGCAAGCCTGTCATACACTGACGCGTGTTGGTGTCTTGCCCCCAGGTGCTTGCATGCAGCTGATGTTGTGTGCTGGGTGGTGCATATTGCGTGCTGCCGCCTGAGTAATATATGCGCGTAATGTGTGGGGATTGTTCTTCCCATGGCAATCACAGCCCCACACAACAGAAACGACATGACCCTGTGGGCTCCTCTGGCCAGCAGAGGTTGTTGCGGAGTGTGGGTTCTGGCTGTTTGCATGTTGCTGTGAAGTGTGTAGCATTCAGGGTTGTTTGTAGGGTTCCGATGGTTGCAGTTTGTGGAAACTGCCATTGTTGCAGGGTTGTGGAATGGCTGTGGCCGTGGTGTGCATGATTGCCAGTCCATACACATCCATGCTGGTTGCTTCAAGCAGCTGTGGTGGTGGCTGATGCTGTTTCTGTGCTGATGTCCCTGGGGCATGCAGTGCGTGCCCCTTGCTTGCAAGCAGTCGTGTGCTCTGTAACATGGACATTGTGGTTTGATGTGCGTGAGTGGGGAAGGTGTACATTTGGACATCGGGACCACTATGTCAGTGTGATTTTGCCGGACTGTGCACTGGTCGACGCTGGCTTGTCCAGTCCCCCTCAGGCAGTCACGCCTGTCCTATGGGGAGGGTTCCTATGTCGTGCACGATGCCCCAGGGGCGTGAGTGCAAGCTTTGCTATCTGTAACACTGCAGTTGGCTGTTGCATGATTCCAATCAGCGGGGTGATTCTTGACTTCAGTACACACCTTCTGTCTTCATGCTTTGGGCCGGTTTGTTGCTGCGCCTACGGCTGCTACCAGAAGCAGTTGCCGGGTGCTGTGAGTGCACGCAGCAGTATGGCAAGGCTCTACTGCTGCCCTTTTGTGGCATGATAGTCTGTCGCCTGTGCTGCTGCGACCCATTGATGCAACCTGCTGTTGCAACCAAAAGCCAAAAAAGGAGAGTGAATGCATGCATGGTTCCTGCTGCCATAACAAAGCAGGGCATGTGTTTTGGTGTGATAATTGTCGGTGTTTGCAACTCATGTACATCATCATGCAGCATGCCCATACCCCGTGCGTGCTGTGACAGCATGTGAGCAGCGCTGTGCTGAGGTACTGTGCCGGGACAGTGACCCTGCCAGCACCACCATGTGGTTCAGCACAGCGCTGCTGGGGGGCTGGGTCATGCATCAAGTAGCTGCTTCCTTCAATATGAGTGACAGCCTGCAAGGGCTGTGCGGCGTGGGATGCATTGCTTCTGCGGTGGGTCGTTTGCTGCATGCATTGGTTGTTGGTGCGGCTGCTACTGCGGCTGCTGCCAGCACCTGTTTGTCACAGCAGGCTGCTTCCAGCCTGCTGCTGTGGCTTTGCTGCTTCAGCAGCACTGGCAATAGAGCCGATTGTACACTACTGTCGAGTGTCTTGCTATGCCTGCACACACCCAGCGCTATGGCAGTCAAGCCAGGGCGTGTCCCATCTGCTGCTCTGTGCTGTTCCCGCAGCACATTGTGTGACAGCCTGTTGCGCTCTGGCTTAAATACTGGAAGCCAGTGATGGCTGACTGGCAGTTGTCGCAGGGCAGTGCGGTTGGTGAGCCTCCCTGGGCCCTACTGGCACAATCTGTGTGGCTGTGAGAGCGGGCTGGCAGCTGTTGGGGGCCACTTGCTGGAGGAGTGGTGCCAATTTGGGAAGGCCCGGCATCCCCTCTTGATTTGATTGTGCGCGTGCCTGCATAGGCCTGCGTGTTTTTGTCGGGGTCGGGGCCGCATAGTGGGGTTGCCGCAGCTGTGCTGCACTGGCAGAGTTGGGTGGAGTTTATGTGTGTGGTGAGTCGTACTGCTTGTGTGTTGGCGTGTGGTAGGTAACGTTGTTGAGTGTGTGAAGTTGTAGGATGCTGGCATCAGGAAGATGCAGGTGGAGCTCTCCTCTTGCAATTCCATGGCGTTTTTGTGTCGACGTGTCGTGTGTTGACGTGTCTCGTGTGTTGAAGAACGCAGCCCTCACTGCTGTCCTGCTGTGCCAGTACGCCTGAGCACTTGCTCACCCGCCACACCATTGATTCAGCGTGTGTGTGTGTGGGGATGAGGCAGTGGGTTGCAGACGCTGCTGCCGCATATCGATTGTTGTGTGATTGTGTGACTATCTTGTGACCTTGTGCTTATATTCATGCATCGAATGCTGGTCATGTCGCAACCACCCCCGCTGGCCGTGAACCACAGCAAGTTGGCTGCGCAAACAGCGTAGCAACATCAGCAGCATGAGTAGCATGTTGGTTGCTGTGCTTGGCCTGCCACAGGGTGCTGTACTGACCAGTCACTCATGGGTGCTCTGGTTGCCAGTTGAACTTGGCATCTGCGCACGTCTGGTTAAAGACCCAGAGAGATTGAGAGTGCAGGCGTGTTGCTTCATTTGCGTGCTGTGTGCATCATCTTGTCGTGTTTAGTGGTGTCAGGCAAAGGTGCTTTCAGTCTCACGCTCAAGCGCCGTGCTAAGAGTGCAAGCTGTGGCATATGCTGCACAAGCACATGCCGTACTTCTGCCAGCTGTATGTTTGCACACACGCTGCATTTGTTGTCATGCTGTTGCCTGATGTGCTTCTCCATGCGGCTGCGGTAGCTGTGTTGCAGATTTTTGTGCTGTACTGGTAGTACTGAAGGCACGCAGAAATGCTGGGCTGCTATCAGCCTAGCACACGTCCCCTTGCGATCAGCAGCTGGTGCAGTTTCAGCTGCAGACTTTCTGCTCATACAGTCCTGGCAGGTGTTGTGTTGTGCGTTGCAAGCATGTCTGGTTACTGTTAGGGCTGCCTGCGGGAGTGTCACTCAAGTGTGTACCACTTGCGAGCTGGTTGTGTGTCGTGGACATCGATGAATGTGTCACGTGTAACATACTTTATCACATACGAAAAACTTGGGCCAAATGAGCTAGTGACAGCTTGGCGCTCATCTTGTGTGGTGCTGCGCACACACATAACAGCGCTGCACTGGGGTACCCAGGCACATCAAGAAGCCCTCAACCCGCAAACTTGACATGCCAGGCACAGCAACCAGGCCCTCCTTACAGAACCGCAGAACCCATGCCTTCAAAGTTCACACCACACACCGTCACCAACGCGCGGAAGCACACGCACCCACACATTCACATATACCAACGCAGCGCCAGCAGACAAACACTGCCGCTTTACAGATGACCTTCGTGCCTCTGTGAGCCAGGTTGCCTCTGTTTTGATTGCCAGGAGGACTGTTGGGCCAACCTGAGGAGGGTATCATTAAACTGGCACACCAGCCTGTAAATTCCGTCCAGAAGCGGGGCACCGGTCGTATTCACAGTAGAGGTCCACTGCTGGCCAAGCCTTCTGCCAGGCATCAGAATCAGCGAAGCTGCGACAAACACGCATGGTCTGCAGGCCAGGCAAGCATCGCTGCAGCCATCCTAGGCCGTCTGCTGTGATGCCAGTGTGCCGCAAATCCAATAATGTCAGCTGCTGCATGAGTGTCGCCACTGTGGGCATGGAATCGTCCGTGACATCTTTGTTGTCCCGAAGGGCAAGGATATGCAGGCCTGCAACCAGCGTCGAGATGTGCAGCAAGCAACATGTCGGAACACCCAATGACAGCAACATGGCTGTGGATGCGAAATCGGTCCCCAGCACGTGCATGCCATGGGGGCAAAGTGAGCTGGATTCATGTTTGCAGAACACACCCCAGGGCATTGGACGCAACTGCTGCACTCAGGCCAAACAGCCAGGCCTCCCTGCAGGCACATAGTAGATCCCATCCCATTTGTACCCCAGCCACCCATGTACCTGTGAGGCGCAGGGCGATGACGTTGACAGCATAGTCGTCCAACTGGCAGCAGTCCAAACTCAGGCTAGTTAGCTGCTGCATGCTGGTGACATCTGCTGCCCCGCGCTGCAATGGAACATTTCGCAAGGCTAGCCTGGTCAGGCCTGTCATGCCAGCTATTGCCTTGGCACAGCTTGACGCTGTGGGAGCAGAAGCAAGGATCCCCAGCGCAGTCTGATGCCAGTATTTCGGTGTGGGCCACTCCACATCAAGGCTTTTGAGCAGCTTGAGAGGGACAAGCGCGGCGGCCAGGTCAGCATGTGTGGCTGTGCTGTCACTGTGGCAGTGCAGCCGCAGGCGTGTGATGTGTGTTGCCTGGCCGATGCTGTGCAGCACACGGGGTGTCACCACCCCGTTGTCCACGTAGATCTTCTGCCAGGCCTCAGACCGCAGCAGTGGCCAAGCTTCACAATAGTCATCAGGGGTTTCGACACGCTCAACCAACCCCGCGGGGTCTGTGTGGTCCTGCACTAGCAGGTAGTGTATCTGCAGCGAAACATGGGCAGACAAGAGAAGGCCACAGACAACCATTGGTGGTGCAGCACACATGGTGTTTTGGCGACAAACGTGACTGCACACTGGGTCACATGGCAAGCCTGGATGAGCAAGCTGGCATGCTTCTTTAGCTGAACCAGGTGCCAAGGCCTCCTGCATTTTCCAGCATCACTACCTGACATACAATGTCACACGATAACAGCATTCCCAAAGGTCGGTGCAACGCAACACAGCTCAGTGTCCTTTACAGCACCCCACTTGGTCAAACAAAACCTGACAGCAGGAGATCTCCATGTGTGCAGTCTGTCATGCCTTTTGTCCCAGCGCTCGGCTTGCAGCATAGCACCGCGTGCAACACGTCCACAGCCACTCACCTTTAGGTTCTTCAGCACACAGAGTGACTGCAGGTGGGCCGCACTCAGCTTGCTATGTGCCAGCTGCAGGGATGTCAGCTGTGTGAGCGGCCACAACACCCCTACAGCCGCTCCGTGCCTGACAGCCACACACAGATCCAGCACGTTGGGTGGCAGCTGGTCGCCTAGGTACACCGGCTCCCATTCATCCTCCTCATCCTGCCACAGGAAGTCTAGTAAGGTCACAGCCGTGAGTTGGGTCAAGTTGAGGGTCAGGGGGCGGCCGGTGGCGGGGGATCTTGGTGGCAGGATGCAGGCCATGTCTTCGTCCTCCTCGTGGGTAGCAGGAGGGTCACTGGACAAGGGGCAGCGCCGAGGTACAGCTCCACCAGCGACGGCGGGAGGTAGGTGCTGAGGTCAGCATAGCGGTTGAAGCCGGCTGACAAGTAGGTCAGCCTGGTGAGGCCTGCAGGGCGCAGCACGCAAGGTACAGTGAGTCACCGATCAACTGCAACTAATCTGTCATGACTCCAAGAACAAGAAAAATGAAACAAAATCAGTGCAGGAGGGGTGCAGTATGATGCGTGGAGCCCAAGGTGCAAACAAGGTCACAGCTAGTAAAATCACACCGTTCCGTATATGTTGCGCAAAGTGGCTGCTTATAGTTGCCGCAGGCTGCGACCAGAACGTGCAGGTCACACTGCAGTTACGCAGCTGCACCGTAGCCACAACATGACACCACCCAAGCACTCGTCCCCATTGCAGTGATGAGCTGATGGCAGTGCGAGCGCCGCAACGCGCAGGCACCAGCAGCTGCTTACCAAGTGAATGAGTCATCCGCCACAGCCCAAAACCCTTACCTAAGGGCCTGGACCATTGGCTGTGCCTCCGCATTAGTGATGAAGGCTGCAGCATACAGCACACACACAACTCATGTGTCAACACACACACACACAGCGGCACAAGCTGCACATCTCAAATGCAAGGCATTCATCTTGCTGCCTGGGCCCCACCACACGCTGCTGGTCGGCTGCCAATCAACACAAGCTATATCATACTCTGCCTTTGCACCTAGAGCACAGTGTCGGAGCTGAGCCGCCCCTTGCACATCGTCCTGGCAGCTGCCTGCTGCACACAAACTGTGAAAGCAATAGTACCAATAGTTCCTGAACCCCGAACCGTTCGACCCCCAGCCTACCATCCTGTGTGGTCAAAACCAACTCCCTTAGGCATGATCGCATCCCCCGCAGCGCTGCTGCTCGTTCCAGCACGCCCCCTCTGCACTCCAGCCTCGTCAGCTGCAGGCTGCTGCCAGCCTCCCACATGGCCCGCGCCAGCACTGACTCAGCAGCAGGCCAGTCAGTCGCCTCCAAGTGCAGTGTCTCTGTCAGCAGATGGGCAGTGTCCAGGTCCGCCATCAGGGCTGCATGCCGCGGCAGCCACTTGGCAATGCCGAGACAAAACACAGTGCAACCAGTAGTGTAAACAGTAGAAAACACATTGTAACCAGTAGTCTAAACAGTTACAGTTGCAGTTACATGAATTGCAGTAAAAAAACTCTGGTGTTAGTGACAAGCGTGCTTCAAAGAAATGCATGGCTGGGCAGCGTCAGTGCAGATCGTACCTGGCAAAGGAGTTGAGAATTTTCTGAAACTTTTGCCGCCAGCTGATCAATTCCACCGATACCTGGCCAGCCGCCTGGGCCAGGACGGTGCTGCGCATACCCTTGCCGACGCAGGACAGGGTGCAAACTAGCTGCTGGTACAGGCTGCTGTAGGTCGCCATATGACCCAGCAGCACAGGCCATCCTGGGTGCAGCACCTCCGCAGCTTCATCGCTGCATTGTTGCAGCTGCAGCAAGGAATGCAGTGCGATATAGAGGCGGTTCAGTGTGTGGCTGTAGGGTGCTGTTGGTATGACTGCAAAGTGATCAGCTGTGCAATGCAATGCAGGCTGGCGTCTGCAGGGCAGTTTGCCCTGGTCACTGCTGCCAATCTGCTGCCCTACAGCACACAGCGCCCACCTGCTGCTCCATGATGTTGATGAAGCCGCAGCTGCGTAAGCTCTGCTGCTTCAACCTTCCTTGAATCATGTCAGCCCTGAGGTGGGTGTCCAGTGAGTCTGCATGATCAATGTCCAAGCTGTCTGTCTCCATGTTGGTGTTGCAGGGCACTGCTGACAAACTGAGGCGGTGTTTATTTGTGAACATACAGACAGCAAGTTAGTGTATGTCAGCAGCAGCAACGTGCTCGCACATTCATTCAAAAAGTAGTTGAGATCAAGGAGTTGACTAACCTGTACGCGCCTTGGACTGCGACATACCTGCGCATGTCAGTACTGAGACTCTGCAAATTTGTCTTTAATTCTTGCTTCTCCGACACAGACCTTCGCCCGGGCCCGGCATGGGGTAGCCACAGTCCCATCTTCTTGCACATGGCTGCTTACCATTGCCAAGCTGGTGTACAAATGCTTTGATCTTGGCTGTGCTGTCTGCCATCCAGATGCAACATCTATTTGGCCGCGGTATAAAATTTCAGCGTGGCAAGAAGTTGCAGAGACGCAAATGCATGAGCACGGCGCAGCATGTCTTCTGATATCTGTGCACGCTAGTGACCTGCAGTGACCTCATTGTAGTAAGCTTGCAGAGGCTGAAGCTTCCATGTCTGTCAACAAAAACATTGAGCTACGCTCGTGAAGAGCTACAGGAGCAGTCTCAACTGAGTCCCTGCTCACTCATGCTGTGGAAGGTGAGACAGTGCCCGGAACCGGGGAGGTAGCGTGATTTCCTGTGGAGACACTGGGAACACACAAGATGGTAACACAATGTAGCTAGCACTGGGGTCCCCCACCGCCACCCCAGGCAACAAAAGCCTAACAAAGCAACAATGCTGTGGAAGGTGTCGTAGTAATCGCAGAGGCTGTGGAAGGTGTTGTGCATTTCGAGCATGTCTGTTCATCTCTATGTATGCAGTGCCACTGTGCTGCTCAGTGTTGGCCAAGTGCTGTGCTGATCGGGGCCTTTACTCATGGCACTGTATTTACCCACATAGCAGCCCTGCAGTTGGGTGCCCCAGCACACCACATGAGTCAAAGGTAATCCCGCCACAAGCACACAGCACCAGCACACGGGACAGGATTCATGTCAATTCAAAACTCTACATGAGATACATGCCTGCAACAACCACAATCACGAACCATCAGCACGATGCAGCAAATACCCATGGGGCATACCCACAGCTTCACACAAAGTTATGCAGCACCAGCACAGAAACACAGCAGCTTCTCTGAAGACCTTCGTGCCACATACTATAGGTGGCTGGTTTGGGCATCATGCGCAAACACTGTTCGCACCATGCGGAGGGTGTTATCGCACTGCCACACAGCCTAAATCTGTGCAGTACAGTGCGGACACTGAAATCGTTCGCAGTGGGTGCGCACTACTGGCCAAGCCTGCCGCAAGGCTTCAGCATTAGCAACGCTGCGGCCACAAACACGCATGGTCTGCAGGCCAGGCAACCCCCGCTGAAGCCAGCCTCTGCCATCTGCTGTTACGCCAGTGTGCCGCAGGTCCAGTGACTTCAGCTGCTGCATGAGTGTCGCCACTGTGGGCATGGACACATCTGTGACTTCCTTGTTGCCCTCAAGAGTAAGACCCTGCAGGCCTGCAAGCAGCAAGATGTGCAGTACAACAACACATTGGCAGACTGCAGTGGCAAGAGAATGCGTGTGCATTGACGCAAAAACCCCTGATAGGGATGTAGGGCTTGGGGTTGAGATTTTGCCCTAGGCATAGGGACAACCTTAGGCCAAGGTCTGCTTTTAACATGGGCATGGCATGGTGGCACAAGGATGGGGGTTGTGCTGTTGCAAATTGCAACCCTGGGCAAAGTATATACTGCTGCATCAGGTCAGACATGAGAAGAGCACCAGGATATTGTATCACCCCAAAACTCGAAGGGGTGACATGGGGAGAGGAGGAGGGTTGCTACAAAAGTCAGGCACCCGGTCCACACCCCAGTCACCAGCCTACCTGTGAGGCGCAGGGCAATGACGTTGACAGCATAATCGTCCAAGTTGCAGCAGCTCAGGTTGAGGCTGGTCAGCTGCTGCAAGTCAGCAATATGTACTGTTGCTGCACGCCCCACGGGTAGGTTGCGCAGCGCCAGCCTGGTCAGGCCCGTCATGCCGGCGGCTGCCTTGGCACAGCTTGACATAGCCGAAGACGAAATGCTGCCAATCACAAGTTGCTGCCAGTAATTGGGCTTCACCCAGTGCACATCAAGATCTTTGAGCAGCTTGAGTGGCGCAAGTGCGTATGCCAGGTCAGAATGTGTGGCAGTGCTGTCACTGTGGCAGAGCAGCCGTAGGCGTGTGATGTGTGTTGCCTGGCCCACGCTGTGCAGCACACGGGATGTCACCACACCATCGTGCACACTGATGTGCTGCCAGGCCTCCGACCGCAGCAGTGGCCATGCTTCACAGTAGTCATCAGGAGTTTCAACAGGCTCAGCAGGGCCTGTGCGGTCGTGCAGTATCATATTGACTGACTGTGAAGAAACAGGGGACACACAAGCAACACTTGGAAAGTAAGTGTAAATAGCCATCAGCGCAACACACATGCTGAAGTGATGCCAAAACTGACTGCACACCGGCCATGTGATACAAGTGCGTGAGCATATTGTTTGGCTGCTGCCAAGGCCCGCAGCACTTGGCAGCGTCACAAGTTGCCCAAAAGTCTTCCTCAAGTTTGATCGCTACATAACACAATTCGTTTGCTACAAAGCTTGGTGCAACAAAAATCTTGTCAGAGGAAGCTGTCGATAGCAGGGAGTTTCAATGCACGACAACCCCCTCACTCACTTTGAGTTTCTCCAGCACACTCAGTGACTGCAGGTGGGTCGCACTCAGGTTCCTATAGGCCACTTGCAGCGATGTCAGCTGCGTGAGCGGCCACAGCACCCCCACAGCCGCACCGTGGCGAACAGCCACACACAGATCCAGCACGTTGGGTGGCAGTTGGTCGCCCAAGTACAGTGGGTCCCACTCGCCCTCCTCATCCTCCCAAAGGAAGTCAAGGGAGGTCACAGCCGTCAGGTGGCCAAGTCCCAGGGTGAGGGGGCGGCCAGTGGCACGGGATATTGGCGGCAGAATGCCGGCCATGTCGCCGTCCTCGTCGAAAACTGCTGCAGGGTCACTGGACAACCGGCCATTGGCACCAAGGAACAGCTGCACCAGCGAGGGCGGGAGGTATGTGCTGAGGTCAGCATAGCGGTTGAAGCCTGCTGACAAGTGAGTCAATCTGGTGAGGCCTGCAGGGTGCAGCAGCACCAGCAGTGGCAGCAGCAGTGACAGGCGCAGCATGCAATTCATGGTGAGTTAACAGATCAACTGCAACTGACCAACCATGACTCTCAACAAAGAAGTCCAAGCAACATGAGTGAGGGAGTAGTGCAACACGGTGCATTGGCCCGAGGTGCAACCCAGGTCTCAGCACCACTCTCCATATGTTGTTTTCCTACAGTTGCCTGCGCCTAGGTGGGGTGCTATGGCCTGAGCCATGCTGAGTCAGCCTCTCACCTGACAATCCTGGCAGCAGCTTGTTCACATTGCGTTGGTTGGTGCAGTGTGGCATTTTGTTGATCAAACTGTCCAGAGTTGTGAGCTGCCTGCAACACGACAGCAAACACCAGCATCACAGTACATTGAAACTGTGTTGCAGCTGCGCCGTAGGAACGACACAGCACCGCTCCATCCCCAGTGTACTGACATGTTTTTGGCAGTGCGATACCACAAGACGCAGGCGCCAGCAGCTGCATGCTCAGTCACTGAGTAGTGTGCCACAGCTCAACACTCTTACCTAAGGGCCTGAACCATTGGCTGTGCCTCTGCATCAGTGATACAACCTGCAGCATACAGCACACACACAACCCATGTGTCAACCCCCACAGCGGCCACAGCGGCACGAGTGCGCAACTCACAAACCACCATCCTGCTGCCTGGGCTCCTTGGCCACCACCACCCACTCCTGGTCAGCCATCAAGCAACACATGCAAGACCATACTCTGCCTTACCCTTTGAAGCACAGTGTCCCAGCTCAACCCTACATCCTTGGCACCTGGAGCACAGTTTCCCAGCTGCGCAGCCCCTGGCACATCAGTCCTGTCAACTGCTGCTGCGCACAAACTGTAAAGCACTAGTGACATTTTACCCCCAGCTTACCATCCTGTATGGTCAGAAGTCCCTCAGGCATGACCGCATGCCCTGCAGCGCCGCGGCTCGCTCCAGCACACCCCCTGTGCATTCCAGCTTAGTGAGCTGCAGGCTGCTGCCAGCCTCCCACATGGCCCGCGCAAGCACTAATTCAGCTGCAGGCCAGTCAGATGCCTCAAAGTGTGCAATCAGCAGATTGGCAGTGTCCAGGTCGGCCATGAGGGCTGCATGCCGCGGCAGCCACCTGGCAAGGGCAAGAGACAATATAGTGGAACCAAAAGTGTGCCAATAGTGTAAATCTTTTGCAGCTTTGTGTAATACTGCTAGTGTTGCAAGCACAGAGTAGGCAGCCACCCTGCAAACTGATTGCACAACCACCAAAGGCATGAAGCAGGGAAACATCCCTGTTGTGTTTCCATGAATACCGATTTCACTGAAAAGCAGCCCTATGATGAAGCATGGCTGGGCAGCGTCAGTACACATCATACCTGGCAAAGGAGTTGAGAGTCGTCTGGATTTTCTGCCGCCAGCCGTGCAAGGTCACCGACACCTGGCCAGCCGCCTGGGCCAGCACGGTGCTGCGCATGCCTCGGCTGACGCAGGACAGCCGGCACATCAGCTGCTGGCTTAAGCCGCTGTAGTCCGTGACAACGATGCGGGCCAGCAGCACAGGCCATCCTGGGTGCAGCGCCTCCATAGCTTCACAACTGCATTGTTCCAACTGCAGGCAGGAAGGCAATGAGATACAGATGCAGTTGGGTGTCTGTCTGTAGGGTGCTGTGGGACTGACTGCACAGTGATCAGCTGTGCAGTGCAATGCAGGCTGGCGTCTGCAGGGCAGTTTGCCCTGGTCACTGCTGCCAATCTGCTGCCCTACAGCACACAGCGCCCACCTGCTGCTCCATTATGTTGATGAAGCCGCAGCTGCGTAAGCTACGCTGCTTCAACCTGCCTTGAACCATGTCAGCCCTGAGGTGGGTGTCCAGTGAGTCTGCATATGCATGATCCATGCTCAAGCTGTCTGTCTCCATGTTGGTGTTTGCAGGGCACTGCTGAAAAAGTGAGGCTGTATATGTGTATGATCTTACAAACGGCAAATGAGTGTATATTAGCAGCAGCAATTTGCTCTCACGTTTAGTCATACGGTGGTTGAGATCAACTTGGATGACTAAACTGCCGCTCGTTGGACTGCGACATACCTGCACAACTCAACACTACGTGTCTGCGCAATTTCCTCACCTCGTGACTTGTCAACGCAAACCTTCGGCCGGGGCAACACACCGCCACAGTCCATCTTATTGCAATTGGCTACTTACCTGTGCCAGGCTGGTGCACAAATGCTAATAACTTGGCTGTGTCTGCCATCCAGAAGCAGATTCCATTTGGTTGTTGCATGGATTTTTCAGCATGGCAAGAAGTTGCAGATACGCAAATGCATGACCCATGCTGAGCACGGCGCAGCATGTGTGTTGATGTCTGTGCACGCTAGTGACCCGTAGCGAGCTACGCTTGTGAAGAGCTACATGCCCAGTCTCAACCGAGTCCCTGCTCCCTCAAGTTGTGGAAGGTGTTGAGGAATCAAGCATGTCTATTCATGTCGACTTGCGGCAGTGTCAATGTGTTGCTCAGTGTCTGCCAAGTGCAGTGCGGACTGGGGGCCTGGCGGTGTGAAGGGCAAGTTAGGAGGCTTGGCGGACGTGGTTACCCGTGAGTCACATGAAGGAGGGCGTCCTGCAGAGCCGTGGGCTGCTTAGGGCTCTGCACACCAACATCTCTTTGCTGCCAAAATGCGCCACTCTACTGTGTATCAGCGGCACTAGCAGCTGTCAGAAGTTATCTGGCCCAACTTGTAGTCTGGCTTTGTACTCATGAACTGTGTTGAGCCATATCACAGCACTACACTTGGGTGCTCAGCACATTACATGACACCAAAGGCAACCTCACACAAGCACACCAGACATGATCCATGTCCATTTAAAAACATTACATCCCAACATTGAGATGCATACAGCAAGTGCATATGCCTGCCAGGATTGCTATCACGACCCAGCCCCAACATGCAGGAAAGCCATGGCTTGATGTACAACATGATGTCCAGCAAACGAACACACCCGCTGTGCTTGAAAACCTCATAGCACACGCTGGTTCTGTGAATCTTCTCGGCATTCATATTGAGGGCTGTTGCGCTTCAACAAATCAACCCTTTGGTGCGTGGTACTGTACTGCAACAGAGCCTACTTGCGAGCACAGTGAGGGGGGCACCGGGCCTCACAGTACACGTGCACTGCTGGCCAAGCCTTCTGCCAGCCATTAGAATCAGCAATACTGCGGCCACAAACACTCAGGTACTGCAGGCTAGGCAACCCTTGCTGCAGCCAGTCTCTGCCGTCAGCTGTTATGGCAGTGTGCCGCAGATCCAGTGACTTCAGCTGCTGCATGAGTGTCGCCACTGTGGGCATGGACGCATCTGGACTTCCTTGTTGCCCTCAAGGGTAAGGACCTTCAGGCCTGCAAGCAGTCAGTCACGCAATACGGCCACACATTGACAGACCCGAGTAAGGGAACAAATGCTTGTGCACGGAGGCCAGCACACCACTTAGGGTGCTGAGGCTAGGGTCGGCGATATAAAACAACTAGGTCCATCTACACTACGGAAAAAAACATGGTGGCAGGGGGGGTGTCTCGCAATGCACAACCAGGGCAGTAGCTACCACGTTTGCTGCAATCAGGTCAGGCACCACATGCAGACTATGCACACCGCGGCCACACATGTACCTGTGAGACGTACGGCGATGACGTTGACAGCATAGTCGTCCAACTGGCAGCAGGCCAAACTCAGGCAGGTCAGTTGCTGCAGGCTGGCGATGTCTTTAGCGGCTGCACGCTGCAACGGCAGGTTGCGCAACGTCATCGTTGTTAGGCTCGTCATGCCGGCCACCACCTTCACACAACTTGATATGGCTAATGCCAAGTCAAAGCTTCCCAAGGGAAGCTGCTGCAAGGGCGAAGTGGGATCAGGCCACTCCATCTGAAGTTCTTTGAGCAGCTTGAGTGGCGCAAGTGCGGCTGCAAGGTCAGAATGGGTGGCAGTGCTGTCACTGTGGCACAGCAGCTGCAGGCGTGTGATGTGTGATGCCTGGCGCACAGAATCCAGCACACCGGTGTCACCAGACCATTGTCTATCTCGATGCGCTGCCAGGCCGCTGACCGCAGCAGCGGCCAAGCTTCACAGTAGTCCTCGGGGGTTTCGACACGCTCAACCAGATTGCCGGGGTCTGTAGGGTCGTGCACAGTCATGTTGTATATCTGCGGAGAAACAGGGGGAGACCAGGCGAGCGTGGAAAGTCAGAGGCAACCCCCATCGCCACAGCACACATGCTGGTCATGCACACTGCCATGCACATGCACACCATCGGATGGTGTGGTATGCGTGGTTGAGCGAGCTGGCATGTTGAGCTGCCGCAGAAGAAGAAGTCACACTATCAGCACCACAAACTATTGGCACCACACACCTGCCCAGCTGCTGAAAGCATCACCAAGGTCGCTACTAGGGCCAGAACACTGCTGATCACAAGGGGTCTGGGCCCCCTGTCAGTTCAAGCCAAGCACTACACTCACCTTGAGGCTCTCCAGCACACTGAGTGACTGCAGATGCTCCGCGCTCAGGTGCCTGTGGGCCAAGTGCAGCTGCGTCAGCTGCTTGAGTGGCCACAGCACCCCTACAGCCGCCCCATGGCGAACAGCCACACTCAGGTACCGCACATTGGGTGGCAACTGGTCGCCCAAGTACAGAGGTTCCCATTCACCTCCTCGTCTTCCCACAGGAAGTCTAGCCAGGTCACAGACGTCAGGTGGGTCAAGTTGAGGGGTGAGGGGCGGCCGGTGGCGCGGGACATTGGCGGCAGAATGCCGGCCATGTCCTCGTCCTCATCGAAATCAGCTGCAGGGTCGCTGGTAGGGTTGGCACCGAGGTACAGCTCCACCAGCGAGGGCGGCAGGTATGTGCTGAGGTCAGCACAGCGGTTGAAGCCAGCCGACAAGTAGGTCAGCCTATTGAGCCTGCAGGGCGGAGCAGCAGCAGCAGCAGCAGCAGCAGCATGCAGGGGATGGAGAGTGACATGCAGCACCAGGCAGATACACTGCTGCTGACTGGCCATAACCCTGGATCATCAAGCAGCATAAAATCAAGCGTGCGACAATGCGTAGAGGTGGACCTCGTGTACAGGCGCCTGGGAATTGTCAATTCACACTAGAACTTCACTGCTTCATATGCCATTGCTTCCAAACGCTGACGGTTGCACAGCGTGGCTGGTTGCAGTCCGCCACATTTTTACACAACACTCAGGCATGTCACTGCAAGTCATTGTGGTACAGACTGTGCCCTACAAGTCACCCTCTGACCTGACAGTCCTGGCAGGAGCTTGTTCACGTTTTCGCTCATTGTCGTCGTATGACGCGTAAT
>VIIQ02000585.1:0-2500 GCA_007449985.2 Desmodesmus armatus
CCCCCTCCCTGGCCATCCCCCCCCCCCCCCCCCCCCCCCCCCCCCCCGGGCTCCCAGCTTGCTCACCAGGCAGCACCAGCTCCACTGCATGGGGGCACAGGATGCTGACCACTGCATTGGCCGCTTGCGCTGCCGCCTCCCTCACGTTCGCCGCCTTGTCTGCCAGGCGCTCCAGCATCATGGGCAGCAGCGGCACCACATAAGGCTCGCACGGCCTGCCCACACACTGGCACAGCTGCTTGAAGGCCAGCAAGCCGACCTCACGCGTGTCTGCGTTGCTCATGTCCTCTGCCTCTGCCCTCAGCTTGCTGAGCAGGCCGTTGGCCTGCAGGGAGGCAAAGCCTACTGCTGCCACCACAGCAGCAACGTCATTACTGCCGTCACAGTGTGCATCATGCTCGCCTAGGGTGAGGCGCTCCAGCAGCTTGGCTATCTTCTTGGAGTCAATTTCGTCCTGGCTCACAACTGGTGCTGGGGGAGCCCTGCTGACGACCTTGATGCCGGCCTTAGGGGCAGGTGCTGCTGCTGGGGCTGGGTCTGCACCGACAGGCCCATCCTTCTTGCGGATGACCTTCATGGAGGCGGCTGGTTCTGATACTGCTGCTGGTGGGGCTGGGGCTGCTGGGGTGGGTTACAGCACAGCTGACAAGCTGAACTGACTGCAGCTGGCGCACCAAAGCGAGTGCAGAAGACCCTGTGTATGCAAGCCACAGCAGGAGGAGCAGCAGGCACACAGGCAGGACTCTTGAGGGAGGGGACTGCTCAAGGGGCTACTGAGCTACTACGACTCCACCACAAGTCCGCGTTGTTACAACAACAATGAACGTGTATGCATTGTTGTCACTACCAGTGGCATCAGGGGTGTGCATGGCCGTACCTGCTGCAGCTGATTGGTTCACGAACGCGCTGAACAAAAAGCGTCACAGACAACCACCGGCAGGGGCTCACCAGTTGAAGAATAATGCGTCCAACCTTTCGCCAGACAATAGCGATTTGTAGGGCCGCTCTCAAACAACAAACTGCCAACAGCAGCAGACCGGCAGAAAAAGTAAGCGCAAGCAAGAAGCAGAGCGACGCACAGTGAGCACCCTCTTTTGGGGCGTCACAATAACTGGGACGTGGTTGGCCGGACGCTTTGCTTGTCCTGTGCTGCCGTTAGCGTAACAGTGACAAATACAAACGCTGCGCCTGACAGTCACGTGGAACTCCCAGGACTGCCGTAGCAACCTCTTAGCCAGGCTTCAAGACGTTGTTTGCGCAGACAGTTGCCACTGCTGCCACTTTACCAGACTGCTGCCACTGCTGCTGGTCTCACAAAGACCTCAACAGCCTCCACAAGGCAAGACACAGCTGTGCTTTGAGATATATTGCCTGCACAGATGGCAAAAAGCAAGCGCAAGTCAGCTGCAGCAGCAGGGGACAGCCAGCTGGGTGGCAGCGACAGCACCCCTTCCACCTCAGGCAGGCCCTACACCGTCAGCATGGCTGTGTCCAGCTCCTCAATCGATAACACACAGAACATA
The DNA here is from genome assembly GCA_007449985.2 of Desmodesmus armatus. NCBI lineage: Eukaryota > Viridiplantae > Chlorophyta > Chlorophyceae > Sphaeropleales > Scenedesmaceae > Desmodesmus > Desmodesmus armatus. The sequence goes on from VIIQ02000585.1 coordinate 1,524, forward strand.
GAGTTTGCCACCTTCGTGGCCGGCCAGGTGAGGCTGGCCTGCAGTTATATCTGTCACAGCACAGTGCATTTTTTCTTGGGCCAGCCAGTAGAGCATATTCAAGCAGCCGGCACTGCACTAACGTCGCCAACAGCTCCCAACCAAGCAGCCGAAAAGCCTTTCGTTTGACACATGCATACCCTTTGCCACCATGTCAGGCAGATAGTTGCATGCACCCAGTACAAGCTCCCAGTACAAGCCTACGGCTTGCGGCTTGCAAGCCGCGGCCACCCACCATCAGCAACAGAAACCACCTGCACCCACCCGCAGGTTGCCCGCACAGCTGCCATCTTCAACATAGATGAGCTTGTGATCATTGACGACACGCCGCAGCGCAAGGACGGCACCGTCAGCGCAGGAGCAGCCTTCCTGGCGCGTGTGGCGCAGTACCTGGAGACTCCACAGTACCTGCGCAAGGCACTCATACCCATGCACCCTGACCTGAGGCTGGCAGGTGAGGCAGGCAGCGGGCTAGGGCTACGGCAGGGTGTGGGTGGGGTTGGCAGGAGGGTGTGTGGGCTGGCAGGTGAGACAGGCAGCAGGCTTTGGGGCTAGCACGGCAGTGGGGTGTGGGTGGCATTGGCAAGAGGCTGTGGGCTGGCAGGGCAGACAGTCAGCGGGCTGGGGCTAGCACGACAACGGGTGTGGGTGGCGTTGGCAGGAGGCTGTGTGAGGCAGCAGGTGAAACATGCAGCAGGCTTTGGTGCTAGCACGGCAGCAGGGTGTGGGTGGCGCTGGCCGTAGGTTGTGAGGGGGAGCAGGTTAGACAGGCAGTGGGCCGAGGCTAGCACGGCAGCAGGGTGTGGGTGGCGTTGGCAGGAGGCTGTGAGGGCTGGCAGGTGAGACAGGCAGCGGGCTAGGGCTAGCATGGCAGCAGGGTGTGGTGACGTCGGCAGGAGAGTGTGGGCTGGCAGGTGAGGCAGGCTGCAGGCTGGGGT